>CM000687.1:652500-951467 GCA_000149225.2 Lachancea kluyveri NRRL Y-12651 | reverse complement strand
GTGAATACTCAAGCACCAAACATAAACACATAAACACATACACATAAAGCTAAAGACACCACACAACCATGGTATAAGCAAAACATAAACAACTAGACACCCATTCACATGCTCCAATGCAGCATGACACACTGAGATGTCCGACTTGCATGTTCTCTTTTGTCACAATCCAAAGACCCTTGTACTAAGACGCTGCTTTCTTCACGTCGTGGAGAAGTTCCTCTACACCCTGATTTTAAAACGTGCTTTTGCCACCCTATTTCGTGGTAATCTCTTTTTTGTATCTGTCTCTTAACATATACATCTTTCTGTGTCTCGCTTACTGCACATATCTCTTCCCTCCCACTCTGCGCCCCTCGCCGCCCCTCGCCGCCCCTCGCCGCCTCAGCTAGCCACGTACACACAAGCAGAAAACAGACTCTCGCTCGCGCCCGCTCCCACTTTCATCTCACTCCCGCCAGGTGTCACACATCACGGGCCCTTTGGCCGCGTGCACTGTGTGTGTGTGCGTCGTTGGAAACGCTGCGAAAACCAAAGCCCGAACTCTCCGTATAAAAGTATACTGCCCTGGTTGAAAAGGTCTCTACATGAAATACAAAATAGAGGTGGGAACACTTCCAAGGACAACCTACACACGGATATAATACCCGTTTTTTACCACCAGTTCACAAAACCGCTTTACAATCCATTATCAAAACCGAGCTTCTTTCTTTCAGGTCCTCAGTCTCACCCGCTCACACACAGTCTCACCCGCTCACACACAGTCTCACTATCACTCCCTCCAGTATTCACATAACTGGCCAGTACCCGCCATTTCTTCTCTTATGAAGACTGTAGCAGATCATTTCATGTTCTTCCACTCTCTTTTATTTACATCCCTCTTCTAAAATATTGTCCTCCTCCGTTGGCTACACTACGCTGTCCAGAGCACTTTATGTGTGCATCAAGACATGCTTCGCGGCAGCCGGCGGGATCTGGTGTCGGCGTCGTTTCGGTGTCGGCGTCGTTTCGGTGTCGGCGTCGTTTCGGTGTCGGCGACGTTTCGGTGTCGGCGTCGTTTCGGTGTCGGCGTCGTTTCGGTGCCATTTCGGTTCGGTTCGGTTCTGCGTCAGCTCGGTGTCGGCTCGGTGCCAGTTCCCTGCGCGCTATTTGGAACTTGCTTTTTATTCACGTGACAGTAGACGCACGTAAAAAAAAAGCCTAGCAACTAACTCCTTCAAATAAAATGCCACCAAGTGACATCAGATTTGGCCAATAGCATGTACTCACACACATACATATATTTTGTAGTCTGTTCTATATAAAAGTCCAAAGCCGAGCAGTAAGCCTAGTAGAAGTGATTGCTGACCAGGTCTCCTCTCCACCTTATACCAGCTCCCTGGATTTTCCAATATTTACACCGATACCACCTTTCTATGGGCCCTGTGTAATTGCTTCTCGTTCTTCCTCTATCGGTTTTCTTTGTATCTAGCACACTGCAATCATTTGGCAGCTTCTCGAGTATCTCATTAGTAACCTGAAGACTGTGTGTGATTATATAGTGATCAGCTTTTTCGTCTCTACTTCACAGGAAAAAAAGTCATCCTCTCCTCCTCGCTGTGTCGTTGGAAATTGTTTCTGTTCCTGATTCTATTCCCGTCTTTAATGATGACAGTATCATGTGGCGCACTTTGTCCATGCTCCGTCCAGCCTATATCCTGTATTGCCACACAATCTCCTAACAAGGCCGACTTTCCAAAAACGGCGTTTATACTCTCTCTCTCTCCCCCCCTGGGTGACGGAGCCTCGGTCTTTTGGTTCTCGCAACAGCAATGCCGACAAGTATCGTCAGTGTGGCGAAGACAAATGTTGGGAGCATGGATATTCTGCTTGCACTTGTTTTTGACTTGTTCATTCCGACAAGCAGTGCCGGGTAGATGTAGTCAAATGCAGTCAGATAGGTAAACGAAATAAAGAACGAGCCACAGAATGGAGCCCAAACCCCGCGGTCCTTTAGTAGCCTGACCGGCAAAATGGGGCTTTTGGCAAACTTGCCTTCCCAAAAAAGAAAAACAGGAAGCAAGACTCCGCCCACTGCTCCGAGCTCCCACCAGCCAATGTCAAAGGAACAAAGACATATCCCATGCACACGACTAGGATAATCAGGCCCATAAAGTCCAGCTTCCAAAACAAAACAGTAACAAGCTTTGAAAAGCCAAGCGCTTCCGACTGCTTCCGCACGATTAGCGCTCTCCATTCCACTGTTTTTGAGCCCCTGTACTGCAGATAGAACAAGAAGCACATAAACGGCAGAGGGGATAACGGAAAGATGAACACACACATGGCAATATTCCAGGACCAGTGCTTTATTGGATTTGATACGCAAACGATATTGTTAGAGACCCATGTTATGATAATGAACGGTAAATATTGCGCATACTGGTACAGCAGCCTCCATTTTAGTGAGGAAAAATTGCACATAATCAGAAGTAGCAACAACAGCACAGAAGTGTACCCCATATTGTAGAAAACAGCCCCAGCTTCGTAGGTTTTGATATTTTTAACTTGTGACTGGATGACGGTTCCCACAATGTACAGAAGCGTGCCTACAGAAAAGAGTTGTAGTCTCCCAAAGTGATCAGACATCCTGGCAAAAACAATCTGGGATACAGTACCCACCACATCGTTGATCACTTGGATAGTGGAGAGTAGCGAGTGCTCGGAAAATGAGCTCGTAGCGTAACTGGTGTATATGGTCCGGATACTGGCATCCAGGTTAAACCCAAAACCACACAGAAAGGCGCACACAAATAAAAGCCATTTGAACAACGCGGGGCTCGCACCGTATCTGAAGTATTTCGATTTCTCTGATTTTGAGAAAAGAGACATTTTTCGACTCTTCTGAAATGGCGCTACTATTGCATTGCTTGGATTTACATGCCTGGTCATCGTGGTGCACGTGCACCTCCGTGGTCTGCTTATGCTTATCTAAACTTCCTTTTTCCAAATCCGCAATCGTTCTTTTCAGACATTATTGCGTGCAACTTCTTGGTACAGACCCTGTTGTATCAACTACAATAACGACCAAGAGAAAAATCGTCTTGTTTGTGCCCTATTTACATACTATTCATCGCTCTCTCAAGCTGCACCCAGCGCGCTCGTTTTCTTGTACTGTCAGGTGGATTGCGTGCGGGATACAGGAGAAAAACGACAACCTTCAGGGTAAAAGAAAGAGCATGACTGCAGACGATACTATTTCAGATCTGTTTTTATTTTTTTTTTTCTTTCTTTCAGGTCCTCTCAACCTAAAATACACTTTGCATACAATTTCCCGGTAAGATGTGCATCCATTTCCACCTAAATCAGGACTTAAAAGAACAATAGTAGAGATCTCATCACATTATGTGAAAACAGGCCAGGGAATAGTGGCGTGGCAAACACCCGACATCGTCGTTTGACTTGAGGTCCAGAGACTATTTGAACTGAAAGGTACAAAACGAAATAAAAAAAAAAAAAAAAAAAAAAAAAGGAGAAAACAAATAACCGGAACATCGTATTATCACCTATCCTGCTACCAAGCATATTCATCAAGCCCCGGCTCTTGTCCAGCTATCGGACCCTACAGTTCGTACTTGAAGCACCTGTCCACTAGATACACATCTCCATCCAATTCGTAAAAATGGTTTACTATCTAATCATATAAAAATATTCTATGGAAAATCATACACCGTGGTGGAAGGTTACACGCTGCACAAACTCGTGCACGTCCGCCGAACCGTGTATATTATATCCTGAATAGAATAAAACAAAAGAAAGAGAAAAGTACACACCCACACGCCTTTTGTTTGTTAATCACGGGCGTCTACTGCCTCCGGTGTTCTTTTTTCTTTCTTTTGTTTCGAGCCGCCAGACTCGGCGGCTATACACAATACGCCTTCTGCGCTTGCTCGAACAGAGGCTACCAAACTCTCCGGTCTGCCTACACATCTCGTAGAAAATGCCCTTTTTGTTCTGCAGCAACAGGTGCGGATGGTCGTACTCCTTGACCTCTCCGGCATCCATTACCAAGACCTTGTCATAGTCGGCAATGGAGCTCGGTCTGTGCGCAATGGTGACCACCGTGCTGTTTGAAAAGCCCTTTCTAATGGCCTTTTGTATCTTGAGGTCCGACTCGTAGTCCACGGACGCAGTTGCCTCGTCGAACAAGATTATCTTGCGAGAGTGGAGGATAGAATGCGCTAGGCAGACCAGCTGTCTTTGGCCCTGTGACATGTTCTGTCCCCCATCGCTCACCTCGTGATCCAGGTCCAGGAACTTGTTGTTGCTGCTGCTGCTGCTGCTGTTATTGCTGCTGCTGCTGCTGTGCCTTTCTATCTCTTCTGCAGAAACCAGGATTGCTTGTCTCAACGACTCCAAGACCTCCAAGTCACTAAACTCGTCGTAGGGATTCAGATTGGACCTCAGCGTTCCGGAGAAAAGGGTTGGGTCCTGAGGAATGATCGTAAGCGATTGCCGCAACCGTGCAAGATCCACACACGTGATGTCCAGGCCATCTATCTCGATGCATCCACTCTCAGGGCTCAGAAATCTGAAAAACGCCACGATTATGGTGGTCCTACCTGCCCCAGTCCGGCCAACTATCCCCACCCTGCTGACCGGCTCCACCGTGAACGTTGCGTTGCGGATTACGCAGGGAAGGTTGGGCGCGTATCTCACCGACAGGTTGTGGAACTTGATCTCGCCCTTTTCAGGCCATTGGGGAGGAGGCGCGCGCAGGACCTGGCCTGGAAGACAGCCACCCTCCTGTTCCAGCTCCAGGTACTCCCTCAGCCGCTCGGCAGAGTTCATGGAGATTTCCAAGCTGGAGTACAGCGTCACCAGCCAAAGCGTCGAGTCCGTAAACATGAGCGCGTACGTCAGCGACAGGCCCGCCAACCCGGAAGTCAGATTGTCCGCGTTCAACAGGATGAGCGCAGCGGCCAGAAAAATCACAGGCGTGCTGATGACATTGACCCGGAAAGACATCCACTGGTTAGAAACCCACAGGTAGAAAAAGGGCCTGTTGTTTGCGTCGATCCTGGACAAAACACCCTTCAGGAACCGCCGCTCGTCTCCAAACGCCCTGATGGTGGTCATCCCGTTGAGCGCCTCGGAAAAGTACTGGTGAATGGGCGACCGGCTGATCGACTCATACCGCTTAAGGTCCCGCGCGACGACTCCATGTAAAGCGTGCACACCAGATAGTAGACCACGGCAATGGCGACGGCCGGCGGGAGGAACGCAAGCGTGATGCACGCTACCAAAACAAGAGTCGACAGACACACGGTGAGCGTGTACAGCGACCCTTCGAAAAAGGGAACGAGCTCCTGGTCCACAACCGCAATGTCCTTTGTAAACCTGTTCATGATTCTCCCGACGGGCGTTGTGTCAAAAAACCTTGGCTTTGCGCGAAGCACTGTTTGCAGTGTCGAGTTGAACACGGTGCGCGACGCGCCGATGCCGGCCAAAAGACTGACCAGCAGCTGGCCACTGGTCATGAAGGAGTACAGAACACCGATGAGCAGGTAGATGAACAGAAAGTAGAGCGCAGAGTGCTTGCAACTGGAGGCGCCGGCGCGCACGGCTTCTTCGATCGACTCGATAGGTCTGGGGTCCCATGTCTGCAGCCACCACTTCTGGAATATGCTGATGCCCTCGTTGATAACAAAAAGAAGCATAAATATGGACACCAGCTTCCAGCCACCCATCAACTGGGTAAATCACTTGTATATCTTGATGCTGGTTGCCCCGTCGACCTTTGTTTCTTCTTCCACGATCCTGCCAAGCTGGGCTCTCTGCTCTTCCGAGCGGGCGGGCGGGCGCCCCCTCCTCCTGCCCTGTCGGCGGCGCCTCTACGGCGGTGCATTCGGCAACATCGGCAACATCGGCACAAGTTGGCAAGCTCGTCTTCTGGAAAACCACGTTTTCTAGCATGCCCTGTCTGGCCAGCCTGCGCGGCTCGTTTTGGCACTTAACCGCGCCTTGCTTGAGAACCACCACCACCCACGCCGCGTTTTTCACCGTCAGACCAACGTTGTGCGAGGCAAGGATACAGGTTCTGCCCTGCATCAAGGGCCCTAAAATGCACTTTTCATATATCCGAACCGCCGTGTGCGAGTCCACCGTGCTGAGACAGTCGTCGAGCAGGACGTGCCTCGACGAAGAGTACAGGGCCCTTGCAAGTGATATCTTTTGTTTCTGGCCCCCGGACAGATTGACACCCTTTTTGCCAATCTCAGTCTGGTCGCCGGCATCCATGATTCCAAAGTCGCGTGTCAGCCTGCATGCCTCGATGACCTTGTTGTACCTGGCTGCGTCGTAACGCTCGTTGAACACTATGTTTTCCTTGATCGTGCTGTTCGGCAGCCACGGGTTCTGCGAGCAGTACGCGACGGAGTCTGTGAGACCGTCGTGCTCTGTTTCCAGCTTGTCTCTGGGAGTGAGGGAGGGCACGTACACTTTTCCGTCCAGAAGATCCAGCTCCCCAAGAAGACCCAGCAGCAGCGCAGTCTTCCCGGAGCCGGTGGGTCCAGCAACCACGTTCAGCTCTCCAACTCGGAAGTTTATGTTTAGCCCTTTCAGCTTGAATTCAGAGCTTTCGTCTCTGTTCCACCCGAGCGTTGCATTCTCGAAGCCGACTCTGTTTCTGCAGATAGTCAGCACCTCGTATTTCTCGGTCTCGTCCCGGTCCAGGAACTTCTGAACTCTGTCCAGAGAGACCTTGGACTGGACAACCGAGCTCAGTGTTTCGGAAATTTGGTCTATCGGGGTTCTCAGTATGGTGAACAGCGATAGCCCGGTGAATATCATGGGCACGGTCAGCGTTTGATTTTGGACGTAGATGTACAGAAAGAACGTCACCGTGGTAACGATCAAAGGCGTGATGAACCAGACAAAGTGGGCGGCCACCCACACAGCTGACTTTTTGCGAAATGCATCCAGCGCCTGCTCTCTGACTGTGCCTATGCGTTTTTCAAACAGCCGCTCCCACGAAAACAGCTTCACCACTTTGATTGCCTGGAAGACCTCGTGCATCTTGTGGGTGCGCTTGTCTGTGAAGCCCGACTATGGCACACCACCCAAAAAGCTTGTACAGAAAGCAGATTGCCACGATGGTCACAACCACTGCTTCCACCAGCATGTGCAGAGACGCTCAGATCTCTGAGACGTTGAAAGCGTCTACGGCCATCAAGTTAATGAATGTGCCGATGCCATCCGCACTGCTGTCCGCACTGCCATCTGCATTGCCTTGCACGTTACCAACCTCGTTTGCTGCGGCGATGTCCGCGGAAGCAGCGCCGAGCTTACTTGGCGGAGTTACTCTACCCTTCAGAGCCTTGGTGAACACCTCGGAAATGACAGCCGTCCTCATCCTGGCGCACACCCTTCTGCCAATAGATAGCGCCTGTGACTGTGTAACCACGGCAATGAGCTTGAAGAAGAGCAACACAACCACGTGAAGCCATACCAGGCTTGCAGGCGTGGAGCTTTGGTCATCGGCGTATTCCAGTATCATCCGGATCATCAGTACCGGTGCAAAAGTTGCGAGACTGCTGAACAGCGCAAAGATGTTTTGCAGGAAAAAGCACCTCCAGTAAAACTGGAACAGGCTTCTGCTGAGACCAGCGGTGTTTTCGCCACTGGTGTAGCTTTTGAACGACTTTACAATGGGAATTGCGCGGTCCCCAATCTCGACATCCCAGATGTCGTTAACTCAGACCCTGTTATAGTGAGAGTTCTACACAAACCTGGCCTCCCACAGGAAAAAAATTGAGGAAAGGACTCCCCCCCCAGCACTAAGGTGCCAATGATCTGGGACTTGGTCCGCCGTTCGGAGCTTCCACCGGCCAGCGTTAAGGAGACCAGTATACAGCCCAGACATACCGCCAAAATGAACAAACCAACCACGTCCAGCTTCCAAAAAATGCCCAGCAGAACCTGCGACAGCCTTTTCTTTTGCTGGCGCTTTTCTTCGTGCAATGCCTTCCACTCGTCGGCTTTTGAGGTTGAGTGGTACATGTGCAGCACAAAGCACACAAACGGCAGGGCGGTGAGCGGGTAGATGAATGCCCACATGGCAATGTCCCAGTACCAGTTCCTTTACCGGGTTGGCGGCTGCAACAATGTCGCCGGACACCCAGGTGATTATGATAAAAGGCCATGTTGGCGCAAACTGGTAGAGCAGCCTCCACCTCAAAGACGAAAAGTTCGACATGATCAGCATCATCATCAAAAAAACGCCCACATAGCCCGTGTTGTAGAAGATGGCGCCGGCTGCGTATGTCTGCACGTTGTAGGCCTAGGACTCCACAATGGTGCCCACAACATAGAGAACAGATGCTGCCAGGAACAGCTGCAGCCTCCCACAGTAGTCGGACAGCCTGGCAAAAATAATCTAGGCGGCCACGCTGATTACGGCGTTGATGACCTGGATGGTGGAGAGCAGCGAGTGGTGCGAGTACGAGTTTGTTGCGTAGCTGGTGTAGATCAAGCGCAGCACATAGTCCAGGTTGTAACCAAACCCGCAAATAAATGCGAAAACGAGCAAGAGTGACTTGTACAGGGTGGTGCTGCAGTGGAGGTGCACCCGCTCGATCTCTTTGATCCTGAAAAGCTTTTCATGTTTCAGCTCCCTGGGAATAAAGGTGTCGTCCACAGACTCGCCTGACTGGTTACTGACCTCGGAAAGAGCTGTGGAGAGGTTTTTTTTTTTCCTTGCCATAGTCTGTATCCAACTTGCTGTCCATGGCTCTTGGGATGGTGGGGTGGGGCAGAGCTGTCGTACAATGCCTGGTAATGAAAAGACATTCAGTAATTTTTACTTTTGAAACTTCCTGCACGAGGATTTGCACCCATTTTCTAGATTCTGGTATAATGAGAGCAAGTGGTGGGGGAAAGGCGGCAAGAGGTGGTGGCAAGAGGTGGTGGCAAGAGGTGGTGATGAGGCGTGGTGACGAGGCGTGGTGACGAGGCGTGGTGACGAGGCGTGGTGGTCATAAATTCCTGCTACTGTAGTACCTGTTTGTCTTTCTCTTTCCATTTAGTCTTTGCGTAGAAAATCAGTGGCTTAAATACTACGTTCAATGTATATCTATGGTTCAGAAATTCCAATTTCTTAAAGTTAAAGTTGAATTCGAACTTTAAATCTTGAAACCCCTCCGTCGCAGTTTTCTGGAACACTGAGCGACTCTGCACAGAAAAAAGAACTTTTTTTGCTGACACTGCTTGATTATTTTTCCGTCTCCGTCTCCGTCGGCACCCGCGTCTGTGACTCGATATCAGAAACTTCATTGTTTGACGCTTTCTTCTCCACCTCCGACTTCTTGTTCGAAGTAAACACTCCAAAAGTAAACGCCAAGGCATAGAATCCCAGGTCCATCCAGAAGACGTTCTTGATCGAGTCACTCATTATGTTTCCAAGCTCGGACCGTGGTCCATCGAAATGCTCCATTCTGCCTTTGACAATGTTGTTGACCGACCCGTGTGCAAGCTCGTGCAGGCTCGACCTTTTAACCTTGTTATGTACCGAGGTGGAAAAGACCATGGTCGAGAGTACCCCGCCAAAGGTTGAGCCCAGAGACTTCATAACCGTGTTGAACGCCGTTATCTCAACCAGCTCCACCCCGAAGCTGGGGGCTTGCCTTGTCTATTCCAAGCTGCGAGCTCATCGGTGCAGCTTGTAGTGCAAACCCCAGTTCAGCAGCGGTCTGAAGGAGGGGTTTTGGAACTTGCGAGTCATTTTCCGGAAGATGGCAAAGTCGTACACGAGAAACACCACAGACAGGGATGATCCCAACAGCAAGGTATGCAACCACCTGGGCCCCGAGCCCCCAAGGGTATGTGGGTTCCGCCAAAAGTTAGACCCAGCAGGAAAAGAACAAGGGCCGACACAACAACACACCAGTCCGATTATGTCAAAGCCTAACGCTGCATTTCTAAAGCCAGATGGCCAGTACGCTGGTCTGAACAGTGGCTTTACATACACCTGAAACAGGCTTTTGGAACCTGCGACAAGTCTTTTGACAGCACCCGTGTTTTCTGGGTTGTACGTTACAAGAAAGATCGCCAGTGCGAGACCACCAATAGGAAGGTTGATGTAAAAGCACCACCGCCACGTCACATGGGTGGTGAATGCCCCACCCAAGAAGGGATCTGCAACCGAAGCAACTGCAAATGCACAGCTGAGAAGCGAGATCACCAGCGGACGCGACCTCTCGCTGACCAAGGTGCACCCGATAATGAAGCAAAGCGTCTGGAGCCCGCTTCCGCCAATACCTGCAACAACCCTGCCCGCGATCAGCATGTTCATCGAGTTTGCAAGTGCAGACACCAGCGACCCGAATTCGAATATTATGATGGAGCACACGACGCTCGACCAGAATCCTAGCCTCGTCGCAAACCTTCCCCATAAAAGACTGAGAACCGCGTTGGGAAGAGAGTAGCCTGTAACCAGCCAGCCTGTCTTGGCGTAGTCACCGAAACCGGCCGCGACGGAGTCGATGATCGTTCCTACAATCAGCACGTCCAGTGCTGTGATGAAAAGCGTCAGTGTCAGCGCAGCAAGGCATGCGGCTAGCTTAAGGTCCCTGGGTTTCTTTGTTCTTTGTGCTCTTGTCTTGAGCTTTTGAGTCGATTCTGTGAACCTCGGTGGCCCCATTCTTTTCTTCCTTCAAAGAATGAGATCCTTCATTTGAAAGAGAGAAGTTGTTGGTACTCAAAGTCATTACTTGCCTAGTAAATCACACAGGAATCGCCTGCCTGTTGAACGCAAGTGCGAGCATCAAGGGTTTTATCTCATGGACTACGCTGTTGTATATCAAAACTATATGTCTAGAAAGCATCAGTAACCATCCCATTGGACGGAATGGAAGCGATTACTGGGTGTGAATTGGCATATTTGATTAATGTCCCATAAAATAGCCTCAGTTTTAGGCGCAATTATCAGGGGAATATGACTGCATAGGGAGTTCGACCGGGAACCTCGAGGGTTCATAACAAAACGGAAAAAAGCTGCACACAATGAGCAACTTCCTGTAACGAATAAGAATGGAAGCACCTGCCTTTAGGTTTAAGCGGGTGGACAGTAGTGGGCCTCTCTGTTCTGGAAGTATGGGCTTTTGGTGTTATACAACATCATTGAAGCAGTCAATTGCTGCAGGAAGGCCCTGCTGTTGACCTATTGTGTAGAGGTACGGCGATGGAGATGGAGATGGAGATGGAGGGGGAGAGGGAGAGGGAGAAGGAGAAGGAGACAGGGGGGCAGGGGGGACAGGCAAAGTGACAGCAAAAATGAACAAAGCACAATTGGTGCTCTCTGGTTCTAGACGACAGTACTACTAGTGCTCTAGCGCTATAGTTCTCTAGTGCTCTTGTTTCTTGTAGCCCTTGTGTTTGCCGTCTTGGACAAGCAGTCTCCGCCATCTCTTCACAGTATCCGTGCGCAAAGTGCAAGTATGTAGTAGCGCCAACAGCCCCCACAACACGCCCATACAGCCGCCCTGTGGCACGTATCACGACATCTTGTATGCACCACTCCGCAAACAAGGTGCGAATGCAAATGCGATATAAAGGTACTGCTTACAAACATGGTTGTGAAACTCAAGAGATGGAGCAATGGGGTGAGGCAAATATGAGGCTTCACAGACTTCCTCGGAACACTTTACAACACAGAAACTAATCTATAGCTACATTGTGGGCGATTGCGGATGTTGTAAGGCTATACGAGGACCTACCCAGTCGTTTGATCTACAGGGTGTGCGAATACGACCAAGTTATGGGGCTTGGCACATGTCTATTCTGCGCGTCTTGCAAAAGTGATGCGTCGTTCGTGCAGTCAGCCAGTTGTCGAACTTGTCACCTAAGCGAGCCACGGAAGTCTGCGCTCCGTACAGTGCGAGAGAAGCCTACCTTCGCTCCGCACAGTCCGCGAGAAAGAAGACTCCAGCCGGTCTTTTGCACTGCCTTGCGGGCCGAGGCGGGTACTTTGTATTTCCTGCCGTTCGCAGTGCTCGGGGTGACGGGTTTCAGAGGTGTCAGTTTTCTACGGACGATTGTTATGTCCGCGGTGGTAGTGAGCTCGCTTTGTCCTGGTTTTTTGTTTTTCCGGTCGCGTCGGTTCGGCACATCGGTTCGGTATGGTCGCTCGACATGTGGGTTCGGCACGTCGTTTCGACAAAACAAGGCCAGCAGCCGAGAATCGTGGAAACTGTTCTCCGTCAGTTTCGGTTTGGCTCTGAGCCGCGCGGACATGCCCCCCGGGGGGGAGGGATGAGGTAAGAAACGAAGGGTAAAAAGACTTTCCCAAGGCGAAAACAAGCACACCCAAGTGGATGTGACGTAGACTTTCAAGTACTCACCACAAATTGTTACGGAGGATGAGCGTATGACCGTTGCTCACTGCGCCAAGGTATGAATTCCACACTAATCCACTGGAAACAAACCAAGAGACCTTCTAAAACACACTGCTGAGAAAAACTCCGAAACTGACAGTTTGCGGTGCAGGGACACGGGTCTGTAATCAGCTTTAAGGATTTAAGACCAGCACGGTCCGCATATAGAGCAAATTGCAGAAGCCTTTAGCAGATGCTTCGCCGCGTGCTTCATCACGTGCGTCAGGGTATCGCTCCTCCACCAGCCTTGCACGCGCTTTCAACCACACTCCAAAATACACAGTATTCTACATCTCGCGAGGTCTCTGCCCACATCAAGTCCCTTTTGGATTATGCAATTGCTTTTCGCTTTTTATCTTTTGCGTATACTAATTGTCTAACCTACCAATCTATCTTAATCTATCTGCTTCAAAATACAAAATTAGGCTTGGTTTTCTCCAGCCCTTCAAACGTCTGCTGGGAAACCAGGCCTCACCAGGCTTCACTAGGCTTCACCGGCTTCTACAAACGCACATATCGAGCTTACCCCAGGTGATCTACGCGCTCCAGCAAACGCATGGTCATCTCAAAGGTGGCAAAGGTGGCCCCGTTCACAGGAAGAGATCTCAACATGGCAGGCATGAACCCCTTGATAAACGCACGCTTGCCACGGGTTGTATAAATAGACTTGGCCACCTGCCACACGTTCGTGCCATGCACCGGCGATACCAGCCTGTCCGATTGCATAATGGACTTTACAACATCGATGGGGTAGGCCATTGCCCAGTAGCACGCGCCGGAGAAAGCACCGAAAATACACACCTTCCATGGCGCGATGTCCTTTCTGGGAATACCCTTTTTATGCTGGTTGGCTATCAAAGCCTCGTATGTTGAAAAGTAGATCCCGAAACCGTGGCACGTCCTCATCAGCGTGGCGGTGAACCCGCGCATCAGCGCGCCCTGTTTCAGCAGCTTTCTCATGCAGTCGAGAGAGCCCTGGTACTCAGCGTTTGCCAGCGACTTGGTTTGCAGCTGGAGACGGATCCTCACGTGTTCGATGGGAGTCGCCAAAAAGGCGTTAGCGCAGCCACTGGCAACACCGCAGACATAATACTGTTTCAGAGACAAAGGCTTGCTGGGGTCCCCGTTCATGCGGCGGAACCGTCTTTTCATCGCCTCATTCACACCGAACTGGCAGGAGACACACGCACCGACCCCGACGAGCGGGGCCAGAGTGCCCTTGTAGAACCCCAGTATGCCCTCGTTCTTGATAAGGCTTGTCACCACGTCTACGGCGGTGGCAGACCCGGCCGACGTCTGCATACGGACCTTGGTTATGTCGAATGGCTGGCCCACCAGTACTTGGGCTATCCCACCGGCTGTGCCTGAAAGGATGTCTTTGATTGCTCTTTTGTAGTCGAGCGAGTCGCTTAGGTCATCCACCACTTGGGGCGCGGTCAATTCGTCGGACATCTAGAGTGGTAAGAAATGGGTGGTGGAGTGTTTTATGCTTGGTAAAACGTCCTGGAGGAGTGGGTGCCGGTTGTTGCGAGGGCGAGCACTGCTATTATACTTTTTCCATTGAAAGTGATGACTGATTGCGAGAATCGTCTTGTCGCTCAAAGTTTTTTTGTTTTTTTTTTTTTTTTTTTTTTTTTTTTTTCTCGTCAGTTTTTTGATTTTTTTTACCACCGCCTTTTTGCCCACGGAAAAACCGTTTGGACACCACAACCAACGACAACTACTCTCTCGGACAGGAGCTGAGCATGTCTGGTACGCCTGTATTTGTACATTGTGTGTTTTTTGCAGTAGCGGTGGTAGCAGGTCTTGGACAGGCGTTGTAGGGGAAAAATTGCTTGAGCTGCGAGGGCTTTGTGTTGGTGCTTGCCGCGTCTCGTCTACCGAGTCATACTGCTGATCAGCGGACGGCTCGTGCGTGACGTGGGTGAGAGACTTTTGGGGGATGTTTGTGACATTGTTTGTAGTTGTTTAGGGCATGCGTACTGTGTAGATGGATTCTACATTTACACGGATGTTTTTAAGAACACAAGTTGAGTACTTGGCGTATGCTCTTTTGCTTGAACAGTTGTGCACTGGTTGTCGCAGCCCTCCGGCCGTTCCGGCGTTTATTTTGATGCGCATTTTTCCGGTAGATACATGTGGGCGTCGCACAGCTCGCACAACTCGGGCAACCTGTACACTTGAAAACTAGTGCTGTGGTGAACCGTTTGCCTCACCGTGAGTATTTTTTAGCATTCAGAAGCTTACACTGCTAGGATGGTTCTCTAGCGTGTTATTAGATCATATTTCTCGCTTCGACGCCCCACCATTCCCTGTGCACAGAGACCTGATTCCACACGGATCTTAACTGCCTTTGCATGGTTTCTTTGTGACAGCTAAACGAGTAGAAGTAGGTATGCATTGTGCACGTTTTGTCCATCTCAACACAGCTGCTTTTGTCTACAAAGCTGTAAGCAAGGGCGTCTGCGTAATAAATCTTTGTAAAACAAAACACAGAGTCTAAATACGCTACAGAGTCTACACGTCCCGCTCACACCACAATTGGTGGTGTTTCAAGTTCGACTGTCTCTCAAATCTAGCAACGATTCCTTGCGCCGTTGCTGGAAACTCAGAAGCGTTGGCTGGATGTGCTTCACACACATTTGCCAGAAGCCAAACATATTGTCTGCGGTTACAAAAAGTGAGGTGAACAAAATGAAAAGTGCACAGTGCTGTCTCGTTGTTTCGAAGCCGTACCCTACGCAGCACAGATCCTTCACATCACATTCTGATAAAGGCCATCTCTCTTTTACTTTTTGTTTTTGTTCTTTCCCCGCCTTATCTCGCATCTTCGTTGTTCGTTTTTCATTACCGCCTAATTCTCAAACCTTCTGAGGCTAGCAGCCATTTGAGACACCGGACAATGCAGAAATCCAGGCTTGCGGCAGCCAGCACAGGAAAGAAAAAAGCATAGACGTTCGAAGTCACATTTCCAAGACGCAAGACAGAATTGCATCAGATCATGAAACACATACGTGCGTACACTACGCAAAAACACTAAATGCTTTGCAAATAACAGTCTCTACTGTTGAGCGTTACAGAGTGCAAAGTACACAACAGCTCAATCTTGCAGATCGTCGGATGATTTTCCTTCTGTTACGCTACATTTGTGTAGTGGTGGAACCACTGTCGTTTGGCCGTTCTCAGCGGAGCGGAGAGCTCCCATAGGCTGGGCCGGGGAAAGAAAAAGGCCAGCGAGCGAGCGAGCGAGCGAGCGGAGCGTTTGGCTCTGTTCAAAATTTCGCCGCCAAATGGAACGGAAAACACGAAACCATTGTTTTTTTTGTATACCTGAACTTGTTGGTGCGTCCGAATGTAATGCCGCTTGCGGGTAAAACAAGGTTTTTTCCGGTGATTGCATACCCAGCAAAAGCGCTTCGACACCACATGGTCGCGAGGGTGGGTTATCCACTTTCGCTACAGAGGCCCGTGTGCTCCACCTCTGCCGTAGTGGCTTTTGACGTGTCTGAGCAAGTTGCTTTTTACATTGAATCTCTTTGCGCAACCGGGCAGCTGGCAGATGTACGGACTTTTGCCAATGTGTATTATAGAGTGCGTTCTCAGGGCACTCGGCCTTCCAAACACCTTTTCACACTCAGGGCAAGAGTAGCCATGCTCTTTTTTCTTCCTCATGGCTGCCCCTGCCGGCCCTGCCGTCGTTTCCGCCCTTGTCGCCCTTACCCCTGCCGCTTTTACCACCCCTGCCGCTTTTACCACCCCTGCCGCTTTTACCACCCCTGCCGCTTTTATCACCCCTGCCTTGTCATCCTGACCGCTTAGGAAAACGCGTTCAGGGTTCATACTAGAGGCCCAGAGCCACTGAATTTTGATCTGCGAGCGCAAAGAGTACAGCTCTGGCACTACGTGCGTTGTGCCGGTCGTGTCTTGGTATGACGGTTCGCTCGAGGCCGAATGGAAGGGAAACGTGTACGGATTTCTAGAAAAGTCTTTGGCAAAGCAAACGTAGTCGCACTCTTGTGTCTTGTCCTTCTTCTCTTTGTGGTGCTTTTCCTGGCTTTCGAGCAGGTCGAGCTCCTGCCACACTTCGCGGAAGCTGGACCACTTTTGGATCGAGTTGTTCGGCAGAGGAAATGGTGCCGTTGTGTTTGTGCTTTCTTTGTAGCACCAGCCCTCCAAACCATCCTGGCACGTGCTGTCCCATCCATACCGTGCTTTGTTTTCCTGACTCATAACTTCTTTCATAATTCTTTACAACAGAAGGCCCATTCCAGTAGAGTAACCGAATGTATTCATCTCCGTACAACAACGAAGACTAACTGCGACTGAGTTTTAATGGTTAGAAGCTGACTTTTTTCTTTTTTTTTTTTTTTTTTTTTCACTTTTCGCAGCCTCTATGATTTCTGAAACTTCATGCGGCCATACGTAAAGAACATAGCAGAGGGAGTGCCGGCTGGTTTATAGATGGTCCGCAGAAGGAATTAGGACTACTGTGAAAAGGGGGGGAAGGGAAGCGATTGGATAGCACCCTCCGATGCGAAAACAAATCTGGCGTCCGATGTTTGTTGTCGCTTTGCCCCGAAAATGTAGGCCTCGGGAAAAATAGTTTCAAAAAAACAAATCAAAAACATCGATGACATGATTATGTGCCTGCATGGGAGGGAAATTTCACGTACGTCCGAACAAGTACAGAAAAAATAACATGCCATTAGGTTTCAGATAGCGCCTACGCATTTTTAAAGACATAGAATCAAGGTGAGCAGACATAGAGTCGAAATGATCGAACAAACAGGAGACGTTCTGCACCGTGCAAGCTCGTGTTTTGCAATACTTAAAACGGCAGTACCGACTGTTTGTATACAAACAAGGTTTCACGTGTCAGCACAAAACGGTCTTTGTATATTCACGTGGTGGGTGTCTTCATGAGCATTGGCCTTTTTTTTTTTTTTTTTTTTTTTTTTTTTTTTTTTTTTCCATTTGTGTACAAATTAGTAGCGTAAAGATTCTAGCACATTCGAAGGCCACCTCTGTTGCGGCATTCCCAGGGAAAGCACCAGTGATTCCCAAATCGTCTGAAACGGTTACAGCCAGGAGGAGAGGGTTTTCCGCATGCCAGTCAGCCAGCCAGTAGCAGTAGTGACTCACACTGTGGTTTAAAAGCAACGGCCAAAAAGTTTTGGAAAGCCGCATAGTTCGATCATCTGCCAACCGGACCTACAAACATGATCTTACCCAGTTACGAAGACGTATGTGCTGCCAGCAAGCGCATCGAGGGCCACGCGAACAAAACGCCTGTTCTAACATCACGAACGGTCAACGCAGAGCTGGGCGCAGAGGTGTACTTCAAGTGTGAAAACTTTCAGCGCATCGGGGCATTCAAGTTCCGTGGGGCCATGAACACGCTGCTGAAGCTGACCCAGGAGCAGAGAGCTGCCGGCGTAGTGGCCTTTTCGTCGGGGAACCACGCCCAGGCCATCGCGCTCTCGGCCAAGCTTCTGGGGGTCCCTGCAACAATCGTGATGCCCAACGACGCGCCAGCAGCCAAGGTCAGGGCCACGGCTGGCTACGGTGCCAACATAGTCAGATACGACAGGTACACCGAGGACCGTGAGCAGATTGGACGTGCACTGGCAGAGGAGAAGGGGCTGACACTGGTGCCTCCGTACGACCACCCGGACGTTATCGCGGGCCAGGGGACCGCTGCCAAGGAGCTGATCGAGGAGGTTGGCGAGCTGGACCTGCTATTTGTTCCGCTGGGCGGCGGGGGTCTGCTGTCCGGCTCAGCACTGGCTGCCAAAAGGCTGTCTCCGCGCTGCGAAATCATCGGTGTAGAGCCAGAGGCAGGGAACGACGGCCAGCAGTCGCTGCGCTCAGGGTCCATCGTGCACATAGACACACCAGAGACCATTGCAGACGGGGCGCAAACGCAACACCTGGGGCAGTACACATTTGAAGTGATTCACGCAAACGTCGCAGACATCTTGACGGCGTCGGACGCTGAACTTGTGGACAGCATGAGGTTTTTTGCAGAGCGCATGAAGATCGTTGTCGAGCCCACCGGGTGCTTGGGGTTCGCAGCGGCCCGGGCTCAGAAGGCAAAGCTTGCTGGCAAACGTGTGGGGATCATTGTCAGCGGAGGAAACATTGACATAAGCCGGTACAGCAGCCTGCTAGCATCAGAGTGATTTGTGCGGCGTTCTGTCCGAATCTGTTTTTATGTAGTTGTGCTTGCAACGGTTTGCGTCTTTGGTTTGGCCCTGGGAGCCTGGCCCTGGGAGCCTGGCCTCGAATTTTCGCACCGAGCGTCACAAGAGTCACAAGACTTCGTAGCTAGTTTTTCATACCTGTTATCATAAGTACCTTGGATGCTTACAGATTCGACATTTCTCAGTCCTCGGAGACCAGGGTTTGGCAGATGGAAGAAAGACGAGAGACAAAAAAAAAAAAAAAGGAATACAAGAAAAAAAGACAAAACAATGGGGTACTCCTTCTCTTGTGTTTGTGGATATTTCCGAATTTCGCGTTATAGCCCTGCTTGGCGCAGATGTACAGAAAGAGGTGTCGCCAAAGCACGCACAGAGTGGCATTTCTGCGGGTACTAAAAGACAGTGAACAGCGATTTTATCGGGTACAGCGGTCCCATTATCCATCTTCATGACCCGGCATTGTTGAAATCCAACACACGCTTGGCCAAGTCAACTATGTGTGTCGGATTTGTACGCTGGTCAGCGAACACGTTGGACAAAAGGGCACAGATGTGCAGGCGACCCACGACGTCTCCTCACGCACGATTCACGCATATGTGCTGCGGTACAACACCGAATAGTCGCAGACACGCAAAACACAGCATCGGCGTTTTGTAAAGTGAATATTGTCCTAGATGGCAATCGGATACGATGGCAACCGCCAAGTGGGGGGGGGGACTCGGCACAAAAGTTGTATACTGCGAAACCCATCCAAACCCCCTCCTCTAGAGAAAATACCAGAGTGCGACGATACCCAGCCTTAAGACAGCATGGCCGGAGCCCCCGGCAACACCAACACATTTGTCAAAGAAAACTCACACAAAGCTTCTTTTTCTGTGCTTGCTGTCTGCTGGCGCTGCGTGCCCGCTAAGCTTATGGCACGTGAGCAACCGTCTCCCCGCGTAACATGCTAAAGGTACACAACACCTGCCACTACTACTACTACCACCACTACAAAAGAAAAAAAAAAAAAAGAGAAAAGCTTTTGCAGCCGAGCCACCAGACGTTTGATTACAAGTGGTTGGCAGCCTTGTTCAATACCGTCGCACCGGGTTCGCATCCTTGCATCATCGGATCTAAACTCCATACCAAGCCTGTCAAGTTTATGATCGCCGCAAATTATGAGCTTTCGGCCTACAGCGAGCTTTTTGCCGCCAGATACTATTTAAAGAACCTATATCTTGAAAAATCAACTGATTTGGCTCTCCTCGATGGACTGGTTTAGGTTTCAGCGCGTGTTTGTACAGCTCGTTTATGTCAAGCTTTCTGTTGCTACGGTTTTTCCTCTGCAGGCACGGACCAGTGAGGAGTTAAATTTTTTTTCCGATTTTTTTTTTTCTTTTCCCATGCAAGACTAGCCTAGAAGGGCACATGTGTCTGCAAACCATAATCTCACTGTAAAACGTCAGCGTTGTGTCCACATACAAAAATTATATAATTCCAAGGCTTTCAACTTGTGTTTCGTTTTTTTTGCTTTTCCTTTGATATCCTGCTTTGTCGAGCTCTGTCCACTTCCGTACTATTCTCTCTCACCCCTACTTCGCTTTAATTAGCAGGGTGTACGTGTCGGTTGTTCTATTGTACAAGAATCCGCGGTCAGACCCTTACTATGCACATCACGAGTAAGCTTTTGGAAATGGAAAATATACTTCACCGCTCTGTAGAGGGATTGGATGATCAGACTCACGAGTTATTCTGCGTGGCAAGCACCCCAGAGTATTGTGGCGGCCCCAGCCAGCTTACACCGATGGGGCCGAGGTCGCCATCGTCGCCATCGTTGCCATCGTCGCCGGGATCGCTGGTGTCTCCAACACAGTCCAAGCATGATATTGACGTCGAAATTGGCAACCCATTGAGTCTTTTTGTCGCGTCTAGTGCCCCAACGTGCACTTGGTCTAGCACTCGCGAGGAGTGGCAGAGGCTTGGCTGGTCCGAAAATACTCTGAAAGACGATAATACTCTGAGGGAAGATAATACACAGGCAAACATGTCTGCCGAGCTTTCCAAAAGCCCATATACGTTCAACTACCGAAAGATGTCAGAGCAACTCCAAAACACGCTCGACACGGTGTTTCCCACACCAAAGCTATGTACTACTCTCAGCTTGCCGCTGGACGGGCCTACGCGAGAGGTCACGCCGGTCGAGCGCGACAGGTCCACCTCGGCCCCAGATCTGCTAATCGCTAGTAAGGGTTCACAGCAGCACTCTGGACCACTTTGTCCCGTGGTCTCAGAAGCGCCTGCTAGGCCAAAACTGCAACACCTCTGTCCCGAGTGTGGCAAATCCTTTCGAAGACCAAGCGCACTGAAAACACACTCCATAATACACGTCGGCAGGAGTCCCTACGCGTGCACATGGAATGGCTGTTCCAAGAGGTTCAATGTAAAGGGCAACCTGCTACGGCACTATAGAATCCACACCAAGAAAAAAGAGGCAAGCGGTGTTAAAACACGAAGAAGAAACAGCTGTGGTTGACCGGGTAAAGAAAACCGGAGCCCTGGACCTCCACAAACGTGTTTCTTCAAAACAGTATCGTTTTTCTATCATGGTTCTAAACTTCAAAAGACATATGTAGTGCAAATAGCTCATCCTTACGCCGTGTAATTCTATTTTTGTTGTGCTTTGTATGAAAGCGACCTATAACCTGCATTTCCGGAATATCCTGCGTGACGCCACGGAAAAAAAAAAAAAAGAGGAAAAACCGAAAAAGAACTCCGTACGGAGATGCATCGTCCAAATCTTAATGGGGGGCATGCCCTACAGCAGAAATGGGGAATTCTCTTCAAAAAAACAGTAAAATATCCATCGGCGTATTGGCTTGATTTTCCGAAACACGCTGCGCCCTCCTGTCGATGGGTAAATAGAACTGGACTGCGACTGCCGCTCGCAACAACCTGGATAAACCAATCACCTCACTTGCACACGGCACAATGTAGCAGAGACGCATTCCTGCTCTCTGCAGCACTAAACTTCCGTTCTCTCGACACTCAAAGCAACAAAGTCCTGCAGCATGATCCGCTCTCCCGCAAATGGTCGTAAGCCGATACCAATACCAAATAAGATCTGGCAACCAAACTCCGAAAAACTGAACCTCTGCGTCGCGGAGCGTGGGATACGTGTGGGCGCACGGAGGTCTCCTTCTCATCTCGCCCCGCCTCGAGTCGCGTTCTCGGAAAGCGGCGGGCCGAGGCGAGAAAATACCCCCCGTCGACACATGTGGGCTCCCGTTCTGGGATCAAGAAGAAGAATCGAAAAACCTCAGCCAAACGAGTCCGTTTTCGTCTTGGTTAGCCGCCAAGAATATCTGGATTGAAAGAGTATATACAGAAGGTACACGGTTGAAATAAAACAGCTGAACGTAACGCTGCACGTCCCTCACACGCCCACAACAAACTTCTCAGCGCTGGCGCCTTTCTCCTCTAGTTCTCTGAGACCGCTGCTTATTCCCTGTCCAAAGTTGTCGAGCCCTTTGAAGATCTTCAGCGACCCGATTGGTTTCAACAGCCCTTTTTCAAACAGCCTCGATGTGTATCGAACAAACCCTGCTCCAAACTCTGTGTTTTCATGAAACGGCTTGATGCTAACGGCGTCGATGACCAGCCTGGATGCTGTGTTTATGCTTCCCAAGTCTGGTGTGCCCACAATACACACTAGTCTCTTTTCGCCGCTGCCATTCTCTGCCAGCAACTTTGCTAGGACCGTGGCTGTCGACTTGGAAATCGTGTCAATGCCGTACCGAACACCTTCCGGACAGCTCTCGGAAACCTGCTCCACAATACGGTCTTCGGGCTGAAGTCTGTCGATAACATGGGTGGTGCCCAGCTCTTTCAGATAGGACGCGTTCTTCTTGCTAGAGATTGCCACGATCTTGTCAAACTTCCCCGACGCCCTTGCCAGCTGTATCACAAAGATGCCCACAGACGACGAGCCTCCCCATATGACAAGGCTGCCCAGCTTTTCGGCGCCGCCACCACTGCTGCCACAACCGCTGCCGTGGTCCTCGGGCTCGAAGGCAACCAGATTGGAAAGAGCACACCCGGCAGTCACCAGTCCCACGCCGATCCCTGCTGCAAAATCCAGTCCAAACTGCCTGCCAGGGGCACTGCTTCCAGCCTTAGTCCGTGGAACTCTCCAAGCAAGCCTTGAGTCGACAACCGTGTACTCCTGGAACGTGGAAGTCCGCAGATCCCTGTACGACGTGCTAGCGAGAAACACCTCTGTGCCAGGCGCAAACATAGACCTGTCTACTTTCGCACCGCACTTGACCACCACCCCGCTGCTTTCTCTGCCGTTGATCCATGGGAAAGAGTATATGTTGAATCTGTACTTTTTGGACTTCCAGTCTACATGGTTGAGCCCGATGAATACGTTCTTGACCAGAACCTCGTAATCCTTCAGGCTTTGCGTAACCTTGATGTCCGAAACAAGCGCCAGCTCGCCTTCAAAGGAGCTGACCACCAGGCCCTTTTGTAGGCTGGGGACGTTGTTCTCCAAACCGTGCACAGAAACGTGCTTTCCGGTCTTGTGCCGCTTCACCTCTTCGTGCACACCAGTCGATGTCTCTTCCAAAGGGTTGCAATACGTGTTAATCTTTCTTTTCAGCATCAAAAATATCTTAAACTGTGAAGATGGTATTCTTTACTGGATAACAAGGCGATAGTCTGCGAACTCTGCCAAGCCAAATATACATTGTAGAAAGGAGAGAACCGAAGGTGAAAGGGGGGAAAGTTGAGGTAAAAATAAAACAAAACAAAACAAATAAAAACATGAAAGGCGGTTCCTAATATAACGAAAACCATTGGACATGGTTGGAACACGCCTCCATCGCAAAACAACAGGGCGTTATTTCGAGTGACAGCAGAGCGCGATAAACCCGCCGTGTTCTAGCCATCGACTCCGAACTACACAGTGTCTCAACCGTCTATGTCTGAACCTCGAGAATACACCCAGGGTCCGATTAGCCTGGCCAATCAGGAACGCCAGAGGGTTTCTCATTCCGTCTCTCGCCCTTGTCCTCTCCGCATTCCAGGACTTCTCTGCGCGCGTGCGATGCGTCCATCTGTACTAAGGTTTTGTCTTTTCTGCGGCGTCTGCCCAGAGACAAAGCGCTTGAGGAGCAGAAAGACAAAGTCAAAAAAAAAAAAAAAAGAAGCAGGCAGGGAAAGGGGAAGGGGAGGCCGGAGGTCCACTTGTGTTGGTGTGTGGTTCAAACGCTTGAAATCTCGCCACTTGTTGCAACACGGTCTGTGCCAGCTGACGACCAGGCTTTCCCAATTCCTATTCCTATTCCCATTCCCACTCCGATTCCCACTCCCATTCCCACTCCCATTCCCACTCCGATTCCCACTCCCATTCCCACTCCCATTCCCACTCCGATTCCCACTCCCATTCCCACTCCGATTCTCACTCCCATTCCCACTCCGATTCCCACTCCGATTCCCACTCCCATTCCCACTCCGATTCCCACTCCCACTCCCACTCTCCCGCTAGTATAATAGGCCATTGCTTCTCCCCTCTTTTTTGCTGCTTTCTCGTGAATAAAAGGCAGAAACTCATAAAACTAGACATCACCGGTTTTACCTCACCAATCCCTTCCAAACAACCAGCATGACTTCTAGCAGCAAACGCGCCTTTGCAGACGACTCCCTGGCCAACAAAAAAGCGAAAGTAGACTCTCACAAGAAAAAAGAACTAATCATCAATGCCTTTCTAATGGGATCTGCCGGTAACCAAACCGTCGGTATCTGGAGGCACCCAGATGATAGGTCTGCTGAACTCTACCAGTCTCCAAAGTACTGGACCGAGCTCGCACAGCTCCTCGAGAGAGGAAAGTTCCACTCGTGTTTCCTCGCAGACGTCCTGGGCCCATATGATGTATACAAGGGGCCAGGCAACATGGGCCCTGTTGCCAAAGCTGGCTCGCAATGGCCCATCTCCGACCCCAGTTACTTTATCCCTCTGATGGCCTCGGTAACCTCAAACCTTGCCTTTGGTATGACGATTTCCACCATCAGCGAGCAGCCTTACCATCTTGCCAGAAGACTGGGCACCTTGGACCTGATCACAAACGGCAGAGTCGGGTGGAACATTGTCACCTCCTACCTGGACAGCGCTTCGAAAAACCTGCTCAACGGCGAACCACTTCCTGACAACATAGAGCGTTACGACCGTGCCGAGGAATACGTTGACGTGGTGTACAAGCTTTTCCTGGGCTCTTGGCAAGACGGCGCTGTGAAACTGGACAAAAAAAAGGGAATTTTTACCGACCCGAACGGGCTCAGAAAGATCAACCATGTCGGTGAGCACTTTAAAGTTCCGGGGCCCGCAATCACCCAGCCCAGCCAGCAGAAATTACCAGTCATTATCCAGGCAGGCACCTCCGCGAGGGGAAAGGAGCTGGCTGCAAGAAATGCAGAAATTATCTTTTTAGCATCTTTAACTCCTGAGGCTATCAAGAGCTCGATTGTTGATATTAAGCGTATTGCCAAGGAAAAGTATGGCAGGGACGCCTCCAAAATAAAGTTCATTGCGCTTATTACCGTTATCCTTGGCAAGACGCATGAAGAAGCCCAAAACAAGTATTCGGAGTATAAGACAAAGTACTCTGACGAAGAGGGGGCCAAGGCCATGTTCTCTGGCTGGACCGGTGTAGACATCGACAAGTTTGGAGATGACGAGGTCCTTGAAAATGTGGACCACATCGCAATCGCCTCTGCAGTTAAGAAATGGCAGACCGCATACCCCAGGGTAAAGAAATGGACCAAAAAAGCTATTATTGAAGAGATTAAAGTCGGTGGAAGTGGGCCGCTCGCTATTGGCACGCCCTCTGAGGTGGCAGACATCATCCAGGAATGGGTTGACATTTCCGACATAGACGGCTTCAACTTTGCGTACACCGTGTTGCCGCAAAGTTTCGAGGAAATTGTCGACAGCTTATTGCCAGAACTGAGAAAGCGTGGTTTGGCCAGGCACGACTACCCAGAACCAACCGACAAGAGCAAATATCTGACCTTCAGAGAACAGCTTTCTGGCAAGAGACACCTGGATCCAACACACCCTGCCTATGGTCTGGGATGGGCAGCTGACGAAACCAAGGAGGAGTATGAAAAACGTCTGCCCCAAGCCTTGGAAAGCCTGAAAGGGCAACAAGCTTGAAAAGACTTAGTTTATAGCTGGATAAGTAAAAGTAGAACAAGCTTTAAAAAAAAAATTAAAACTGAGACGATATGCAAGTACTTTTATTTTTATTTAATTCGTTTTTTTTTTTTCCTTTTCGATTCTAGACGTCTGTGGTTTATTGCATTCCCGCAATACAGGTAGAGAAACCTTGGAGCAACATGGCTTCACGCACGAACGTGCACATGTATAAGCGTCACAGGCACCCCAATGAAAACGACATGTAAGCTCACAAAGATTCGGGTCTTTAAGACAAGATCTCAAAAGCTTTAGTCTACTCACATCCAAAAACTCTTGAAAAAAAATACACTGTGTGTTACACATAGACAAGCGAATAACAAGAGAAGTAGCACCATTTGCAGCACCACTTGCGGCACCATGGATTCCAGTCGCAAAGGCCTATTTTTTCACACCCTTTCCATACTCATGGCAATCAATTGAACTAGGTAATAACAACAGCGGTGTAAATCCACTTGGTTGAGGCACTTCTGTGGGATTAGGCCACGCAATAGCCAGCTCGGACATCCTCTGTCATAAAAGTGCGGTGATCCACGTCACTTTGGCAGAGAATGACTTTCCCGCTCCACCCCTCTCCTTCGTGCGGAAAAACATACGCCGGCCTCCAACACTCTGTACGAAAGAATGGGACGCATAAACAAAAGACTTCAAACTTCGCGACGGCTCGGAAGCCCGCCTAACCGAAAGACAGAGTGACTTGGAATTATGCTCTCGAGCTTTAACCTCCCCAGGATCAGACCAGATTGATGCTGTACAACAGCGCTTTGGCCTTTCGGTATTTACCACGCTCAAACCCGCTGCCTTCAGCTGCTGCCCTGCTGTACCTTGGCTGAGCGTCTCGAAACACCTGATATAAAGCTCGATCGGAGGGACCTCTTGGTAACTTGTGAGACCAAAACAAAAAAAAAAGAAATGAAAAGGGAAAAAACCAGTAAGCACTCCCACCCTCACCTCTCCTAAATCACACATGACTCAAGACAACAAGGCCGGCATCCGCTCAATCGCAATAATCGGCTCCGGAGCAGCGGGTCTAACCACCTTGTTTGAATTGCTCCACACCAAAAAGGACGGATCCACCACAATATCGTACAATGCAAACGGTGGGCTAGACACCTCAAAACTACATAACGCTGACCCTGCCTTTACAAAAATTGTTTCCTTTGAACAAAAGTCCACGGTTGGCGGCATATGGTCGCCTAGTTTCGACACGCCGGACGTTGTACCTCAGCAAGCGTTTGATACCGAGAAATACGACGACCCGTTTACGTTGAAGCCAAAAACGACTGTGCCTGCAGATCTGGCAGACGGCAAGCATACTTTCGAAGATCCTCTTCTAACCGACACTGGGGGCTCGCAAAAAATTCCCAGCTGGTCCAACAGTGGGATTTACCCAGATCTCTACTCGAATGTCCCCAGAAGGTACCTGAGAACGTCCTTCATTCCCTACAACGACAAGAC
This sequence comes from Lachancea kluyveri NRRL Y-12651, assembly GCA_000149225.2. Taxonomy (NCBI): domain Eukaryota; kingdom Fungi; phylum Ascomycota; class Saccharomycetes; order Saccharomycetales; family Saccharomycetaceae; genus Lachancea; species Lachancea kluyveri. The sequence goes on along the minus strand of CM000687.1, from coordinate 924,165 downwards.
TGGCAGGCCCGCCAAAACCCATATTGACCCTCTCGTCACAAACTCGGAAATTACGGAAGAACTCTTGGACTTTGTGAAGCGGTTCGAGCTGGAGAAATACGTGCGTTTGGACTCCGAGATTGTTGATATTAGTAAACCGCACCAAGCCTCGAAGTGGACCATTACTGTCACGCAAGTGTCAGCCGCAGGCGGCCGCACACGGTGGTACACCGAGGAGTTTGATGCAGTCGTGGTCAGCACAGGCCACTACTCAGTTCCCTACGTGCCGAGGTTGAAAGGGCTGTCCTCGTGGAACACGCAGTTCGGCTCCAGTGTTTTCCATTCCAAGTCTTTCAGAGACCCGCAAATCTTCCAAGACAAAAAGTGTCTGTTTGTGGGTACCGGCCTGAGTGGCGTAGATATCCTCCAGTACGCTTTTCCTATTGCCAAAGAGGTTATTGTTTCTAGATCTACAGGCAAACAGGAAATCTTTGAGTGGCTGACCAAGGCAGCCACCTCTGAAGGTATCACGGTCAAGCCGAGAGTCAAGGAACTGAAACCGGATAACAACAGAAAGGTGGTCTTTGAGGACGGAACATCCGTTGATTCCGTGGACTACATCATCTTCTCCACCGGCTACCACTGGCACTACCCCTTTTTGAGCCGCGAAAACACTGGCGTCTCTGTCACCTCTGGTGAAGAAGGCGCTGCTCCAAACGGCTCTTCCATGGTGGACGGCCTGTACCTAAATACCTTTTCTGTCAAAGACCCATCGCTAGCATTTGTCGGCGTCACCTTGACCTCCTTCAAATGGCCATCTTTTGAGGCCACCGCTTCCGCCATTGCGGGTGTGTGGTCGGGCAGCGCCGTTCTGCCTCCAAAGAGTAAACAGCTCGAACAGATAGAGGCTAGGTTGCAAAAGACGGGAAAGAACGCGCTTTTCCACTACTACAAGCCGGAAATCTTTTCAGAGTATATTGGCAAGATAGCTGGTTACCTGCCCAAAGGAAGGAGCGCCGACCACATCTTCGACACAACCCACCTCGATGAAGTAGAGCGTTCTTTTGCCGTAGCTGAAAGGCTTTTCTACCAGTTGAAAAACGGTGAGATTTCAGTCAACGACACAGTCCAACTCGCCACTTGAGCAGCTGTCTGTCGGTCCGGGACGAGAGGATAGAGATATAATTGATAACCAAGCGCCTGTCAAGTTCATAGCATGGTTTTGTAGCAGGGCCACAGAATCTTGAGCACATCTGCTTTTGAAGGCGTACGTTTCGGCAGACTTTGATCACCCTTTAGCTCTAGTTCTATGTAGCATGCCAAACTTCCAACTACATTTCCTCTTCTCGAGAAATTATTATGTCCTGATTTATGGAAGACTGTGTGTTTCCATTGCAAACTTTTGAAATCAAGCCTTCCTCCCCTTTAAATTTGTCTATTATTAGCGTGAGTTTTTTCTTTTCACTATTCTTTCATAGTATACCGCATATGTGGAATTTTTTATCCTGGAGTTGAAGAAAAAGCCATTGGAATAAAAGAACAAAATCTCATGAATCTTGAACCGAATATTGGGGGAAGTTCAGGTGTAAAAGCGATAAGTACTAGTTGTCAACTCGCTGTAACAAAGTCACTTTTCTATTTTTTTACTTCAGCAAAGCATTTTGGTAGAATACAGTTTGTATTCCTTGAATCTTAAAAACACTGATGACAACATAAAATCGCTGCCTGATATTATGAAAGTATCTTTGTATAAGAATAAAGTCTAGTTATTTTTCTTACCTCTAATAAAGTTAAACCTGCTCAAAATCCATTCAGTTTGTGGATCACCATCCTTGTCATTGATACACACACCCTCCTCAATTTTTTCGCTTGCCACTTTATCTGTCAATTTTGGATCTCTTAAGAAAAAAGCTAAAAGTAACAATGGTGCTCTGAAGACTAATCCAATCAATGTTTCCAATGTTTGATTATACCTTTATGATTGCACCATAGCCTCCCTTTCTGGAGTCCCCCAGGCAAATTCAACGATAAACTTGTATGGAGAGCTATAGGCAGCCAGAGCAAGTGATGGATTCTCCATCCTTTTCACCGAATCCTTATATAATGTTTGGATTCAAACCGCGCCAGATACAAGGGCACCAACAGTAGCGCCAATCTCTAATAATGAATAGCTCAATGCGGTAACAATGGCCATATTTTTGTGTGTTGTAACCGATTGCATGGAGACTGTAACAGGATACGTGAACAACACACTGCCAAAGCCTAGGAGACACAAACCAGCAATTATGCCGGAATGAGATTCAGATCCACCTCTATAATGGTACAGTAAGCCCAAGGCTAGCACCCAAGTAGCACATCCGGAGATTATACAAGGTTTCAACCTTCTCGATCTTGTAATCAACAACGCAAAAAATGGCGATACTACTGTGGCAACAAATGCAGGCATGCTCAAGATCCTACTGACAGATTTTACGGATTCATTTACCGCGACAATCATTACAGTGTACATGTAATCAGCAGCCATGTAGTAAATAAAATATTTCACGTTGGAAATACAGAAACCAGCCCAAATACCACGATCCTTCAACAATTTTGGAGGTGCTAGCGGTTTCCTTGCCCAGCTAATCTCCCAATACACGAATACTGGTAATAAAACTTCACCTAAAACTAAAGGAACAATTATTCCAGCTTCGTGCCACTTTGTGGCAAATCCACTTGCCAAAGTGAGTTACCAGAATACAACCCAATGACGCAGTTAGCAAAATTACGCCAACAATATCCAGCTGTAAAAACAACTGGATTAAAGTTTGGAAAATACCGTGTGTTTGTTAAAAGGATTTTTTTTTCACATATTTCCTACCATTCTGGGGTTTTTTTAGCTTTCATTCTCATGTGTATCATGCAAGCAAGCATCGGAATAGCAGACAATGGAAAAATAAACGCCCACATACCAATATCCCAAGACCAATGAACTAACGGATTGGCCCTTGAAGTTATATTACCTGAAACCCATGTGTTTATAATATATGGCCAAACTGGAACAAATTGACAAAAGAGCCTCCATTTCATGGATGAACAGTCGAACAATATTAAAGTCAGAATTAAATTAATGCTGACATTTCCTGCGTTATAAAATACAGCACCTGCTGCATATCTTTGGACATCGTAGGCTTGAGACTGAATAGTGGTACCAGCCACATAAAAAGCAACTGCAATAAACACGGGCAGCCTACCAAACACATCAGATAGTCTGGCCGATAAAACCTGGGCTCCTACACTGACCACAACATTAATCACTGTAGTAGTGGATAGTAAAGAGTGTTCTGAATAAGAGTTTGTGGCATAGCTTGTGTAAATTGGGCGGATTACTGAATCGAGGCCATAACTGTAGCCATATATAAAAGCATATGTTAACAAAATTACTTTGTGGTACCACTTATTATATTGCGCAGCTAAAACTTCAATCTTTTTGATTTTTAAAGTTTTCGCAACTTTCAACTTATCAAAAGCAGCTAAACTTCCTACTTCAAATCCAGGCTGTCTCCTGCTATCTATGGAAGCAGTTATTTCTTTGTCCGAGTACTTCAAAGATATTGGGTCTTTACCCATACTAAACTACTTTATTTGGTTTCCATTTATCATTATTAACTCAGAAGTTTTAATCAACTGTCATTTATATATTAATATTGAAAACAATGCATACACTAAAAGCGAATCATAAAGTTACTGCACACCTTTATCTTCTTAGAAATATACAGAGGCATCTTTTTTTAAACGACTGACTTTATTTAACTAGAAGGGTCTTTTATAATCACCATGGAAAACTGGAGCAGCATGTTATGCACGGATGTTTCGACAGGCAACTGATTTGTATAAATTTCCCGGCTTCTTACAATTTAGACCCCACTACTCTATGATCTACATTCTAAGGTTTTTGAATCAGTGCAAAGTTAAAATCTAATAGTATATGGTCTTTGAGTATTAAGGTGTTGATCCCAAACTCAAACTTCTGGACATTGTGGTAAGTTCAGGGTGCTACACCCATTTTTATGCTTATGCAGATATTATTTTTCGTAGATGCCCAGTTTATTTGCGCGTCACCCAATATTAACCATGAAGGTATATAGGACTAGAACCTAAAATTTTAACAATGTTTCTTGGTTGCACTTTTTGCAGCCTTAAAAAAATACCATTTTCACTTAGTACAATAGGATAGAGATTTTTCAGCATGGAACATGCTAAAGAACACTGTCTGAAGTTACTCACCAAAAACACTACAGTAAATTTATCCTTTTAAATCGATATTGTATCCTTTTAATTACTGGTAAATGCGGTAGGTGAAAAGACTCACTTGGTACTTTCAAATAAGCAACGCAACTGTTTGTGAATCCAAGAGCATATTTTTTTATTTCTGCTAATAAATTTACACTAATTATTAACACGTATACTTGCCCTTTCCAGATACTTTTAAACCTCTTGAGTCACATTACGGACCGGCTCTTCTATTAACCACGACTATACAACTCAATCTCAAAAATGCAGTTCTACCATCTAGATCTTTCTATAAAACTCTTTTAGGAACTTAAATACGCAAGAAATAAGTTTACTTAAAAAGCAACCGAGTTTATAAACGGGACATCCACAAACTTTTTTTTTTGTTAATAGTGAAGCTTGTTTGTGTCACTGTCGTATTATTGTTAATAAAACTCGTAATTTCTAACAGTTTTAGAATCCTTATTTATATCAACTAGCTAATATATAGATATTCGTTGAGCCCCTAGAGCTATTTTCCTTTGTCAAATGCATTTGATATCAGTATATGCTTGTATCAAGCTTCAACTGGGGTAAGAGCCTCGAGCACCGGTCACAAACCTTCTGTTAAAAATCTCGTTAGTTTTTTAGTAATATGAGCTATTAAGTAAAAGTTTCTTTACTCTCTTTTAGTCAGTTCCGGCAAAATGTTTTTAAAAAATTTAGTACTATTTATTGTCGAGCAAAACACGCAATTTATTATATTCATGATATAATCTCGAGGTCTTTCAATACTTGTTGCCAGAAGTTCATTTTTTTACTTTTATTTTAGATTACCACTACAACATAGGGTTCTAGTATCTTAACATATCTTATTGAAAGATCCATAAACTGGTTCATTTTTTCTTTTTTCTTTCAAAATCAGAGCAAGAAAATAAAGTGCCATTCAAGAATGCTTTGACAAAAGATTCTCAGAGGAAACATAAAGATGACACAGAATAGTGAACACACAATTAAGTAGAGACATTTTCCAATTGCTAGTAAACTCATTCGTAGCACTGTGAAGATCCCTGCCAGAATCATAGCCCGGTAGAGTAATCTCCATGCTTTCTTTTTTGCAATCATCAAATGAAATAAAATAGAGTGCTTTACAAAGAAAATTATTCTCCGTATGTAATAATTACTTGTCTTCTAAATTCAGGGATTTAATACTACAGCAACCAGTTCTGTGAGTAATAATAGTACTAATATTAGCAGGATCTCTTTCCAAATAATGATATGTAAGGATATCATTTAAGTGTGCACTGAAAGGAGGTTGTTCCTTTTGCCAGATCTTACCATAATCTTTTGTCGCATAAGGAGTCATTTCACCGCTCGTAAAAATCCTATTGCTAGAAAACAATCTACTCTAATTATGTGGTTCCCGATACTTGACCATTGGGTTAGTTGCACGTATACCCATAGTCTTTAAGATACAACAGCTTATTTTTTGTTAAGGCTAATAAATTTGCGATGCGTTCAGAAATCCTCATATCTTTTAATTTCCCAAAGCTTGACTTCGAGGTCCTAAGCCAAAAGTTATTTTCTTTTTATTGATCTTTATCTGGGTTCCATTCTGCCAGGCATACTCGTACTGCAGTTACCATCTAGCGAAATGTCATGAATTTGTGCGGATAATACGTCAATTTATGGAGACGCTCAAAATATACATGGTAGCACCATTATTGCACTCATGTATAATTTTACTTGAGAAAAGAAAAAAGCCGGGTCAGTCTTTAAACAGAGTGATATGGAAGATTTGTTAGACAGGTAAAACCTAACAGTTTGTGTAGTCAGAAAGCTTCCGATGGAATTCTCTAAAAAAAAAAAATAACAATGATGTTGAGGACGATCTTCCCGCAAACAGGACATTTATAGCCCTTTGCTTAAACAATTTTAAAGGAGGTTGTATGAAGGTGGTTATGCTTAGGTGGTTGGTCAATTATTTTACTCCAACAATGACCAATTTTTGTACTATTATTTACAGGGTTAAGATTTCACACAGCACGAGCTTTATATACAGGGCAATAGCAACCATGGGGTCAGACTATTGGTAAAGTTCGAACCATTTCAAACTACCACTAGCCGCTAAACCAAGCAAATTTCCTGTTACTCATCTATTACTCATTGCCAGGCATGCCTTCAAAGAGTAAACCATAACACGGAGAACATGGTTCTCTAAAATGCTCGTAAGGGTCTTCTGGATCAAGGGTGGTTGCACATACGTAACAAAACCTTACCCCACATATGGTACATACCATCTTATTGCAACCTTCACTCCTTTGAATCACCGTTTTACAACCAGGACACTTTTGTAAGTTTGAATCTTTGTCCTCGATTGCTAAATCTAGTAGCATATCGGCCAAAAAGGAATCGGCTTCCAGTTTTATAGTCCGTCTTCCAAATCTTGTTTCAAGCTCTCTTTTTCTCTCATCTGAGGTAAGTTGATTAACATATTCTTCAACGTATTCCCTTGCGATTTTCAGCCGGTTACCGCATAGGTTGTTGTTTCCATGCCACGAGTGTAAACAAATAAAACAAAAACAGAATTCACATTCAGTACATATCACCATTTGATCGTCTAAATCATCCTTTAAACACCACTTTTCACAACGAGGACACTTTGTACAAGAGTAGGGATTATGCCGAGAAAGCCTATTGAAAGCATTATCGTAAAACAACTCTTTATATCTGTGGCAACATTCTTCGGGAAGTAAACCATTAAAAAATTCGAACGGTATCACAGGACTAAACACCGCCCTCTTTAGCTCCTCATATGTACCGAAAGAGTTGAGATCAATTTCTGTATAATCACACTCAGGACACCTTATGTTGTTTATACTGCCTTCCTTAATCATCACGGAAAAGTATGATTTCAAGCAATCGCAGCACAAATAGTGCTTGCTACATGGCATTTGAACCACTCCTGATCCCTTTTTCAATTCTATGCATATGCAGCAATGAAAGTTTTTGGAAGCAAAGTCTTGTTGTGCAGTTTTCTCCGAATACATGGAAAAAAGCTCCAGCTGCCTGTGTGACTTAGCACTGTACGAATCCTCTGGGAAAATGACCGGATATGATTGATTGATTAGAAAGTCAAACACCATCATTAGGATTGGGAAATCCTTGTCAAAGGTGTCCAAAGAGGAGTCTGATTGTAAATCGAACTCTTCGTGAATAGCTTTGACAAGTTTATCAGTGTCGTCCAAATCCATCCATTCGGATTCTAGGTTCAATCTTACACCTCGTACAAGATCTGGATACTTGCTCGGATCGACTGTAAAGCGCATTTTGTTTTTAGGAAATTTGTCCATTCTAAAAGCTGTAAGATTATTATCTGGAGACAGAATTGTAACATCATTGGCACATATAATGGTAAAGGACAGCTCTCCCCTAACTACCTCAGAGTTTGCCTCTATAATATCCAGTTCAGGATACATACATTCTAAAATCTGGATATCCTCGTTAAGGTGTTCTTCAGAAGTCTCAACCATCCACGTCTTTCAGCTTTCTCTGTTCAGTACTCAACTTTCGATCATAGGATTGTTTCGCTCTGCGTTTGCGATGCTTCTTCCTTTTTTTTTTTGACATAACGCTCGAGGTCACAAGGTCTTGTCTTAAAAATCATTTCTTAAATTAACTAATGATAGTTCGAAATGTTATTTTTCTGATGGACAAGTACCGTCTCTTCCTTTTGAATGTTTATAATCTTGTATTTTTCCAGTAAATACAACAAAGAACTTGGTCGAGTAATCGGGTATAGGGGTCTGCTTGCTGGTTCTTTCCTTGTGCTGGCTTTATTCCTTTCGTATTTTTATTAGTATGGAACGCAGAAAAGGGTAAACTTGATTAGCCAAAAATCATTTCTGAATCTGAAATAGACACACACAAAGGATCAAAACCGTTTTCAAATACATGAAGTTCTGAATGAGGAAGAAGTGATTAACTGGCAATTTTCACCGCCAAGATATTAAAATTCGATTATTAATCGTTGCCGAAATAACTTAATATTAGAAGAATAGCGAGAAATTGTTGACCCTCTATTTGGAGGCGTTGAAAAGTCACCGTTTGATAGCTAATATTTTAGGGTCGATGTAGAATATGGTATTTCTTTTGACTGAAGGTGTCGAGATAGCACGACATATTGCGACCTGTGTAAAAAAAAAAAAAAAAAAGAATTTAAAGCATATTGCAAACGTTAAAAAAGCAAAATCTGATATGAGCTCTATAAACTCCAATCAGCTGCAGCCATTAGATATGAAGAGGTCTTGAATATCTACTCTAAACTCAAGTTCTAAGAAGACCACCAGGCCTCTAACCCTTCTACAACGTGTCTGGTGAATAAGGTATCCTCGTATGATCTGCGATGAAATACCGGGATATTGGCACCAGATATAATAAACTGGTTCCGTCATACCTACCAGTATAAGCCGCGAAGTGAAATTTAACGGAGATCGGGAACGGGTTCAATGACAAGAGCAACAGGAGCTGGGCCTCACTGTAGGAAACCAAGATTCAAAATATCAAAAAGCAAAAGCTGCGAAATGCCCCGGACTATTCGAAAGGGCATATTCTTGCTGTCTCAAATGTTCCTTGGTTAGGCAAACCGAATAGAACACACAAAAAGTGTCTTAATCTTCCCGTTTTACTACTTTTTTTTTTTGTAAAATGAGCATGGACAGAATCCCAATTATGTACTACAGATTTATCTCATCTTAAATCTATAGCATTGGCGTCTAAGTCACAGCAATCGTGAACACCACAAATAGATAAAATGACTTTCTTTGATATTTTAAAGCGATAAAATCCATCGCATCCATTTGTAAACATACAGTTCGTGTATGGTGACTGCTATATTGCAACCTGTACTGCACATTACGTCCTCTTCTCCAGTTATAAAGTGGCCAACGTGTAGTTCCTATCCTCAGAATATTTCTTGTAAGTCAATGTTCTCGACCAGACTCCCTCCACTCTAGGTTGCTTGCTCAGAGCTCTGCTTTAATTCCAACCAATCAGAACGTTCAGTTTTTTTCTTTTTTTTGCATTTTTTTTTTTCTTCTGACGTCGCGTCCACAAATTTTCTCAAATATTTAAGAGCCCGTGTTCAGATTTCGACTTTCTTATCTATCTACTTTCATCTTTTCGAACACCTCACTAGCAAAATGTCCGCCGCTATTCCAGACTACTCCTTGTCCGACTACGCCAAGTTCGCTTTGGCAGGTGCCATCGGTTGTGGTACCACCCACTCCGCCATGGTCCCAATCGATGTCGTTAAGACCAGAATCCAATTGGAACCAACCGTTTACAACAAGGGTATGATTTCCTCTTTCAAGCAAATCATCTCTTCTGAAGGTGCTGGTGCCTTGTTGACCGGTTTCGGTCCAACTTTGTTGGGTTACTCCTTGCAAGGTTCTTTCAAGTTTGGTGGTTACGAAGTTTTTAAGAAGTTGTTTATTGACGTCTTGGGCTACGACCAAGCTGTCAACTACAAAAACTCTATTTACATCGGTTCTGCTGCTATTGCTGAATTCTTTGCTGATATTGCTTTGTGTCCTTTGGAAGCCACTAGAATCAGATTGGTTTCTCAACCAACCTTTGCTAACGGTTTGGTCGGTGGTTTCTCCAGAATTCTAAAGGAAGAAGGTGCTGGTTCTTTCTACAACGGTTTCACTCCAATTTTGTTCAAACAAATTCCTTACAACATTGCCAAGTTCTTGGTCTTTGAGCGTGCTGCCGAAGTTTACTTCGGTATGGCTGGTCCAAAGGAATCCTTATCCACCGCTTCTACCACTGGTATTAACTTGCTTTCCGGTTTGACCGCTGGTTTGGCTGCTGCCATTGTTTCTCAACCAGCCGACACATTGTTGTCCAAGGTTAACAAGACCAAGAAGGCACCAGGTCAATCCACCATTGGTTTGTTGGCCCAATTGGCCAAACAACTAGGTTTCGTTGGCTCCTTCGCTGGTTTGCCAACACGTTTAGTCATGGTTGGTACTTTGACTTCTCTACAATTCGGTATCTACGGTTCTTTGAAGAAGACTTTGGGTTGTGCTCCAGCCATCGAAATCGGTGGCGGTGGTCACTAGATGCAGAATGGTGTAAGATGATAAAAATCTTTATATTATATTCCAGATAAAGTCTGCTGTTTACATTCCTTCCTGTAATAAACATATTTGATGACCTGTATAGTTTCCAAACCACGAAAATGAATATATTCGCTTGTATTAGACATTGCCTTCTACTATCTTTTTTTTTTTTTTGAAGAATGGAACGTTTCCACTTTTTACCATTAGGTATTGTATAAACTTATCTTCACATCGACGGAGTCAAATGCTGTTCATCTTTAGAAGCTTGTGACAGGAACAAACGAAGTGAAACCATCTTTGAAACATCCTTTATACAAGTGCACTAGTAATTTACTCTTTCATGTAGGCATCCAACTCAGCATCCAACTGATCAACGGTTGGTTTTCCAACTGCTTCTCTTTTTGGGCCCCTCGAGCCTTTAGGTCTCACTTGGTGGCCATGCGTTTGTTGTGAGCGCGGGCCACGTTGATAGCGTCTCTCAGGACGTCTTTGGGACTCGAAAATTTCAACTGAAAGAACATTCCCATTCAATACTTTGCCATTCAACTTTTCAACTGCTTCATCCATTAGTTTGGGATCCTCGAATTCAAAAACTGCAGTTCTGTCATCCTCGTGATCGTAAATGTTCTGGTATACAGTCGCCCCAAGTTCTTTGATCATATCTTCAATAACATAATCAGAAGCATCCAATGGTATATTCAAAATACGCAACCGTTTTTTTGGAGGGGCAGATGGACGAGAGTTCTCTCTGGCGCCTCTTTTGACATCTCGTGGTTCGTAGTCACGTATGGGCCTCTCTTCTATACCCATTCTTTGAGCCAAGCCGTTTCTCAGATCACGACGACGGTATCGCTATTAGCATACACAAAGCTGTTAATAACCATGGTTTTTATTTCATTTCATTTTAATTTGAAGCCAAAAAAATGGCTTATTTCTTTAACTTACTGTGACTGGTTGACGCTTTTGCTGTTAAAGTTTTGTTAATAACGCATTCTTACATGGCAAAGGCAATGCTAGGGGAAAGGGTTTACAACATACCTTATCGTCAATAATACTGTCTAAAGACTCATCCATGGACATTATTGAGTTATAATATGTTTCTTTTATTATATAAAATTACTCAATTGTACTATGTAAGTTGGTTTCTTGTTTTTCTTCAAATTACTGACCCTCGCAACAACGCTAAGACATCAGTTACCCTACTCTCTAACATTTTTTTTAGCTCAGAGATTAACAAAGTCTTCAAACAAGTCGTGAAACCTCACAATGTGCCCGTGCTTACTCTTGATCTGCTTCAACCAGACAACAGAGCTTGCTAGTTGTCTTAATGATGTGTCGATTGTAGATAGGTTACCATAGGCGACAACTAATCTGTAGGCGGCCTCTTCCGAATTCTGGCACATTGCAGAAGGACCAAACTTATTATTCAAAACATCTGCTAAAATCGGGAAGATATCTATTTTGTTGGTTAGCAATATTAAAACACTGTAGTTCAAAATTAAAGTTGCAACTGCAACCGCCAAGTTGCTTTGCTGCTGGGGTTTGCAAGTTGGATATTCAGCATCTATAGTTTGGAAAATGGATTCGTAAACTGCCTTCGATGACATCAAACTGATACCCCATTCTTCGTTACTAAAGCAGTTTACCAAAGCACGAATTGTCAGCATGGTTAATACTGGATTTTCTGGATCGAGACCCTCTTGAATAAACTCACTCATAGTGTCCGCATTGGGCAGCTTATGAACGATTAACCTCATTATGTCAAAAGAAGGTACTTTGTTAGACCATGAAGAGCGGATAATAGAAGCGTTTGCGAATAATAGCTCGTAGCTTTCTTCGATGTTGTGTAGAGCAGAACCTATTGCTGCCAAATCTGTGTCGTCAAAAGTTTTTTCTTTGCTATTCAATTTTACAAGACCATTGAAAATAGCATCTGGATTGAAGTTCGAAATCGATAGATAAGATTTGACAGGAAGAACTTTGAGTGCGTTTTTGGACTTTCGTTCAACGTTTGAAATAGCAGGCTCGTCGCCTTGATCAAGGGTTACACCACCGGTATTTTTGATAATAAACTTCACGATCTCCTCCCTGTATTCCGCTGGAAGTTCGTATCTGGTCAAGAAAGCGTCTGCTGCCTCATAAGGGTTACCGTTTGCATTGAACGGTAGCTTTAATGGTGGCATGCCCTCCTGTATATCCACATCAAACACGTAGTCATAATTTTTGCCTTCAAAATCTACTTTCTGGTCATTTCCGGAAGAGCCAACAACATCACCAACTTTCATCCATTGACCTTGACTAAATTGGTGTGCCTCAATGGCACCAGATGGTGCTTTTACAACAGCCACCTGTCCTTCCTTTTTGCCTGGCTGTAAGATGACTTCGTATGGAGATAATTTAGATTCATCGAAATCCATAGTTTGTGAGTTTATAGAGGAGTTCTCAACCTGTTTCTGTAGCTCTTCAAGTTTGCTGTTAGATGCAATCCTCGATTCTTCAACTGTAAAGATTCTAACCATGTTATCACTACTACCAACGAGAATATCTCCATTTGGCAGAATATCAAGGTCCCAAATGGACACAGCAGGCAATCTAAGGACTTGCTTTACAGCACCAGTCTTACTCCATACTCTTACAGACCTGTCTTCCCCACAACTAACCAAATCTCCGTTAGGAAGAAACTTTACAGAGTAAACGAAGCTTTCGTGACCAGTGAATGTTTTTAAAATGTTACCGTCCATGTCATTTATCTTAACAGTGCCATCGTTGGAGCAGCTGGCAAATGTTTCCCCATCTGGTGAAATATCCAGATGTCTTATTACGTCTTTATGAATTCCAGAGAAAGTTTTGATCAGTTTGTTGCCATGCCACAACTTAATAGTACAGTCTGCTGAAGCAGTCAAAAAAAAATCCTTTTCCGGCAAGAATTTGGCATCCCAAACAGACGCACTGTGCCCTACTAGGTCATAGATTGCAGACCCGTTGTGCCAAACCTTAGCGGTCTTATCCCAACTGCTACTGATAACAAAGTTGTTCTTGCTGCTTAAACTACAGACATTCCCCTTATGACCAATTAGCATGTACACAGGATCCTCGTCTGTGGTAGCCAATGGGGAGATACCTCCAACTAACGTATCTTGTCCACCGTAGAATAGCAGTTGGCTCGACTTATCATAGCACAAACTGTTGATAAACTTCTCAGAGTTATGCGCAATAACACCATTCCAAACGCCGTCATTGTTGCTCCACACACGAACGGTACCATCTCTAGAACAGCTAGCAACTTGACTGTCGTTAATTGCTACCACACTTTTAACGTCTTGTTCATGCCCCTTCAAGTCAGCAGATAATTTGTACATGCTGTGCGTTTTTCGTTTGTGTGTTGTAGAAATCTTTGCCACGCCGTACCGAAGCCATTACTTAAAAAGGAGAACACCCGGCTTCGTTAAGCAACTTACAACAACGGTAGATCGATACACATAAAGAAAAGCATAGGTTATTTACAGAAAGTAATGTCCGGTCCTTTGTTGTTTACTCAAGTTGAGGATAAGTTACTGTTTAAGCTGGCATCTTCGTCTACCAAGAATGATGCGGTGTTATCCATTTCTCCTAACGAACATGACTTCACTCTAGCTGCACCTCAGGACTTCCCTGCACGTGGAGATATACGTAAGATTGCCGCTTTGGTTGGTGTGATCAAGCTGAAAACGAACAAATATGCTATTATTGCCAATAGGGTCGAAGATGTGGGTAAATTGAACGGTAACACCATTTTCAAGTTAGTAGAACATAAGATCGTACCTGTTAACAAAGACCTAAGGAAAGATAATGATGAGTCTCAATACTTATCACTTTTGGAAACACATTTGTCCAACTCCACTCTGTACTTTTCATACACCTACGACTTAACGAACTCTGTTCAAAGAAATGAAGAGCTGAATGATGGTAGCGGTAAAGCGGTTTGGCAAAAGGCAGACGAACGCTTTTTTTGGAACCATTACGTTACGCAAGACTTGCAAAAACTTTCCATTGATGACACACGTGTTAGTGACTTCATTCAGCCTATGATATATGGTTATGCGAAGGTTATTGACACTGTTTTTAATGCTACACCAATTTCCATTGGTTTGATTACAAGAAGAAGCAGATTACGAGCAGGCACTAGATACTTCCGCCGTGGTATTGACTCTGAAGGAAACGTCAGTAACTTCAATGAAACTGAGCAAGTCTTATTGGTCCAGAACGGCTCAAATGGTGATAGCGACTTCTTTTCTTTTTTGCAAACAAGAGGCTCTGTCCCTGTCTACTGGGCTGAGGTCAATAATTTGAAATATAAACCAAGCTTGGTTTTAGGTGAAAATTCTTCTCTAGAAGCGACTAAGAAGCATTTTGAAGAGCAAAAGTCTTTGTATGGTGAAAATTTCTTAGTGAATCTTGTTAACCAAAAGGGCTATGAAGTGCCCGTCAAGAAAGCCTACGAATTGGCTGTCAACTCCTTGTGTGATCCTAAGATCCACTATGTTTATTTTGATTTCCATCACGAATGTCGCAAAATGCAATGGCATAGGGTCAAATTGCTGATCAACCATTTAAAAGAGTTAGGCTTAAGCAGCAAAGATGTTTTCCATAAAACTATTGGCCAAAACGGTTCGACTAAGAAAATTGTCAGCAAACAACAATCAGTAGTTAGAACCAATTGTATGGATTGTCTGGACAGAACCAATGTTGTTCAATCTGTCTTAGCGCATTGGGTTTTGCAACAGGAGTTTGAAACAGCAGGTGTTATTTCCTCTGGTGATATATGGGAAAATGATAAGAAATTGTTGTTTAAATTTCAAAACTTTTGGGCAGATAATGCTGATGCGGTCAGCTGTGCGTACTCAGGTACTGGTGCTTTGAAGACTGATTTTACGAGAACCGGTAATCGTACTAAGGTTGGTGCATTGAATGATTTGATGAATTCCTTGTCCCGTTACTATCAAAACAACCTGACAGATGGCCCAAGACAGGACAGTTATGATTTGTTTTTAGGTAACTTCAAGCCATTCGAAACAACAATTCAATCACCATTCCCTGATAGGAGACCATTGCTAATCCAAGCTGTTCCTACCATTATTTACGCTGCTGTGACTGTCATTGCTGCAACTATTTTTTTCCCCAAAGAACATTTTACAAGCTTCAAAAATCTAGCGTTTTTGTTTAGTTCCTCAGCTGTTTTGATTTTGGCAACCCGTTTTATTTTCCAAAACGGCGAACAGTACGTGAACTGGCCGAAACTTGCAGATCTAGGCTTCTTGGTTGCTGTTCACACTCATGACAAGGAACATCAATTTAGGGGTATTAAATATGTTCCAAGCGCCAAGTTCTCCAAGCCCAACGTTTTAAAGAGGGATTAGGAAGGGGAAAAAGATATACAACTTTTTTTTTTATGTAATTTTATTTTCGATCTTATTTCTCTTTTTTTAACGTTTTTGTCTATTGAACAAGTTCTTTAATAAAGGCGTTTACGTCGTTGGCCCTCATCAAGGCTTCACCAACTAAAAACCCATTGACACCTTCAGATTTGTACTTTTCTGCGTCCTTTCCACTGGTGATACCTGATAGAGCAATCAACAAAGTACCCTTTGGAACTGAGTGGATAAGAGAGCTGGTAGTGTTCAAGTCAACATCAAACGAATGTAGGTTTCTGTTGTTGACACCAATAATTTTAGCATTGATTTCTAGAGCACGGTCTAGTTCAGCCTTCGAATTTACTTCGACGAGAGGTTCAATGCCCATTTCCACAGTTGCATATTCGTATAAGTCACGTAACAGGTCCTGTGACAACATCTTGACAATTAATAGAA
Source organism: Lachancea kluyveri NRRL Y-12651 (assembly GCA_000149225.2). NCBI lineage: Eukaryota > Fungi > Ascomycota > Saccharomycetes > Saccharomycetales > Saccharomycetaceae > Lachancea > Lachancea kluyveri. The sequence continues at coordinate 907,964 of CM000687.1, read as the reverse complement.
CGGTGTCTGCACCAGCTAATCTAGACTCCAAAATTTGGTACTTGCTGAAGATGAACTCTTTTCTCAAGACACATGGTCTTTCTGATGGATTTTCGGAAAAGCTCAAATCTAAAGCTCTTCTGACATTAACCAAATCTTGCAAGCTCCCTTTAAACCAATGCGGCTCAGTTAGAACAGAAATAGCAGAAGCACCTGCCCTGGCATACTTCAAACCTTGTTCTGCAGCAACAGCACTGATGTCTATATCACCCTTTGAGGGAGAGGCACGCTTCACTTCGGCCAACACTGCGGCTTTGCCGGAAGTCGAAGACAACTTTTCATACAAGCTTTGAACAGGAGGTGCCAAGCCTAATTTGAAGTTGGTTTCTAAATCCTTCAATGTAAAGCCTGGGGTACTAGCTTGCTCTTGAACATCGTTTTGACGTTTGGCATATATTTGGTCCAAGATGGAAGAGCCTTTGGAAGACAAGTATTTCGTGGAGTTTTTGGATAATTTATCGTTCTCCTCCCAAGTGCCACCTTGGATGCTTAAAATGTTTCTCAACATTAAGTGACCCTCTTCTGTTAAAATAGATTCTGGATGAAATTGGACACCTTCCACGGTGTATTTCTTGTGCCTGACACCCATAATGATGCCACCTTCAGTTTTTGCGGTGATTTCGAGAACATCTGGTAGACTGGACTTTAGACCAGCTAAGGAATGGTATCTAGTCACTGCAACACCCTGTGGAACACCCTTAAAAAAACCCTTGTTGTCATGGTAGATTGGAGAAGTTTTACCATGGACGATCTCACCAGCATAAGCGACTTCACCGCCGAAAACGTCAAACATACATTGTTGACCCATACAAACACCAAACACGGGAACCTTACCGGTGAAATATTTGATACATTCTCTGGATATACCAGAATCGGTTTTTGGATGACCAGGGCCTGGAGAAATAAAAACGATTTCCGGATTCAATGCTGCAACCTCATCGACGGTGATCTCATCGTTACGGTAAACCAGGACTTCTGCACCTTCTTGGCACAAATATTCATACAGATTCCAGGTAAAAGAATCGTAATTATCAATCAAGACAACCCTTTTACTGCTAGTCATTATTGTTGAGAATTTCGTTGATGTCCTTTTTTTTTGGTACTTTGTCAAGTAAGAGAGAATATGACTCAAGAGTTAAATGCCAAATTTTCCAGCAAGCTCATTGTTCGTATATAGTGATTTGGAGGGTGTTATCGATGCTGTCAGCTAAAGGATCAACAGACTCAGAGTATATACACTGTACACTCTGGGCAGACCCGTATTATTCAAGGATTTGTCAAAATTTTTAAAACGTCTCTGCCGTTTGTTTTTTTTTCCCCTTATTTAATGGCAGCTACATTTCCCTCGAGCTCGTGGTAAAGTGGCTATTCGTCTCCTGGATGTCCAAAATAGTTTTGCTTGGAACAAAAGAAATTGAAAGACTTGCATCTATGCGTATGCATTCTGTAAAGTATGGCCTAGCCATCTTTGTTGAATAGCTTCCGTAAAATAGATGTTTTACCCGGGGCTAGTTAGTGATTTTATGTATTGAACCTCTCAAAGAGGTTTGCAGGTGTGGCTAGCTCACTAGAAGTTACGGGGGGAAGACAAGCGCAGATGATTCGCAATCACCTCTCCTACTGCACATGTTTAATGAAAGCACCTGAATCCATAAAATTAACGTGTAATTTGCACGAACACTTCATCTCTTTACGGTCCCTGTTTATATTGGTTATTTTGCCAACTTTGGCTGACGGGAAATTGTGATCGAATGACAAAAAACACACGTTCGTCGCGGGAATCAAGGCGAGGTGCGCAGCTATGCTGCTGTCATTGTTTGATGATCTGCTTTGACGCAAATAATTTGGCAACATCATCAGGGGTGATGTTGCCAATCCACAGATCTAAATTTTTGAAACTATCAAGAGAAACTGTTCAATCGGGTCTATACATAAGAAATCGTTGTGCTCCCAAACCCCCAAAAGAGACATTGGAACAGAGTACGGTGTCTACATCCGTATGCTCTGCTGTGCAAATAACGACGTTACTGCTCCTCGATATACTGTTTTGAGCACTACTTTTCTCTGTGTCTAGCTTATTCACTCTATGAGGCTGAAAATTGTCCTTTATTACGGCTTTGTCTCGGAGCCAGGTACATTACGCAAAGGAAAATCTACGGTTGTTCTCGATTCTGGGAATTTTACGAATTACCAGCCAGATTTCATAGGAGAATTTAGAAGTCTCCACGAAAAAAGTAGAAAACAGAGTTTTCGTCCACTGCAAAACACGTAAACAATACCAACGTACAACATCAAAAAGAAAGAGCAATGGCTAGTATTATCGAGGCTTCAGCTGCCTTAAGAAAGAGAAAGCATTTAAAAAGAGGTATCAACTTTACAGTGATGGTTGTCGGCCAGTCCGGCTCCGGTAGATCAACTTTCATTAACACGCTCTGTGGTCAGCAAGTTGTTGACGTCTCCACAACAGTTATGCTACCTACTGACACTTCCACTCAAATTGATGTTCAATTGAGAGAGGAAACTGTTGAGTTGGAAGACGACGAGGGTGTTAAGATCCAATTGAACATTATTGATACACCTGGGTTTGGCGATTCCTTAGATAATTCTCCAAGTTTCAACGTAATCTCCGATTACATTCGCCATCAGTATGACGAAATTCTACTAGAAGAGAGCCGTGTGAGAAGAAACCCACGTTTCAAAGATGGCAGGGTTCATTGCTGCCTGTATCTTATCAACCCAACGGGACATGGCCTGAAGGAAATCGATGTTCAGTTTATCCAAACATTAGGTCCCTTGGTTAATGTCATTCCGATAGTTAGCAAAGCTGACTCTTTGACTCCCGAAGAATTAAAATTGAACAAAAAACTGATTATGGAAGATATTGACTACTATAATCTACCCATCTATAACTTCCCCTTTGACGAAGATGATATCTCCGATGAAGATTATGAAACAAATACATATCTGCGCTCTTTGTTACCATTCACCGTTATAGGCTCCAACGAAGTTTATGACTTGGGTGATGGTACTGTTATCCGCGGCAGAAGATATCCTTGGGGTACATTGGATGTTGAAGATTCTTCACTCTCGGATTTTGTTGTCCTGAGAAACACCTTACTAATTTCCCACCTGCATGATTTCAAAGACTATACACATGAGATATTGTACGAGAGATACAGAACTGAAGCATTATCTGGAGAAGGCCCTGCATTGAAACAAGTGCCCGCGATTAAAAATAACAGCAACGAACATCTATCCTCTCCAGCAGTTTCGGGGACTACTTCTTTCCGTGGCGGTGAAGCATCATCTGTTACCTCAAACAATAGGTCCATACCACAACAAAGTGCAAGCCAGGATACCTATTTGGCTCGTGAAGAACAGATCAGGCTGGAAGAAGAAAGGTTAAGGGCATTTGAAGAGAGGGTCCAACAAGAACTGTTGATGAAAAGGCAGGAGCTACTACAAAGAGAGCAGGAACTAAGAGAAATCGAAGATAGATTGGAAAGGGAAGCACATTTGAAGCAGGAGTTGGATGCCTAAGGCGTCTTTTGCTCTTTATAAAAATTTCTAGCTGATATAACACTTTTCACTCTTATTTTTTTTTCGAATTCAGATTTAGAAGATCACAAGTATGTAAGCCCTAATCTTTTTTTATCGCGTCAATCCATGCACCAAAAAACACACGAAAAATTTTTGAGGTATAAAAACAGCACGTTTTTAATCATATCCTATAGTAATGCTCGGTCCAGAAACCGAAGCAGTAGCAACCCTCTAAACGGGTAGCCAAGGATCTAGTAAGATCCGCCAAGATTTTTAACCAAGATCTTGAGAAGGCTTCTTTTTTTTTTTCTCTCTTCAATTCTCTTCTTAGCATGATGAGTAACTAGATAGGGACAACAGATATCCTTTAAGTGACGAGGAAAGTCTATTTAAATGCCCAGTTTTTAGTAGAGCTTGGGCGCAAAACCTGATCCTTTGAAGAGAATATGAGGAGAGCATAGTTATCGTAGAATTACTTTTTTTCTTTTTTTCTTTCCTGACGTGGTATCTCTTAAAAAACTCTTACTTATACATTTGCTTACTATACAGAAGTCTCATTTGCCATCAGCAACCTTTGGAGCAGCCTTCCAGCTTTTCATGCCTTGGTGTGTTGCAAAGTGCAAAGCTTTGTTACCTTCATCGACTTCCTTAACCTCGGAACCGTCCTTAGGCTTGTCCTTTTCAGGAGCATTGAAGGAGGACTGAGGAAAAATCAAAACATCGCTAACTAGCTTAGGAACTTTCAGGTCGTGGAAATCCTTCCACGTGATCTTCGATAGGACTCCACTTTGAACGTAGTCGTTGAAATAAGTGAAAATTACATCGGTCCAAACACCAGAACCGGTCCAGCCCATAATGTTCATGTCGTTTCTCAGGTGCATCCTCAACTCACCATCAGATTTACGTTTCAAAGTATTTTCGGTTATCTTGGCGACAATTTCACGGATTATTGGATGGCCCGGTTTAGCTTGAATGATCCAGTCGCCGAATTGTAGTCTTCTCAAATATTTGCTCCTCCAATCCGGATTCCTGGAATCGTTTTCGATACCAACAACTAATCCGATTTCCTTTGGAGAAACATTTTCTGGAATCCAGTTTGGAATGGGCTGTAAAGGATTCGTATCCATGTCCGCATAAATACCACCCCGAGCCAATAGAATTAAGTACTTGAAAAAATCAATTCTCAAAAAACTGGAAGGCAAAGCATCGTAAGCTTCAATGACTTCAGGAATAGGTGAGTACAAGTAGTGTACCAGTGCTGCTGCGGTATCATCGTTGATTATTTCATGGACGAAACCCGGGTTTTTCGCGCCCCAATTTCTTTCGTACGTTCTTAGTGTTGATTCCATTCTCTCATCCGAATCAGAGTAAGGCCAGGTCTGCCAAATGTAAGCAGGAAACTTCTTGGTGGCACCATGTTCAAACACTGATGCTAGTTTTTCACGTGTGGTGGCATGTGCTGGAGGATGTCTCAAGCTTTGAATTTTCTTCTCCAAGACCTTGCGCTCCCTGTCGAATTTTTTCAGTTGTTCGTCTTGCTTCTTTAACAAATCTTGTGTTAGCTTTTCAAACCTTTCAAGAATCTCATTGTCTTGCTTTTGTGAAGATGCAGCAGAATTGATGCTTTGGGTAATCTCCTTGGGCAAGTTTTGCAAGACATTCTGTAAATCAGTAGACTTCGAATAATTTGTGAACCATAGCAAGAGCAACAGTCCGAGTACAAGCGGCACGGATACAAAGAAAGCACGTTTCAGGTTGTTACCCTTAGACTTTGCCATCGCTACTTCCTCTTCTATACTGGTGTGAAACACGAAACTGGAATGGTATACACTACATAAAAACATATCAAACCCTCCCAAAAAGTCTCCCAGCCCAACGTTAAGTAAAATTTTTATACAAGTCGGTCATTTTGTGTCGCTTTATACGAATAGTGATTTATCTATAATCCTAAATTCTTGTACCATTTGCTTCAAGACTGCGTAGGATGCACGGACTCTTGGTGGGAGCGGTTTACTTGTATCGTCGGAGACCCACTGATCCAGCTCTTCCAGTTCGGAAGCATCATCTATAGGAACGTTTACAGTGATGATGACATCGGTCTCCACATCCTCTAGCCTTATTAGTGCTAAACATAATACTAACGTTTCACGCATATCCTCTTTGCCCCATTTGAGGGCAGATTCTACGGCAACGCATGTTTGTGTACTTGTGCCTTCCCCGTCTAGCTTCAGCAGGTGCCATTCGTTGGTGCCGTTGATGCTAGAAACCTCCCGAATATGTACGTCTAGAGCTTTGCGATTGTCTTGTTCGCTAATACGTTGCAGCAAATCGACTATTACACTCTCATTAGTTCCCAAACCATCTTCAAACCGGTCCTGCTCTTTTCGACTATTAACGAATACCTCCTGAGTGTCAGGTACTTCACGTAGCATAGACGCATCTAAAAATCCATCTGGAATCACGGTGACAATTGCACCACCATATAGCTCCTGTTTGACTGGCATATTTTCTCTCTGCTTAGACGCCAGTTGTTCGAGCCCACTAAACATATGGGCATGTATATATGTTCCAAAGAAGAACAGAGTCCGCCGCCAACGTGGTCCATGTTACGCTGTCGTATTTCATGATGTTGGGTCGGTGGCAAAAACCCTTGAAAAAGGTCGAGGGGCATAGGTACTTGCTTTGTTACTAACTACAGAAGTAAGCATAGAACGCAAAAATCATGTCCAAAAACAACGGTGAGATCGATGAGAGTCTTTACTCTCGTCAATTGTATGTTCTAGGTAAGGAGGCCATGTTGAAAATGCAGGATTCAAATGTTTTAATCGTTGGTCTTAGAGGTCTAGGTATCGAAATTGCAAAGAACGTTGCTCTAGCTGGTGTCAAATCCTTAACTTTACACGACCCTGAACCAACAGCTGTACAGGATCTGTCTACACAATTTTTTTTGACCGAGAAAGACATCGGTAAACCAAGAGACCAGGTTTCTGCCGCAAAGTTGGCTGAGTTGAACTCTTATGTGCCAGTTCAAATCTTGGAGTCTTTGAAAAACGAAAAAGAATTGCTAAATTACCAAGTTGTGGTTGTCACTGATACAGCCACCTTGGAAGAGAAGGTCAAATTGAACAACTTTTGTCACCTCGCTGGCCTGAAATTTATTTCTACCGAAACTAGAGGCCTTTTCGGTCAAGTATTCGTCGATTTGGGCGACGAATTTACTGTTATCGACCCAACTGGTGAAGAGCCAAACACTGGTATTGTTTCAGACATCGAACCTGATGGCACCGTTACAATGCTAGACGACAACAGGCATAATTTGGAGGACGGTGATTACGTAAAATTCTCGGAAGTTGAAGGTCTGGAGAAGTTGAATGATGGTACGCCACACAAGGTCGAAGTACTGGGTCCATTTGCCTTCAAAATCGGCTCTGTGAAAGATTTAGGGGTTTACAAGAAGGGCGGTATTTTCACCCAGGTTAAGATGCCGTTGAATCTCTCCTTCAAGACTTTGCAAGAATCACTTGCCGAACCAGAATTTGTGTATGCTGACTACTCCAAATTTGACAGGCCTGCGTTGTTGCATTTAGGATTCCAAGCTTTACACCAATTTAGGACTAGACATCAGAGTCAGTTGCCAAGGCCGATGAATGAGGAAGACGCTAACGAGTTGGTTAAACTAGTGACTGATTTATCTGCTCAAGAGCCCAAGGTTTTGGGCAAAGATGCAGAGATTGATGAAAAGTTGGTTAGAGAATTGTCGTACCAAGCAAGAGGTGATATTCCGGGTATGGTTGCCTTCTTTGGTGGTCTTGTTGCACAGGAAGTCTTGAAAGCCTGTTCCGGTAAGTTCACCCCATTAAAGCAATACATGTATTTTGATTCTCTAGAGTCTCTACCAGGTTCTGAAGAATATCCAAGAACCGAAGAAACTACCAAGCCAATTAACTCCCGTTACGATGGGCAAATTGCAGTTTTCGGTTTAGATTTCCAGAGAGCCATTGCCAACTTGAAAGTCTTCCTAGTTGGTTCTGGTGCAATTGGCTGTGAGATGCTAAAAAATTGGGCCTTGCTAGGGTTAGGTTCCGGTCCAGAGGGTAAAATCATCGTCACTGATAACGACTCTATTGAAAAATCCAATTTGAACCGTCAATTCTTGTTCAGGCCAAGAGATGTTGGCAGAAACAAGTCTGAGGTTGCAGCTGAAGCAGTCAGTGTTATGAACTCTGACTTGAAAGGAAAGATTGATGCCAGAATTGAAAAGGTTGGGCCAGATACTGAAGATCTATTTAACGACGAATTTTGGAAAAGCTTAAGTTTCGTTACCAATGCCCTAGATAACGTCGACGCCCGTACTTATGTCGATCGCCGTTGCGTATTCTATAAAAAGGCTTTGTTGGAATCGGGTACTTTGGGTACAAAGGGTAACACTCAAGTTATTATCCCTTCTTTGACTGAATCCTACTCTTCCTCCAGGGATCCTCCAGAAAAATCCATCCCATTGTGTACTCTACGTTCCTTCCCTAATAAAATTGATCACACTATTGCTTGGGCCAAATCCTTGTTTCAGGGCTATTTTGCAGAATCTCCAGAAAATGTTAACATGTATTTGACTCAACCAAACTTTGTTGAGCAAACTTTGAAACAGGCTGGTGATGTGAAGGGTGTTTTAGAATCCATTTCGGACTCTCTTTCTAATAGACCTTATAATTTCGAGGATTGTATCAAATGGGCCAGGATGGAGTTTGAGAAGAAGTTTAATTATGATATCCAACAACTTTTGTACAACTTTCCTAAAGATGCCAAGACTTCAAGCGGTGCTCCTTTTTGGTCTGGACCAAAGCGTGCTCCAGAACCATTAGTTTTTGATATCAACAACCTAGATCACTTCCACTTCATTGTTGCAGGTGCAAACTTGCGTGCTTTTAACTATGGTTTGAAGGGTGATGACAGTGAGCCAGATGTCAATTACTACCAATCGGTCATCTCCAAGATTAATGTACCAGCCTTCTCTCCAAGATCTGATGTGAAGATTCAAGCTAATGATGATGAACCTGATCCAAATGCTAACAACCAGACAGATGGTGATGCATTGGAATCGCTGGCATCATCACTACCCGATGCTTCTACTCTAGCCGGTTTCAAACTAACCCCAGTTGAATTCGAAAAGGATGATGATACAAATCACCACATCGAATTTATTACTGCTGCCTCCAACAATAGAGCTCTAAACTACTCTATTGAGCCAGCAGACCGCCAAAAAACAAAGTTTATCGCCGGCCGTATTATTCCTGCCATTGCTACCACAACCGGTTTAGTAACGGGTTTGGTTAATCTGGAACTATACAAGGTCGTTGATGGTAAAACCAATATTGAAGAATACAAGAATGGTTTTGTGAATCTAGCATTGCCATTTTTTGGATTTTCTGAACCAATTACTTCTCCACAAGGCAAATATAATGGTAAAACCTATGATAAAATCTGGGATAGATTCGATCTTCAAGGTGACGTCACGTTGAAGGGTCTAATTGAGTACTTTGAAAACGAAGAGGGTTTGGAGGTCACCATGCTGTCGTACGGAGTCTCTTTGCTATATGCATCCTTCTTCCCACCAAAGAAGTTGAAGGAAAGAATGGGATTACCAATGACTGAAGTTGTAAAGCTAGTTACCAAAAAAGAAGTACCAGCTCACACTAAAACTATGATCTTGGAGATCTGTGCCGATGATAAAGAAGGGGAGGATGTAGAAGTTCCATATGTTACCCTTCACTTGTAGTGACAGGTTTCTATGTTGTAAAAATTTTATAGTACTTGGGCATTACTGGTTCGAACGTATTTTTGAGGAGGGAGAATCATGGTATTTAAGAGTAAAACTCTTTATAGCGTTTATATTATAACGTACAATATGTCTTTTTTACTGCATTTACTAGGTGTGCGAATGAAAATATGTACTACAGTGGAAGAAGGGCAGTCAGGCGTATGAGATTCCATGTTATTATAAAGTCCTACTACCCAATTGATGATTAGGCACTGTCAAACCAAACGGATCAGCTTTTTTTATTTCTTATTTTTTTTTTTGCTTACCATGCTAACCACATTGGCCTCCCATAAAGTATATAAGACTAGCCGTTATTCATTATTCTAAAGAATTCGCCGCGTTGCGCATAAAGGTCGTCAAATGATCCATCCTCTGCAACTTTTCCGTTTTGTAGCACAGCAATTCTTTCACAGGCTCTCATCATTTGTTCATTATGAGTAATAACAATTGTGGTGATTCCGCAAAAATGCTTTTTGATAAGGTTTGCAATAGCGTGGGTGTTAGAAGTATCTAAAGCAGAAGTGCACTCGTCCAAAAATAAAATCTTGGGTTTTCTCAACATAGCTCTTGCGATCGACAAACGCTGTGCTTGGCCACCAGATATTAAACTGGTATCAATTCTGGTATCTAGGCCTTCGGGCAAAGAAAACACAAAATCTTGGACACCAGCAAGGCACAACGCCTCCTTGACCTGGATCTGAGTGACACGCCCAGAAATACCGTATAGTAGATTCTCACCTACCGTGCCATCAAAAAACTGAGGTTTTTGTTCAACTACCGATATAATGGTACGTAATTTGTTTGTATCCCATCTGTTAATATCTATACCATCGATTTCGATTGAACCGTTAGGAACCTCGTACAGGGCAGAAATCAGAAGGGTAAGTGTAGACTTTCCTGATCCAGATTCACCAACTACAGCAATTGTTTCTCCAGAGAACACATCCAATTTGAGTCCTTTATATATCGCAGTTGAAGGGGCAGAGGGATATGAAAAGGACAGGTTTTTCACAGAAATCAGTGGATCATGAGTGAATTTATAACTTGCAATTTTCTTTTTTTCATCTTTTGCAGCAGGTGATTGGTTATCGATGATCCTAAAAATATACGTTGCTGCTCTTTGTCCTCTACTGATATCCGGAATTTGTCCAATCAGAGAAACACATGTCATGACGGTAAATAGTAACAACGTAAACGTTTCAAACATCTTCTCAGTACTATAAGACCCAGTAGTAACAAGTTTGATTCCATAATAAAAGAGGATCGCTTGTACTGCCAGTGTTAGCGTATTTGAAGCTGCGACCCCGAACCCAATAGTTATTGCTCTCTTTTTAGAAGCCCTTCTCATTTTTTTCTCCAAATTATAATACTTTTCAAGGAATTGATATTCTAACTTCAAATATCTGATAGTGGTAATTCCTCTGAAAATCTCATGTAATTGGTTTTCTAACTCAGCAACCTTTGTTTTATAGTCCGTTTCGTATCTCTGTAGCAGTCCGCCATAGAAACACGAAAAGAGGATGAATATCGGGAACAATGAAATGCAGACTAAACTCAATTTCCAGCCCGAAATAAATGCCCATACAATACCTACAGAAGAGACAATAATTAGAGTACTGATGGAACTTAAAAATTCAGACACCAATGATCTCAAATCTCTTAGGTCATTTAATACCAGTGCAGATATTTCAGACGACTTGTTCATATCTAGGGAGAACCAATGTAAATCTTGAGCAGTTATCTTTCTAATGGCTAGCATCCGCAAATCCCTAATCCAGTACTCGCTACAATAGCCTAGAAAGAAATTTTTTAAAAATGTAAAGGTAGAGTCAAGTACTGCGATAAATAATACAATACCAGACCATTTTATTAAGTATTTTGGTGAGCCAATCTCGTTGTTTTGAGGAACAATACCACTTAGTAGTTTTGAAAAAGTGTACGAAAAAATAGGATTGGCTATACCGGCCATTAAAGAACAAGTCAAGCCCAGAATTAACAGAGACCTTTTGTTAATTGTTGTATTCATTTTTCTAACGATTGTCCACAGCGATATTGATTCTGGCCTATCATCAATTCTTTCATGTATTTCCAGATCATAGCCATCTTGAATAGATTCCCCTTGGCCGATGTTAATTTTTGAACATGCTGCACGCTGTCTTTTGCGTATACTTCTTCTAGGAGCAGCAAATAGCACACTGCTCTCCTCTATAACTGTATTTCTAATTGAAGAACTGGTAGGGAAGAAGTTAATGCCAGGTGTTAGTAAGCTCATATGTTTTTCGATAATTGAAATTCTGCCTTGGTGTGTACAAGGATCCAACTTTGTCTCGTTTACTACTTCTGCATTTTCTGGAAACTTTTCCAAATTGCTTGTAGAAACTGAACGTCTTGAAAAGCCCGTTTTGGCTTTTTGTAATCTCCACAGACGATTAAAGTGGCTATTTTCATTTTTTTCCAAGTTACACTTAAATCCTGATTCTCTAATTTGACCTTCCTCCATAAAGTATAGGTAATCTTCATCAGAAATCTGAGTTAGTTCATGAGTAACTATAACGGTTGTCATTCCTTTTCTCCATTTTTTAATAGCTTCAACTAATAAATCACGGTGTATAATATCCATTCCTGATATAGCTTCATCCAAAATTAGAATGGGAGAATCTCTTACTCTTGCTCGAGCTAATGCAACTCTTTGCTTTTGGCCGCCACTGAGAGATACTCCGCCACTACCAAGAACAGTATCCAAACCGTTTGGTAAATCAAATATAAGGCGATCGAGTAAAGCCATTTGACAAGCTTCCCTTACTAATGAGTCTCCGTATGCTTTTCCTTTGCACCCCAGTAAAATATTGTTTTTGATGGTGTCATTGAATAGTGTACAACTTTGCTCCACAAGTGTGATGTTTTCTGCTAACCAGCTGGTTTTGATATGTTGAATATCGATGCCGTCTACCTCAATAGCACCGGTATATCCGCCGTAAGATTTTAAGAGAAGCTTACCGATAGTAGATTTTCCCGACCCAGATTTCCCTACTATGAACGTCGTTTTGTTTTTCGGAAAGTTCAGACTAACGTTCTTCAACACATGGTAATTGGGTCTTGTGGGATATGAGAAAGAAACGTTCTTAAACGAAATTTCTCCACCGCAACGAAATTTATTAGCGTTGATGTGGTTGAGAATAAATGCATCGGATATAATTTCATTCCTGTGGTCAGGAAAATCGTTCTCTTCACTGGTGAACATTAGGATTTTTCCAAGAGCAACTTTGCCTTTTTGCATCGTTATGACCTGTTGCAGGGTGTTGTTCAACGTGTTACCCAGTAGAAGACAAGATGAAAAACACGTAATAACATCACCAGTAGTTAAAACACCCTGTCTAATCATTTTATTCCCGAACCAAAACCCTTGGATAAACATGCATAGCGTAAAGAATCTTAGCATAGCATAGCTTGCTGATGAAAAAAGCGATATTCTAATGAAATATTTGGTGCACTTCTTAACACTAAGTTCAAACTTTTCAATTTCAAACTGTTGAGTGCAAAAAAGCCTGATCATTTCAGCGGCATCGAAAGACCACGAAACCATCTGCGCAGCCCTAGAGGACTCCATATTCTCCAGTCTAGTGAATCTTTCAATAAGTTTTGAGAGAATTACCGAAAAAACAATAATTATTGGAACGCCGGCCATGATCACCAATGTCAATGACCATGAATAGTAGAATGATGTTATAGTAAGAGCAAAAACGGTGACGACATTTTGAAACGTTATGGCTGATGACTCTGCGCAACTAGATCTCAACTCTTCAACGCATCTGTTCAGCTGAGTGAATTCTCCTGAGGCTTGCTCGCTTTTGTCATACCATGTTAGTGGTTTGTCCAAGTAAGTATTTAAAAGTTTCCTTCGGACCCTGAGCCCTTGTTTTTCCCCAAGGTCCATCCAGGTGTAAATTGAAAGCCAACAGATCGGAAGACAAGCTACACCTGTGAGCATAAGTGACATCGATTTTAATGTCACTTCCCGTTTAAATGTAGGGTTAGAATCAAAACCGTGTCTGCTAAATGTCTGGAGCAAATTGAAGATCTTACCAGTTAAAATGGAAGTGATAGCGGGTACCAAACCGTTGAGAATAGTGGTTACCAGTATGACCAGCAAAGCTAACCAATCTTCCTCGACATTAACATATTTGTAAATATGCCTTCGTTTTCTTAAGCGAAAACGTTGTAGAAAATTCTTCACCATTTCATTCAGCACACCTCAGGAGTAAAGAAAGTGTAGGGTGCTCGTGAAGCATCTACATATATATAGCAGTTGAACGGCACTTGTCACTAAACCTCAAAAACACGAAAAAGAAACAACAAAGGAGCGTGGAAGCAGTTGGAATCTGAAAGTGTGAGGGGGGGGGAGAAAATCACCTAGCTCTAACTGTCGTCAATCGATGGAATTACAAATGGAGGTTGTTTTCAGAAAGATTTGAAGAATTACCCTTTTTGTCAACGGCAATGATGATGACCCTCGAGAAAATTCTCCCCTCGGTTTCCAAATCCGGATGATTACACGAATTGAATCAAATGCCATTACGAGTCTGTACAGATAAATGATTCCTTTCCGCAAATAAAGACAAAATTTTGTTGGTCGAAACGTGTTGTACGATACATTTCCATCATTCAAGTCATACTCTTTTCATGTTTAGTGTCCAGCCCTCTCGATCAATTGCATTGTAGTTGGGGTTGGTTTTGCCTCTGCGTAGATTTGATTCGTTTTATGGGCTTGAGATTATCTACATGTGTTAAACCTTGACAGTTTTTCTTGTCTTGCCAATCTACGATGGTGCTAAAAAAAAAATGTATGTTTTGAGTTGATATTTGCTAGAATACCTTGGTGCCATGTGGATTTCTTAATTTTTCATAGTCGCGAAAAAATCACATGGACCCCAGAGCAAAGGGGTACTTAAACAGCAAAAAAAAAAAAAGCATATGGATGGAGTGAAACTACTAGTGAAAACTCCCATCAAAAGACAATGTCAACAGATATCATCAAATTAGCTACGGAAAAGTTTTACCAAGTCAGAGAGGCCTACATCGACCTGCTAGCGGATGTTAACGGTGATGACAAGTACTTTAAGCTTGCATTCTTCTTCATTGCTTTTAATCCAGTCTTTTGGAATATCGTCGCCCGCTTGGAGTACAACACTCATATCTTGACGAAATTAGCTGGTAGTGCCAAAAGAGGATGTTACCTGTTGGCCTTCACCATCTTTTCCTTAGGTATAGCCCGTGACTATTTCTTTGAAAAAGCACTACAAAATCAAGTTACGTCTCAAATTTTGGACACCGATTTGGTTAAAAAAGTTGGTGTTTGCTTTATTGCCGTTGGTCAAGTGTTGGTAATCTCTTCAATGTATCAACTAGGTGTTACTGGAACCTACTTGGGTGACTACTTCGGCATTTTGATGGAGAACAGGGTGACATCTTTCCCCTTCAATGTCTCCGACAACCCAATGTATCAAGGTTCTACTCTATCCTTCTTGGGTACTTCTTTGTACTTTGGAAAAGCCGCAGGTTTAGCAGCTACTGTTGCAGTAAACCTAATGTACAACTTGGCCTTGAAATTTGAAGAGCCTTTTACTGCAAAGATTTATGCTAAACGTGAAGAAGAAAGAAGCAAGAAGTCTACATAGTTTTAAAACTTACATAGCCAAGTATTTACGATCGATGAATCAACGTTAAACTGTTTATTTCTAACGACATTTTTTGTTTATATCATATTTTTGCTTTTTCATTAGAATAAAATGAAAAATTTACTGGCTCCCGTGAACTGATTTGCCATACGAACTAAACAATAAATTTTAGGAATAAAAAAAGACAGGCTAAAAAAACAGTATCTTGTACAAGTACTGGGTTATACTGATTTTAAAGAGAAAGGGAAACAGCGGATAAGATTATGAGTTAGTTTGAGAAGTATAAAGCACCATGGTTCAAATCAGTTTCTCCTATTAATTCAGACGAGAAAGTTAAAAAAATAATGCCTCCTGTGGGAATTGAACCCACGATCCCCGCATTACGAGTGCGATGCCTTACCACTTGGCCAAAGAGGCAAGTAATAACTTGGATACGTGAGAGCATAGTTTTAATTTATATATTGCAAATTAGAAATATTTCTTATTGCCTTTTCACTGTTTTCCGTCTCCGAAGAACAGAATGAACAGAGGGCATTTAAAAACACGCCAATAGAAATGTATCCAAAATACCTTGAGCGTGTCTTACGTGTACCTAAATTTGTCTCAAAGTTTAAGGCTCCTGAAGATATCGTCAAGGCTCAGCTGAAAAGTCAATTGGCAATAAGACTTCAAAGAGAAAGGTATTACGAATATCTTGTGAGACACAACTCTTTCTTTCTATTCGAATGGAAGATAGATCAAGATAGATTAAACAACGAGGAGTACTGCTGGCAAAAATTCTGTGACAGCGCTCACAAATGCATAGAAAGGTCTTCTATACAACCGATATTTTTCAGAAAGCCTATAAATCAGATAGCGTTCAACAACGTTTTAGGTACAGGATTACCTCATTCCAAAATATTTTACTGCTCTATGCAAAGTTCTAAGTCTCTAGAAAGTGTGCGAGGTCTGACCAATTATATCGGTATGTCCAACGCTTCTGAATCTCCATTTAAACTGTCAATGGTCGGTTTGAAGCTCGACAATGCTGAAAACGCTCTCTTTTATATCCCGTCTTTGTTGGACCAGTCTTCTAACATGTATAAAGACCTGAGTTACGACAAGCTTTTGCACATCGCCAAGGAGGCACCGCTAAGAGAGAAAGATGAAACAAGAAATACAGTTAAAAACCTCTTAGTCACTTTAGGGCAAAGAGGTTTGTCCAGGCCACATAGGTTGAGAGATGAATGGCTTGTATTTAGCGATAAATAGACATTCTTCCAGATTCTGTACTACGGGTTTGAACACAAGCTTCTCTGATGCTAAAACATCCAGATCTTCTTAGCAATCACTTTTAGTCAAAACTCCCGTCAAAAACATAGTCATCAAGTACAGAGTTAAGGGTTGCTGAACCAATGGAAGTCAACATGTGTCAGGCAGAATGCTCAAAACTTGATGGCAAGTAACAGTTATCTTAGGATATCTGCTAATCCAAATTCTAGTTCTCGTGGGAACATTTCACATTCGTGTTTATATACTTCGATTGCGGAGTCCAAGGTCCGTTTGGTTTTTGAGAGCCTCGCATAGCTTAGAGATTTGTAGTAACTTCCTGACCTTGCAATTTTTACAAGCTTGCTGTCAGGAGAAAGGGTACCAAGCAAAAAAAAAGATGCAGAGGAGGTTGAGACACAAATTGAAGATAGGCCTGGTTGTATTGCTCCTTTTCGCTATTTATACGATATGGCCTAGTTATGATGTAGAAAGGAGAAACACCACGGTCAAAAATGAAGCTACTACTAACAACATCCCAGAGATACCTCTTAGCTTAAAGAAAGCTCAAAGGTATACAAAGTTGGCTAAAAAGTGCTCCAATTATGCTGATTACGCCTCCATTCCACATTACCGAGATGATGATGATGGTGATGATGATAATGGAAAATCACCCCTAGATTTGCCGTTCCAAAGGCCTCCCGAGAATTGTAGAACCTTTAGATCAGAAATGATAGAATCTGTGATTAAGGAGTTCAAAAGACGGCTAAAAGATCGAGATTTGGCAAAGCTCTTTGAAAACACTTTCCCAAATACGTTGGACACCACCATCCTTTGGCATGTGACCGGGGAACAGAACTCCAAGTTACGCAATCATCGGGGAAGGAAGTTTGATTATAGAAATGAACAACCAGAAACATTTGTTGTAACAGGTGATATTCATGCAGAGTGGTTAAGAGATTCTGCTTGGCAACTATCTGTTTATCAGCCTTTCATCAAACACGACAAAACTTTAAGAGAGCTGATCAAAGGAGCAATAAATACACAGGCTCAACTGATCATCTCGAACCCGTACTGTAACGCTTTCCATCCTCCACCCTATACACAGGTACAAAGAGGCCGGGGTGCTATCGATCAAGTTTACCCAGAACCAAATTGGGGACAGGTATTTGAGTGTAAATATGAAATCGACTCACTTGCCTCTTTTTTAACACTTTCCAGACAATTTTATGAAAACGCACCAGATGACGAAAAGTTCTCTTTCATTAACAATGACTGGATTGCTGCTGTATCACAACTACTGACTGTTTTATCGAGAGAATCAGTCGCTACTTTCGATGAAGAAGGATTTGTCAATAGATTTTACTACGTTTTCCAAAGAGACACAAACGTAGCATCGGAAACTTTGCCATTAGCTGGCACAGGTAACCCTGTCAATTATGGAATTGGCTTGGTCAGGTCAGCCTTTAGACCAAGTGATGACTCTACCATTTTTCAATTCTTTATCCCAGGAAATGCTCACATGTCTGTGGAGTTGGAACACATATCTCAGATTTTGGGTTCTTATTATGAATTAATATCTTCAAGTAAGATGTCTGTCTCTCACAAATATGATGGAAGCCTGAAACGTATTATTGATGCTGCAGCCAAATTTTCACAAACTATTAGAACTGCAATTATGGATCATGCAATTGCAGAACATCCAGAACATGGTCTTGTTTTTGCCTACGAGATCGACGGATATGGTAGTAGACTCTTTATGGATGATGCTAATATTCCTTCCTTACTTTCCCTGCCAGATATAGGGTTTATCAGCAAAAGCGACCAAATCTATCAGAATACCAGGAAGTTGGTTTTGAGCAAAAAAGATAACCCTTATTTCATGAAAGGTACATTTTTTGAGGGTATCGGAGGCCCTCATGTTGGTATTCATAATGCTTGGCCATTGAGTTTGATTACGCGCATCCGGACTACTGATGTTGATAGTGAAATTCAGGAAAGTTTAGATATGATAATGAAAAATACTGCCAAGTTAGGACTCATTCATGAATCAATTCAAGTATTTGTCCCAGATGGTACTTCATTTACAAGGCCATGGTTTGCATGGGCTAATTCCGAATTTGCTAAAACTATCCTTCAATTAGCCGAGCGTAAGCCTCATCTCATTTTCAAAGAGGAATATCAGAAGGAAAAGTTCAATCTCCAAGAGTTCTTGGACAACCTGGACGTGTAAGTGTACTTGCATGTCTATCCGGTCGCAAAGCTTGCTAGAAATTGCCAGAGAAAAGGCTAAAAATATTTCTATTTTCTTAAAGTATCTCGAATTGAAATGGCGCCTTTGGTTTTTCATTATGTACGCTATATTACCAAGCCGAAAATATGAGCCGATAAGGCTGCTACTAATGGCGACTGTTTTTTTTTGCCTCAGAACATAATTCCCCTACCCCTCTCCAAAAAAAAAACAAAAAAAAAACAAAAGGTTTTTCCTTGAAAAATAACCTATCTCTTTATGAAACAGGTTTTGAGACGAAATACGGATCATAGAAACCATAAATATCATCTAAGATCCACTTGAAAGTCTTTTTTATACCGACAAATGCGTGAATTAAAAAAAGTCCCTGCATAAAGTGGACTGGCATTTTGCAGTCAAGAATCTTCAAAACGGGCTAGAATGTGAGGAATATAAGAAGTTAGAGGCATGTATAGAACTTAAAAGATTTCTAAATATCTATCGAAATAAAGATCGCGCAATCTGTACAATACGGCATCAACCACGTATGAGACAACCGACATCGAAATAACAGACCAAGTATTTTAAATCTTTGGATAGCAGGAATACAAATAGTAAATGCGATCGTTTAATTCTTACGTAGCTAATGCGCCTGTTTGTAGAATATTTCGACGATGTGCCTATTCCATGCACTTATCTTGTGATCTCATCAATCAGCGGTAATCACAGCGATAAATTATGGAGATGAAAATATTATGGAACATACTCAATAGCAGTGAGTCTATCAAGTCATATTTAGTGTCATAAATACAATCAAGAAAACTTTATTGATACGAAGTGAATAACAATGAAGTCGAGCCTTTACCTCCAAGCCAGTTCAGATAGCCGGAAGAGTAGGCCAGAAAGAAAAAAAAAGTGTGCAGATTCGGCTATTCAAGGTACCAGAAGCTCTTCAAATGCCTCAAAACATTCGACTGAGAGATTAAATCTTACTAGGTTAGGTGTGAATACCAATGTGGATTTGGCAAAACCCAGTATCAAATATCCCAAGTACTTGATTAGAAGACCACTAAAAAGATCACTTCATTTCAATAGCAGATTACAGGCTATTTTATGAGCAAATACTGGACTGATGCACTCTTCAATTAATTCGTCTAAAACTGCACGGCAGAGCATGTACCGTACACTTATGTTCGTGGATGGAAAATACATGCATTCCAGTCAAAGTCAGATTGCACCTATTAAAACTATCAAGGGTTTATGGGCTTTTTAATAGCGTTGGCACAAGAACCACGTCTATGATTAAAATGCCGAAGGGCTTTGAATGAATGATTCATTAATACTTATAGGCTTTGAATTACAAGTGATCGATGGCGATAGTGTTATATGCTACGGGTTTGGTATCGTCTGGAACAAAATACTAAAAGTAGGAGGAAAGAATACAATCTCAGAAATCGAGGTTAACGCGGTCCAATAGTTTTCATTTGTAGAGTAATAAATATTCAAATACTTGTAAAGATTTGTAATTTTAATACTGATATCAAGTAGAGTTTACTATTTATTATACCTTTTCCGCTGCCGCTGCCGCTGCTGCCTTCTGGGCATTTTGCTTCATTTTATTGCCAACAATTTTCAAAACTGGGACAAAAAGTATAGAATTTATAACAACCCAAGCACATAGGATACCATAGTTTCTACCCAGTGTGCCTTTGTAAGTGTTCAAAAAGATAACCTTGTATATATCCATGGCGTTATGGATCGGCATCATGTAACCGTAACGGTAGAAGTTGTTCATTAGAGCCAATGGGAAAAAAGATGGTGAGATGTTGGATACAATCCAAAACACCAGCCAGAACCCCAGGTATTGAGCACCGTATGGCAAAATCAAACTTAAAACGTTCTCGTTAGCACCACCGACAGCAGCCATGATCAGCCAAGTAGACATCCAGTAAACCATAAAACCAGCTCTACCAAATGTTGGGGTAAAATCCACTTGGAAAATTGCAGAAACGGTACAGAAAAACAAAGAAAGGAAGAAGTAGGCAGTCATTGAAATACAGTAACGGTATATCAAGATATGAGCCGGCTTCAGTTTCGGTGACACCATACCATGCAGTGGGCCAAACATGGCCAGTTGAAAGAAGGTCAATAGAACACAGAAAATCAAACCAACTTGCAACGGACCTAGCAAAACGTAATTCGAAAAAGGTCTCATATCTTCCGAACAAAATTCAAGATTGCCTGCTGCTGCCAAGTTTGCAGGAGAAGCGTTTGAAAGATTTGTGTGGGATAGCAGTTCAGGCAAATAGCTAGAAGTGTAGTTTTTTTGAAAAGAAAGTTCAACTTCTTGCAACAGGGGCAGAATAGAAGACCTGAAGTTGGTAGGGTCTCTACCAGACTCATAAATCGCTTCGAAATAGTTAGACGCGACAAACGGGTCTGCAGAGGGATTCTGCAGAGACTCGTGCAAAGCGTTTGTTGCATTTGGTTTCACGTTTAACGACATCCAAAACTTCTGTGTATGGACAAGGTGTTCGATTTTGGAATCGATTTGGGTTTCGTTAATATGGTATTTGGACTGGAACTGTTCCGAAGTGTACACATGCCAACCACCAGGATTAGCATCGATTATAGCCGGCAAGGCTCCAGGTAAAGAGCCATCGTCCTGGATCACAGCCAAAATCCTAACCTTCCCTAAATGACTATTCCTGTTGTACAACGCACCCCAGTATAGAGAAAAGACGGAGATTGTCAAAGCGGCAAGAGCAAGTATGTTAAACAGGAACTGAAGCCATACATATTTTCTCTGATCTTTAAAATGAGGAGAAAAGAAGCTTGTGGCCATTCGCTGTAAAGGGCCACTACCACTTGAAGCTACTTCCGAAAGTGATGTGCGCACAGAATCATGTTCACTTTGTGCCTGGTCTAAACATCGTTGCTCGAATTGGTTGAGGCTTTGCTGTTCGCCTGCGGCAACTTCCTTGAATCCCAAAGATTCTGGCTCTGTGGCGAATGAAGATGACATAAAAGATGAGATAATAGCTTGATATCTCTGGAATATCTCAACTTAAGCATCGAGCTACATTTAGTCAATACGTTTCTCCTCGAAGGCTTTTATAATCCATGTATCTCAACGAAGAGTTCAGTTCCAGTACTATGTTAACTTTTTGGAATATTATAACCGTCTTATTTCCATGCCAAAGGGAATGGGATACGGAAGCATGCTGCGGTAAGCCATCTGTTATTCTTCGGCCGTAAACAATTGTCAAACAAAAATTTGGAAATTCTTTTTTCGAAGTTTTTTGGTTGTTCGAGTATATGTTCGAAAAACCCCCGGAACCGGCTGTGTTGGAGAATACCGGTAAAGACAGTATACACTAGCTAAAGCGTTTGGCAGGGAGTCTGCCCAGGTGTATATATCCCAGTTATGCTGTCCATTTGGCACTTTACTGAAAAGTGACACCCGTAATTATGTTGTTGTTGTTGTTGTTTTTTCTCTATAATTGATTAGTACCTGGTGAAAGGAAATACCCTTCACTTGGCATTCTAATTCTGGAAGAGTGATAACGGGGAAGCAAAGCGAGAGAAGGGCAAAGTTTCCACCTCAAATAATAGAACTGATGGGCAAAATAGGTATAACTGAATTTTGTATTGACTTCTCACACATAAATATGGAAGTCTGTGCTAGGCCTTTTTACGCTATTGATGAGAAATGAAAGCCATCGCACAAATCTGGGGCACTTCTCTGAAGAATACTTCCTTAGTGGTGAAATTGGGGCCTGCAACTGCAATAATTCGCAAGCACACAGAGAGTGAACAGTTTTGTACCACTTTGTCGTGCTATCCGTAAAGATTTTCAAGCTTGACAAACCTTGACACATACAAGTAACCTCTTGACCTCGCCAGTCCTAGAGACTCTAATCCGTATAACATAAAAAGATTCTTCCAGATTTTCGTAGATCACTTATTAAGTTGTACCGTTATTAAGGGCATGGAGCCACAAAATATTCTATCAAGTGATTTACACCGTAGGAGCATATAAACATCAAAGAAGTTTCCTGCTTAACATGAGCTTGTTAAAAAAGACATTTCTGGGATAAGTTGTGTTTAAAGCTTCGAAATAATTAAGCTTGCCAGCCGATCTTTATATTAAAGCTTTGTCAATTCCTAAAGTTCTAATCCCTACCTCTTTGACATCAGCTGCTTTCGTTGAAGAAATATACTTAACTCTAAAACAGGGCGAGCAATGACAGAACGAAGAAAAAACGTTTCAATGAAGCCAAAAGGGATCTACGTTTTTATATATTTTCATAAATATACTTACATCAAAGTAAGGTACGAGAGGAGGGGTCGTGTCGATAAGTAAACAACTTCGTGTGTTACAAGTAACTATACCTTGTCATCCAAGTGTGTTTCAGATATCAAAAAATAGAGATAAATCGTTTTAAATGCGTATTTCGTAACGTGCCAACCACAACTCATATTCCAACTTATGACCAAGGGCTAGGACAGGTACAAGTAAACTAGTGGGTATACGTGCAGGTATTCAGAATCAATTCTGATATCGTGCGAATCGAATGCCAAAAATTTGCATTATGACTTTGTAAGACTATTAGATAATAGGCACCCGTCCAAGTGTATTGTTCAACACAGATGATGATAAGTTACTATTCTCCCCTGGGTGCTAAAGAGTCAACGTAGAAGGTGCTATAAACAGTTAAACCGTGGTATAGAGACAGAATTATTATACAGAGATATGGAACGGATACCATCTGAAGAGATTTAGTCTATAACACTACCTTAGTCAAGTGGATCGAAAACTAGTGGTTTGAAAGCTGTAGAAGATATTGAAAAAAAAAAAAAAAAAAAGAAGATACGAAATTTGATATTGGCTGACGTCAAGATGTACATAGATCCAGAACATATTACATGTTCAATAATGGGGGAAATGCGTAAAGGGAGATTGCCTTGGTAGTTAATCAAACTATTTAGATAAATGAATCCCTTTGAATTGCCAAAGGGGAATGAACAGCCGAAAAATTCGATACAGAACAAAGTACTCTTCAAAAAATTCAAGAAATGAGACAGAAATACAGAGTTGTGGATTTTTTTTTGCGTAGTACAAATATAAACATTATCCCAAGCGCCTTTATTTCAGAAGAAATCCAAACTCTTTTAACGTAAAACAATTTAAAACAAATCGTAGCTTCGATTTCAACAAATTTTATCCAGAGGCGTACTCCGAGCAAACTTATTTCCCTGATTTAAAAAAAAAAACTGTATCCATTGACCATAAGCCCTTCTGCCTACGTGACAGTTTCGTCGATTTCCTCGAAAACCATTGATAAATCCCAATCTAAGACTACTAAAACCAGCTTCAAGCACACGTGCAATTTACGCTGAATAGAACATCAAACATCAACGTTTTGGTTGGTATATGGATATATTATTACAGTAATAAAAATTATGTAGCTATTCCTGTGTCCTTCTGCTCAAGTCCAGAGCACTTGCGCGGTAGTTCCATGAAAAAAGATATTCTCACTAGAGACTATCCAAATACTCATTTGATTGAGTTGCATAATGTGAGTGCCTCACACCACACTAGTGACTATTTGAAGCAGGTTTTAGAAGGTGCCCTGGGAGTTGAGATCGTGAAAATTTGGTGTTTGGATCATGTGTTGGACATAATATTTAAAGACATGATTAAAATCTTTTGAAAGGTAAAACTAAGAATTGATCACCAGAACTGATGTCCCGACTTCAATATCAAGCATAATATCTTTTTGAGCAAGCGCTTTAGAGCTATTCTCGAAGAATTCCTCCGAAACGTAATGATATATCCGTGATACGTTATACGCAGTCATTTGCTTTACTCGCATTAACGATTGCCCTTAAAGAATTTCATTTTGAGAACCGCACATACAAAAGATGCCAGCTTAAAAGAGAATATTGCGGATTTTTTTATTATTATTATTATCATTTTTTTTACTAAGCAGAGGATGCCATACCCTTAAAATCGTTCTTAGGGTTGATGAGCTTTTTTTTTTTGAACTGCGTCATACTTCTATTCTTCGCTGGCTGTTGAATAAAAAAGAGCTGCCACGTTTAAGTCAGTTTGCGTTTGGCTTTCTGCTATAAAAGATTGTCTACAGTTGGTGCCGAAGGATGTTTTCCAGTTAGCAAGAGAACTATAGAGGACAAATTCTCACTGCTTAGCTGGATATAAGAAAATGAGGATAATTTATTTCATGGTGATGAAAAATACGACAGTGATCTAGAGTATGATGTCAGTAATAAGTAACGCAATATTCAACATGTATAGTACATGAATATTTTAAACACAAGCGAAATACCCGATAAATTTACGGGTAAATATACCCGAGGCTACTCTTATTCAGTTCTCAACTACATTAGGATGTTCATAAAAGTCCCAAGGCCTAAAAGTTAACCCTTGACCAAATCCAATAGATGTTATTATATTGCACTAGGTAAGTTTCCCTCCTTCACAAAGATAATTTTAAATAATAATCACATCCATTTCAGCATAACACCTGAAAGTGTAAGAGGTGGTATTACCCATATATAATCATGTGACTATGTATTATCACACTATACGTGAGAGAGGCTTACCAAGATATTTAACTCTCCTATTTCTGAAGTATACATGGCTTTTGGACTGGTCTAAACCCCAGTTAAAGTTAACTTATCGCAAGAGTACAGCAAGAAATGGCAAACATATCACTACTGCTTAAGAGTCTACTGCTTCTAGTGATATCCCTTGCATTTGTGGATGCAAACAAGGATACTATCAACGATAGAGGTTCACTAGTGTGCAGTGGTATGTATTCGAAGGAGGATTGGGGAGGCAAGGTAAACCCCTTCATATCTTTCGACATGAAAAAGCTTGAAAAAGCAGACGATACTGCAGTCACCGTCGCGATCTTTGATTTCCAAGACTACCAGCATTTGGGTGCTCGGGCATCTGACGGTGTTTTTTACAATGTTTGTAACGACGATGCCATTGAAGCGAACCTTTGTAACTCTACTCAAAAGAATAAATTCATTGTTCGTGATGAAATATATGACCAGGAAACTGGTGAAAATAAGACTGCAGCTTCAGCAATTCTAACTTTCTACCAAAACCAAACAGGCTTACACAAAAGCAAATATGCTGTTAAAAACACCGGCTATTACTGTGTCGTCACACACCGTGAATCTCTAGATACCAAATTTTCAGCTGTGGTCAACTTTAGAAACGCTTTTGGTAATCTTCCAGCAGCAGAAATCAATAAGCTACCACTTTACGGCTTATTGGCTATTTTCTACCTTGTAGCAATGGCGCTTTACTCTTTTGCCTTCTGGAAGCATAAGCATGAGTTACTACCGTTACAAAAGTACTTGCTAGCATTTTTTGTATTTTTGACTGCTGAAACGATTTTCATCTGGGCTTATTATGACATTAAAAATGAAAAGGGTGATACAGCAGGTACTAAAGTGTACATGGTTTTCGTCTCACTTTTGAATGCAGGTAAAATATCATTTAGTTTCTTCCTATTACTGGTCATCGCTCTAGGCTACGGTGTCGTTTACCCTAAATTGAACAAGAAATTGATGAGGCGTTGTCAAATCTTTGCTGGTTTAAACTTTGTATTAAGCGTCGCATACTTGATCCAAAACTATTTATCTAACCCAGAGTCTACCTCAATGTTGCCTTTGATTACTCTACTTCCTTTGAGTATTTCTATGATGGCATTTTACTTCATTATTTTGAAGTCTATGTCTCAAACTTTGCGTTATTTACAGGAGCAAAGGCAGGTTGTAAAATTGAAAATGTACAAGAGCTTATTAGGCACAATTTACGCTTCTTTGATGGTTGTTTTTGCAGGTGTCATTGTTTCATCATTTGTTTTTATCGGCATGAACAACATTGAGATGGTGGAACAACATTGGAGAACTAGATTCTTCTTTATGGATTTCTGGCCATCTTTGGTTTATTACTGTGTCTTTGTCACGGTCGCATTCATCTGGAGACCTACAGATACCTCTTACATGCTAGCTTGCTCTCAACAATTACCCACTGACCCAGAGAATGTTGCAGACTTTGATTTGGATGATTTGCAATCTCTGGACGAGCCAAATGTTAACCACGAACAATCGCCACATCTCGATGATGATGATTTGAATTTTTCTGACGACGACAGCGTCCAAAGACAAGATCAACATCGTAAGTGAGAGGGGTAAAGAAGACAAAAAAATATTCATCTTTTTTTTTTTATTTTTTTTATAGCACACCATGTATGATAAAAATCACTTGTAAAGTATCAAGAAAAAATACACTTATTTCACTTAGTTATTAATTTATTATGAAAAAAACTACTCTTCAATTATATCGTCAATATTTCCACCTGAAGAACGGCGCGTGTGGATACGAGCACTGATTTGACTTTGTACGACATGTAATTCTTCAGGATGTTGATTTTGCCATTCTCTTAATTTATGCGTCTGGCCACTTAGGTCCCAGTATATGCCTCTACCAGTGGTATACAGACCATGTCTGCCTTCCCACAATGGATAAACACAAACACAAAAGCCACTGAAAAATATCCAAATGATCAGAACAACTACCCAACCGGTGAAAAATCTTTTGCTGAATACATAACTGGAACCATACATTGGCATTGGCCAAACAACTAGTAATGCGAGCGCAAAGAAAGTACACAGGTAAGAACCCCATTTTGCAGCAGCGGCTAATTTTTTTTCTTCTTCTTCTTGCTGCTGATCATGTTTTTCGTCAGCGATTTCTTTGGCAACAGTAGCAACGGATCTGACTGCCTGCAATTTTTCAGCATCATTAGAAGTGCTGGAGCTTTGATCACCAACTTCAACAACATTTGTGGCTAAACCCTCAGCCTCCAAAATCTCTTCTGTCTCATCAGCCCTAGTGATGCCCTTTAGGATATCCCAGTCAAAGTTTTGTGGTTTGAAAACATAGGTAAGGATGGGGATGAAGATAGCCGGGGATAGCAATGCAACAACGTTACCTGTCAACATAGGATCATCCATAAAAGTTGTTTCAACGGTAATCTCGTTGTACATGCTCTTGGTGCAGACCAACCAAGACATGATAGCCAAGCCGGTACCTAATATTGGAGAAACAACAACGGCGACTAGATTTTGCTGTTTCCAGAACAAAGTCAGAGCAGCAGGTAGGACGGCGGATGAGATGATAATACCCATTAATTCGTACAAGTAACCCATGGAAACACCAGCATACCATAAACCAACAGCGAACCCACTCATAGCGAAGCCAAAGATGATACACGTCAAATGGGAAGAGATGATCAGCTTCTTACCAGAAGCATTAGGGTTGATGTAAGTTCTGTAAACATCATAGGTAAAGATGGAAGAAACGGCAATCAATTCAGCAGACATGGCGGATGTGACAGCCATAAAAACCATTAGCAACGCGGCAACAGCCCCACCTTTACCCATAATAGTGACCGCAGCAGATGGCAGCACCAATCCAGCAGAGACTTGATCAGAAGATAGCCTGTTGGGATAGGTTGGGAACTTTGGAGAGGATTCCAAGGCAACACAGGCTAAACCCATTACTGTAGAGATCAAAGTTGGGATAGCGAACCATGAAACACCACCCAAGACATAGCCAGGCAAACTTGCAGCTGGAGAAGCAGAGATAGCTTTGTTCCAGTACCCATTATCCAAGAAAACAGTACCAAAGTTACCGACAAGGTTGATAACGAAGAAAATACCACCAGATTTAGACCTCATAGTCAAGTATTCACCGCCTGCATTTCCCTCTATTGGGTGTTTAAGGGCGGCCTCCCGGACTAACTTGTAGACCGCGGAAGGAGAGCCTAACTGATCACTGGTAGCATACACAGTAAAGGCAAAAGTCATGATGATGACAATGATAACGATAGTATGGATATAATCGGTCAAAAACGTAGCTTTAATACCACCAAATAAGGTATATATAATAACACCGACTGGTAGCAAAAAACAGGCTGCAACGGTGTTCATACCTGTTAGATCCGAAACAACGGCAGAACCACCAGTCAACAGCATCGCGGTAACCAAAATGTTTGTAGCTAGAGCGTAAAACATGTAACAGGCATGGGCAATGTTACCATAACGAGCCCTGATGATTTCTAGGTAGGTGTGTGCATTTGGAGCACGTTGTTTAGCCTTAATAGCTAGAGTAGCAAATGCAATAATTTGAAAACAAGCACCTGCACCGTAATAGTATCCACCGGAAATACCAACTTTATAAACCATGGAAGTGGATTGTAACAAAGTAGCTGCCCATGTCCAACTACTGACAACTGCTGCAGCAATCAACCCAGTCTTTACTGTTCTACCGGCAGTAGCGAATTCTTCTGCTGTTATAATTTCCTTTTGATAACGTTTCAAAACATACGTGGTAAGAATCATACCAAAGGCAAAAACAAAACCCAGGCCGACGACAACGGCGTAACCAGCGCCTTGAGGTAATGGAGGATCGATACTAGGCATTATTCCGTATGTTAGGCTAACCAATTTAGTGAGTTGGACTGTTCATATGAGACGGGTTCCAAGGATAACAAGCCAACCAACAGCTTATATAGTTATTCTTGTTTAGATTGCAATGATCCATCAAGATCAAAAAAGAAAGAAAAAAAAGAATCTGCAAAGGAGAAACCATATATCTAATCGGGCTATCAAATTCCTGGCATTTTCCAACGACAGATAAGTATATCGATGACTCGGAGAGAGGATTGACCGGCTGTTCGATCTGATGAGGATAATGGATATCTCGCAAAAAAAAGGGCCCCGACGCCAAGAATGAGAGGTTGCTTGGCAGATTTCTGGGCGACCGCAAATTTGCGCTCCGCAGTTAAGAAAGTGCGTCAGCATGCGCTTCTCGAAGATAGGAAAAACTTTCACTCAAAAAAAAAAAAGTATAGGCAGCGCCAGCTTCGAAAGAAGTCATTAGGTGCAGCAAATTATGCCACAACATTGATGCACAGAAATAACTGCGGTACTAGAAACTCTCTGCAGGAGATGAGATAACTCTATATGACATGCTCATCGGGCGAGATATCAACGTTAAGGTAGCTTCGATGAAAACTTCCGGATAAAGAGATAAGCGCATTTTATTTATTTAGAATAGTTACAAAGGTGAACACAGGAACGCAGAACTCATCAAAAAACTGTACCGTCGCTGTGTAATTCGATTGGTGGACCCTTGGTGTCAGGTCTTTTGATAGCTGCAATTTCTCTACCGGCTTTCCAGCTACCAGCTTCTATCAACTGTGGCAGCACCAAATCGTAGTCCAGCTTTTTGTTTACCAGTGGTAGCAAATAGTCCAACAATCCAATAGTCAAGCACCTCCACTCGACAATGGCACCATCTTCAGGGGTGAAAGTTGGAATTTTGGAGGAGTTGTCGCCTAGCTTTTGGGTCAGTGCCAACCCACGTTTGTAAGCACCGTCTGTCAATGTCAGTACGCCAAAATCGTAAAAGAGGCCACCGTTTCTATATTCTGGCAACCCGGTTTGCATATCCTTGTTCTTAATAGTGAACTTGTAGCCGTAGTTTTCCAATGGGACAAGTAGGGAGTAGCATAACCATTGCGTTAACTTATGGAAGGTGACAATGCTGTCCAAGAAGGCATCACTGCCACTAGCCTTGGCCTTGGTGTCCAAGACCCATGCATCTCCCAAAGGTTCGCCATCGATTGAGGTTCTACCGGCAGGCCAGATGGAGGTAAACCCGTCCATCAACGCGTTCCATACGTCATTTAAATCGACAACTGCTGTTCCATTATCCTTAGTGCATTTTGAGTACAAATAATCCACCAAACAACCTGGTCTACCCTCTTTGCCGAATATGGCTGGGTTAGTCGATAGTGCAACGCCCAGGTTTTGGATCAACTTCAATCTACCTTCAGTACCGTTTAGTGGGTTGGCGTCGCTGACCTGAAACCCTTGGCAAAACTCATCCATGGTAAGCTCCGTCAATTTTTTGCCGTTGACCTTAAACTTGTCGTTGGTGTCTTGAGACAATGCGCCCTGGACAAACAAGTAGTAAGAAGCTACTGCTAACCCTTCCGATCTGTCAAAGGCCTTATTACCCTCTTCCGTAGTGGTGTACTTCCAGGTATTCCCCGCACCGGCATCGACCAATACGCTAAACACGAACAAATCAATTAGCTTGCGGGAAATTTCTACTTCGTCTATACCGGCACCAGACCATTGCTCGATCAAGCTTTCGACACGGAGAACATTTCCACAGTTCAAGTGTTGCCAACGGCCATGAGGTGGGATCGAAGAATAATCCGTTCCGTAATCACGGGCAATTATTGAGCACAAAAAATCAACAACGTCGTCCATTTTAGACAGCTCCATTTTAAAGTGATTGCCTTGACCATCGTTTTGTTCAACATAATCGAAGACCTGCTTGGTCGTTTCACGAACAGAAGAGATGGATTTGAAATAGGATACTGGGTTATCAACTGTCATAGTATTTGGTAGCGTCGACTAAGGGGTGCAAAGAACAACTCTATTAAAGTATTCTTGCTGAGACGAATACTGATAGTAGAAGTTATAAATTTGAAACCAAGGAATAATCCATCAAGAGGTAGATTTACAAAGCCTTTTTATATAATTTCCTCTCTCCTTACTCATACACTCCTTGATAATAGAAATCAAACGTGTTTGTTTTCCAATCCCATGGGCTATCTCCATTGGTGATAAACATTATACCCAACGGACCACAACAAAACACCCAATGGAGATATTTAAATGTGATAACCGGCTTTTCGCACCCATACCCATACATCGTGCAGTCCTTTCATTTATCTTTATAATACACCCATGCATTCTACTCACAATTATGCGGGGAATTTTTGCATATACATATATAACCCACACATCTAGTGCTCTCGCTTGTTTTTTTTCGATTTTTTTTTTTGTTTCCGAAGACAGAAATCACTCATCCAATTTTTGAGCATCTCCGTTTTGAACTTAGTCATGGTAAACGGCGGTTGAACAGACTCTGCTCAGCGAACGAGCAGAGGAACCTACTGGCAAGATTTTTCAACACTCTTCTCGGGCCTTTGCGCAATAGAATTAGTGCTTGTCTCGTAATCCCCAAGAATCTCAAAAGGTATATATCACAATGTCTGACATTCAAAAGGAAAAGGTCGAACAACAAGAACAACCACAAATCCACAAGATTAGAATCACTTTGACCTCCACCAAGGTTAAGCAATTGGAAAACGTTTCTGCCAACATCATCAAGAATGCTGAAAACTACAAGTTGGTCAAGAAGGGTCCAGTTAGATTACCAACTAAGGTCTTGAAGATTTCCACCAGAAAGACTCCAAATGGTGAAGGTTCTAAGACTTGGGACACTTACGAAATGAGAATCCACAAGAGATACATTGACTTGCAAGCTCCAGCCCAAATTGTCAAGAGAATCACTCAAATCACCATTGAACCTGGTGTGGATGTCGAAGTCACCGTTGCTGCTTAAATATTTTAAAGACCAGTGTCTTTGATTGTTTTTATGTCTCAACTTCTACTACTCATCATCTTTCTTCCAATGGCAATTCAAATCGTGTTGAGATTGTAACTTGGGGAGAAAAAATGGCCCACTCTAGGTAATGCAGTTCCTATATACCTCTGCTTTACTATCAGTGGTTAAAAAATAAGAACAACACTCTTTCCTACTTATTGGTTGTTTAATTAAGCAATCTCTCTGTCATCTTTTTCTCTACAATTGTTACCTTTCTGTCTATATGCGACTTGTGGTTTTTTTTTAGTAATATTTAAAAACTGTATATTGTTTAAAGAAGAAGCTTCACTTGATGTAACTTATCGTCTTTTAAGCCCTGACACGAGTCCTGGTTTTTCTTAGCAGTGGTATCTTCCGGATGCCTGAAAATTTTTCAAAAAAGTAGAAAAGGCGAGCTCAGATCTTAACTTCACATATCTTTTTACTTACTTGTGATCTAAGAACAAACTGAGGTGACACAGTATAGGGAGAGCACAATGGCTTTGGGTAAAGCCTCATGTCTTCCATAAAGGCATGATTTTTTCCGATTTTTTTTTTTTTTTGACTACATTTTATTTTACTTCTCTTCTTTTCTTTTGTTTTATGATGAGAACACGTCCTTAGAGACATTTGCTATAAACCCAGCTCTTCGATTTAATTACATGAGAAGAAACTCCTGTCAAACGCTCTGAATAAAGAAGCACAAAGAGTGTAGTGAAGTCATGTTTCAGGTAAAAAAAAAAAAAAAAAAAAAGAAGAATGTGCTCTCCTGATCTTAGTAATGCAGCCTTTAAATTTTCTATTTACAAGGTTTATAAGTATGTTTCTCAGCGAATGTTTCCGCCCGCTGCCTTGAACAACACCACATCACCATCCTCGATCGTGTACTGTTTGCCACCACGTTTAATTTTACCCTGGGATTTCAAAGTAGATTCTTGTAGCGGTGGAGCCATACTCTCAAGGTCGGCGTACTTGATTACGCTGGCACTGATGAAAGTTTTCTCTAGATCTGTATGGATGACGCCAGCAGCCTGTGGAGCAAATGTGCCCTCTCTAACTGTCCACTGTCTCGCCTCAAGTGGACCGCAAGTGTAGAAGCTTATTAGGCCTAGAATTTCTCTCATCTTCAAAATAATTTGCGGTAAAGCAGATTCGAATCTGGTGGTATCAAGACTATCACCAACAATTTCGCGACAGTAATTGTGAAAGCCCTGCTTATTACCAGATTCCATAAATTCGTTGTACTTTGTCTCGAAGTCTGCACTAAATAACAATAGTTCGTCCCCGGGAGAATATTCGTTAATCCATTTACAGACTTTTTCCTTAAATTGATTTTCCTGTAGCAGGTAATCCTCTGGACAAACGTTTAGCAATACTAAAGTGGGTTTGGCAGTCAAAAAATTGTGTTTGTTTAAAATGTTGACTTCATCTTCACTCCAGTTTTGCTTAAAATGTGCAATCTTTTTACCTTCGTATAAATGCTCTTCAAGAGCGTTCATCATTTCCAACTCCGTACTCATTTGTTGGTAATCACCAGAATTTTTTGCTGTTCTGTTCATCTTGCGTTCTAGCTTTTCTCTTATGCCTTCTAAGAATTCTAGATCTTTGAGAACTAGTTCATCTTGAACCACACTCAAGTCTCTCACAGGATCTACAGAACCCTCGATGTGTGTAATCTCTTGTTTAGTAAACCCACGAACAACCTGGTAGATACCGTCGGTATGACGAATATCATTTAGAAACTTGTTGCCTAAACCCTCACCCTGTGAAGCACCCCTAGTCAAACCAGCTATATCGTAAATTGTCAGTGTAGCAGGAATTTTTTTTTCACTTTGATATAATCTTTGCAAATGATCTAGACGCTTACTAGGGACAATTACTTTGGCTTCCTCGGGCTCGATTGTTGCAAATGGGTAATTTGCAGGGTTACCCAACTTTGACTGCGTGATTGCTTGGAAAAAAGTAGACTTTCCAACGTTGGCTAGGCCCACGATACCACTGGTCAAGTTGTTACTGGGTCTACCGAGGAAATTTCTCTTAACGGCATGCAAATTATCTTGCTTTGTTGCATAAAGTCGAAAATTTGACAAGGGTTTCACTCCTAAATTGATCCTTGGCATAGGCTAGATATAGTGTCAAGTACTAGAGAGAGAAAACGGGTGCTTTGATTATCTTCGTATTCCTAAAATACTGTTTATTTTCAGTCTCGAGAAGACAGTAAAGTTTTTCATGCCATCAAACGGAAAACATGCACTTCAAGTACTTTGCACAAGGTACAGACGCCACATATTGGCACTGCTGGGGATACAGTAACATTTCTGATCAATACATTTAGTCACGTATCTTTTCTTAAAAAAAAAAAATCCCTGATGTACCTGCATGTTGGCCACAGATTTGGCGAACTGGCAGTGCTCAAACCAGCTTCGTCCAGGACAAGTATTTCCCTGAGGGGATCAGTATTTAGCACCGTCACAACAACAACAACTACTACTACCACTACTAATACTACTAATGCTACTGCTACTACTACAGACACCATACCATGGAGTGTGAATAAACAATCTATTTAAATCAGAGCTAATCAGCTTGTGCATCATGTAAGGAGTTATAATGCTCACCCAAGGCATAACTGTGCATATAGTAAACTAATTTCAACTCCGGATTTACAGCGTCTTCTATATTAACCTTGTGAGTAGCCCTGCCACTCATCACGACGCTAATACAACATTTTAAAACTTTTGCCAAGGCTAGTATCTCGATTTCACCACCCCATACTGCAGTTTCTTCCAATGTAGTGGTGTATTCATCTATATCCTTCAGTGACATGGTGGCTTCATCAAATAGGTAAGGGACAAAATCATCCCTGTGTTCTCTGATGTAACAAGCTGCCAAAGAGCGCAAGGCATAGACATCCATTTCACACGAGGAAATCGATTTGTTATATGTTTGAGGAAAGTCATAAGTAGCATTTTTACTATGGCGTAACTTTAACTGATCCAAAATGGAAGAAAACAAGCAATGCCCGTCTGGTTGGATATCAAATTGCTTCAACCCATTTATCTGACATACTTTATCAAGCGCATCTTGTTCAATCTGTCTCAAGTTCGGCTGCTCGGCCGCTTCACTGGCAGCCTGCTCTTTGATCCTGGCTATTTCAGCCTCCCTTTTTGCCAGTCTTTCCTTTTGTCTGTTACGTTTCTTTTTGGGTTGCTGTTGCTGTTGTTCCTGCGGTTCATGGCTATTGAGTTGTTCCTCTTTCTTCTGTTGTTCAAGAGAAAGCTGTTCCAGTAGCTTGTCTGGAGTTAGCTCCTCCTCTTCTTCTTCAACTTCCCCTTCATCGGATTCCCCATTGGATTTTCTCCAATTACTGAGCTCTTGGGCATGCTTTCCTTTTAAGGCAACCTCCATATCGGAGCACTTAGCTACAACTTGCTTTCTTTTGGACTTGGTCGCTTGTTTTTTCATACCAGTGATCTGATTCTGTAGATCTTTTTTTTCCCTACGATGCCTGGCCAGTATTTGTTCTTCTGATTCCATTTTGGAGGTTCTATAAATGTTAGAATTATCGGTACTAGCTGGTCTGGTATTCAACTATGCTAGATTAGATTGATGAGTTCGAGGAATAGCCCCATCATAGGAAATTTTTCACTGTGTGTCATTACATACGTATATATGCGTAGTATACCGTCGATTGCGTAAACATTAGAAACAGTTACTTAAAGATACTCTGCCAAACCACCATGTTCCGAATGTAACATAAATCAGTACTTAAAGGGAAACTTGGGTAGCGTTAATAGTTACCGTTTAACCTGTTTATTTTTACTCGTTATTCCATGTTTGCTTAGTTTGGTGTGAACTTTATTGTTATTTATCTGTTGGCTTATTTTAAAATCCAGATACCAAAAAAACCTTGACACCTATAAAAATTAGAAAAAATTGAAGCACAGTAAGACTGTTAGTTTCCTTGGATAAAAACTGGGTTATCTTTAGTAACACAATATAACAATATGAGTTTTTTTTTGTTCTGATCCCGTAGGTTGATCAGTTATCGTTTTCCCAGGAAGTATTGCACCATCAATCTTTGTACGAAATGGTCTGTCAAGATTGAAACACATTCTTTGACTTGAGAAAACAATCAAGCCTTCCTACCAGCATGCCATCCACTGTCGGGCATTAGTGCCAAGCGTGCCCTAGCTAAAGAGCAGTGACGGTTTGGAATTAAACAGCATGGCTTAGCACATGAATACATTTACGTATTTCAAAGCTCTGTGAGGAGGGCAAGCTGGATAAGAATCTCTTTACCAAGTACTAATAAATAGGTAACAGGGTCTTACAAGGACAGAATCAATTGGGAAAACCAAAAAACAAAAATAATAGCGCCGCTTGGTTTCGATCCAAGGACATCAGGGTTATGAGCCCTGCGCGCTTCCACTGCGCCACGGCGCTATAAAGAAAAGCGATATATGTCTTTCTCGGAAACACCCTCCCCCGGCTCACTGCAGAATACTCCCTTTGTGGACTTTCGGCACCGTTGTCCCGGAAGATCGGCGCTACCCCGGAGACTTTCTTGGGGGAAAAAAAGGTGGCCCGTTCGGAGAAAGAGGGAGAAACTCTAAGTTATCAAGTTTTTCCTCTGGGGAACACAACAGAGTACTTATAAGGTAATCGTTCAGGGTGCACCAGAAACCGAGCTACCCATCCAAAACCGAGACTATTGGCATAACTTCTGGAACTGCTTTACAACTTACTGCGGATTGACCCGATTTAGCAGAAAATTTTCTAAGCAATCAGCACAGGCTCATAATATCCACTAATATTTCTACTGAGGAAACTTTCTGATGATGAATGATAGTAGTGACCAAGACTCCAGGGTATTACAATCTGGCAATGGCACCACTTATAGTACTACCGAAACGAAGAAAAGGAGCAAGGTCTCCCGCGCTTGTGACCAATGCCGTAAAAAGAAGATCAAGTGCGATGTTAGCGAAGATAATCCCGTTTGTTCTGGTTGTTTCAAAGTTGGTGATCGCTGTACTTTTGAAAGAGTTCCTCTCAAGAGGGGCCCTTCCAAGGGCTATACAAAGCAGAGCAGTTCTTCCACAGACTCTTTGGACAACAACACTTCGACCAAGAGAAGAAACTCTGTGAAAAGAAACAACTCCGAGTCTAGTCCCAAGTATCCAGATCAATCTGGTAAAAATGGCTCAGTTTCACTACCGCCATTAGCACATTATCTTCCTCAGGCTGGCTTTACTTCAGCTCAGCAGCAGTTTGCAGCGACAACAGCTCCTAACACAACTCCCAATACCAATGGTTCAAACTCGATACAGCAACAGCATTTTTGGAAAGTTCCTTACCATGAGTACCAGTACCAAAGACGTAGTTCGATAGATTCCATCGGAAGCGATATATCTTCAAGACAGAATACAGATAGTGCCATCGGCGCCGGTTACACGCCATCTAATACCTCCACCAATTCTTCATTCTTCAGAGGTTCACAACAACATCGCGGAAGCCAGGTTTATTTTCAACCAGGTGCCTCCAACAATCCCGAAGGGTTGGTAGATAACGGTTTGTTGGAAGAGCGTAGAAGGTCCAATAGCATCCCGCCAATCTTGAGACATCCTTCTACTTCTTCTTCAATACAACAACAGTACCCTTATTCCCAATTCAATATGAGCCAACAAAATGCCAACTCCAACGTGACTGCAGCAGTAGTACAGGCCCAGGCACAGGCCCAAGCTCAAGCACAAGCTCAAGCACAGGCACAGGCACAGGCACAAGCACAAGCTCAAGCACAAGCTCAAGCACAAGCTCAAGCACAAGCTCAAGCACAAGCTCAAGCACAGGCACGGTCCCAAGGGCAACAACTTTCACAACCCTTCAAACAATCGTCCAACGGCTTCGAGTCTCGTAAAGGTAGCGTTATCAGCGAGGCAATGTCGCCAAACTCCCCAGCCTTTTACCCATCGCAGATCCAACCAGGCGGGGCCATCTTACAAGCTCAACAGCCTGGTTCTCCCAGGGCTGAAAGTGTCACTAGTACGACAAAGAGACGTAAGAGAAGCAACTCAACTCGGAAGAAAAAAGATTCCGTAGTGTCTGTTGATTCGATGGCATCCATTCACAGCACCACAGTTTCCTATGGTAAGATTCAGGACGTTGAATTGATCGACACATACTACGAGTTTATTCATCCAAATTTCCCGGCCGTACCCATCAACAAACAAACTTTGACAAACGAGCTGTTATTAGTAAACACACAACCTATCACCGCAATCCACGAATTGAACAATTACATCTTACACTGGTTTAGAAATTCTTTGGAGCTGTTAGTACGTG
Source organism: Lachancea kluyveri NRRL Y-12651 (assembly GCA_000149225.2). Lineage (NCBI taxonomy): Eukaryota > Fungi > Ascomycota > Saccharomycetes > Saccharomycetales > Saccharomycetaceae > Lachancea > Lachancea kluyveri. The sequence continues at coordinate 869,517 of CM000687.1, read as the reverse complement.
TTGCTCTTAAACCTATACCCGACTTTGCAGATCCCCTGCATTCCCAAACAACTTTCATAACAGCGTTGAATGAATGCTTCCAAAAAATTGTTGATATTCATCCCAAGTTTAGAGAAAACAAACTTTTGATTTCACCAAAGATCAAGGTAATCTATCTGTCTACGTTCATAATCATGAACTTTGTCCTGGCATTTGTCGGATACGATAACTCCTTCGTTCTTGGAATGTCTGTCACGATTTTTAATGACTTCAAATTGTACAAGCTGTTGATGTTTGAGGACTCGGACTTCTCACTTTTGCAGGGTAAAAAGGCTACAGAAAGCAACACCACACCAACATCCACTTTAACAGAAACAACCAACCCTTCACTGACTCAGAACAAAGACACGAGGCTACAAAAAAGTGCTGAAGCAGGAGACATAAACGCCAACGATACGGTGACCGTGACAATGTCGAACACCCCGATTAAAGTTACCGACTTTGATGCCAACGTAGAGGAAGATTCCAACTATAATGTCTTGTACAAAAGGCTATACGTTTTATTGACTATTTATGACTCCCTGCAAAGCTGTTCCTTTGGTGTTCCCAAATTGTTGAGTGTCCCGATCCAAGGAATCACCAAGAGTTTATTTGTCTCCGAAGACAAATGGTGTGTAGAAACCGACCACGTGAAATTGGATCTAATCATACAAAGCTTGGAACTGAGCGAGTTGCTATCCCAGCTGTCCATGGGCAGAAGATGCATGAATAACTCAGACCATTCTCCACAGCTAACAATCAATAGGGACTATGAGAGAGAAGGCAGCACCGAAAGTGTTTCTTCGGTATTTGCAAGACTGTTAAAAGTGAAGCGTAGCTTTACAAATTCCCTACTATCGCTACCTCTAGAAGATGGTACTTTACCAGAACTTTCTCTGGGCTTGAGCAACAGTCTCACAGACTCGCTGTGCTCATTAATTTCATTGATCTCCAATTTACTAACGTTGATGATGAAGACAAACCCGACAAATAGCATCGATTACAACAACAGGCCGTATGGCGGCTCTGACGTTCCCGAAGGAAGCCTAACTGGATCTTCAAACAACGGCACCTCGACAGAAGAGAGGGACGACATCTACAAGAAGCTGCTGGGATTGGGACAGGGAAACAACCACGACTTCACCAAAGGCACAATTTCACCCTTCGTCATACCCATGCTCCAGCAAGCCTTCAGCATTGTCGAGCTTGTAAAAAACATGCCCGCTTCGTTAATCGGAGTGGTCGTTGGCACCTCAGGCGACAACAACAACAACTCATTGAAACAACCACAAGACCTGGTGGTTTCACTATCCAATTCTATGAATGATATAATCCAGATCACCAGTTTGATCAATATGCTCAAGCCCTTTAAAGTCTTTGAACGAGACTTGCGTAGGAGAGAGAGTTTGAATGAGACTCTAGTCGCAAAATTGAAGCAAAACATAGAGTTGCAAGTTGAAACCCCACAAGATGTGATTCTACGAAATTTCATCCATGTGGGCTGGAGACTGCTCGACGATGATGAACTAGGCTGGCTATAGCAGTCCTTGTAATACTAAATACTTGTCTTTTTTTTTTTTTTTTTTTTTTTTCTTAACATTTATGCCTTATCTGCTTTTTCTGATTACCAAAGCCATGTGACCGTCTAAAAATAGATCAGATTAAATCCATAAGGAAAACAAACAAAACACATTCTTTTAGGCGTGCTTTCGATCCAGATGCACGTGATCTGCTTCACTCATGCTAGCTCGTGCTAGCTCTCTAGAATATATAAAAAGACAAATTACAAGGCCAATTGTATTGAGCAATCCAATTTTTCAAGTAGTAACCGAATTCAACTTGAATGCCTTATCTCCTTTGTAGCGTCGAGTATCTCAGCCGTAGCAAAAGAAGGACCAGGCGTGGACCTATGTGTCAACGGGCACGTGATGGGGGTAACACCTCTTGTTCCTTTGCGTCGCGCCGAACAAGACGAAAATTTGCTGGAACATGGGTACAAAAATTTTCTTATATAGGGGTATCTGGTCTCTACTAAGATCTAAATACTCGACCTGACTCTTTGCTTAACTCCTTGATTCAGATCAATTGTTCCACGTACACACAACCACATCCATGTCTCAAGTTAAGAAACATACTAAGACCCATTCCACTTATGCTTTTGAAAGTAATACAAATAGTGTTGCCGCTTCTCAAATGAGAAACGCTTTGAACAAGTTGGCGGACTCTGTCAAGGACGAAGCCACACGTGCAAAGTTCGAAAATGAGCTGGATTCCTTTTTCTCTTTGTTTAGAAGATACTTGATTGAAAAGGCCTCTGGCAGCACTCTTCATTGGGAAAAGATCAAATCTCCAAATCCGGAAGAGGTTGTCGATTACGCCACTATTGCTCAACAGCCCGAGACCGTTTCGAATTTGTCCAAGTTGGTGGTTTTGAAGCTAAACGGTGGTTTGGGTACTTCCATGGGTTGTGTTGGACCCAAGTCTGTTATTGAAGTAAGAGATGGTAACACGTTCTTGGACCTTTCTGTCCGTCAAATCGAATACTTGAACAGGCAATACGACAGCGACGTTCCGTTGTTGTTGATGAACTCTTTCAACACCGATACTGATACCGAGCATTTGATCAAAAAGTATACCGCCAACAGGATTAGGATCAGGTCCTTTAACCAGTCCAGGTATCCCCGTGTTTTTAGAGATTCTTTCTTGCCAGTCCCATCTTCGTACGACGACGACTTGGACTCCTGGTACCCACCGGGCCATGGTGATTTGTTTGAGTCTTTGCACGCCTCTGGTGAATTGGATGCCTTGATCGCCCAGGGCAGAGAGATTCTGTTTGTCTCCAACGGTGACAACCTGGGTGCCACCGTCGATTTGAAGATTTTGAACCACATGATCGAAACCGGTGCCGAGTACATCATGGAGTTGACCGACAAGACTAGAGCAGATGTCAAAGGTGGTACTTTAATCTCTTACGATGGACAAGTCCGTCTATTGGAAGTCGCCCAAGTCCCCAAGGAACACGTCGATGAATTCAAGAACATCAGAAAATTTAAAAATTTCAACACAAACAACTTGTGGATTAACTTGAAGGCTATCAAGAGGTTGCTCGAATCTTCTGCTCTACAGATGGAAATCATTCCAAACCAAAAGACTATCAATAGGGGGGGCAACGAAATCAACGTACTACAGCTGGAAACCGCGTGTGGTGCTGCCATCAGGCATTTCAACGGTGCACATGGTGTTGTGGTTCCAAGGTCTCGTTTCCTACCTGTGAAAACCTGTTCTGATTTGTTGCTAGTCAAATCCGATTTATTTTACTTGGAACATGGTGCGTTGAAGCTAGATCCATCCAGATTCGGTCCAAACCCGCTCATCAAATTGGGCTCGCACTTCAAAAAGGTTTCTGGTTTCAATTCCAGAATATCACACATTCCAAAGATCGTCGAATTGGATCATTTGACCATTACTGGTAATGTGTTTTTGGGCAAAAATGTCACTTTGAAAGGTACTGTCATCATCGTGTGCTCCGAAGGTCAAAGAATTGATATTCCAAATGGTTCTGTGCTAGAAAATGTCGTTATCACGGGTAACTTGCAAATCCTAGAGCATTGAGGAGCACGTGTGTGAGTTTGTGTATATTTATCCGCTTGCCACCCTTTCTACCATCATTCTCTTATTCATTTATTATAATTAAATACAGTTGATCTATCTTGATTGATAAGAGAATCGTATAAAACATCCAATCGGTATGTGTGTGTGTTTTTGGTTGCCATGTACATTTTAGTCACCAATATTTGTAACTTATTAATCCCGTTACACTATTGCTCGCACAACCGACAATAGTTACCTGTTTCTCCATGTATTATGTGAAATAAACACTGTTACTCCAGTGCTTTGATTTCTATATATTCCGTATTGCATTTGGTACAAAAATTTCAGGCGGAAAACGGTTGTTTTTTGTATCCTTTATAATATACGTTTCTACGACAACTATCAATTCTCTGGCCAATCTCAATTTGGCATTGGTAAGCTTAACTTCATTGCTAACGCCATCACAAAGAGGAGTAAGATACTCTGCCAACAAAACCAACAAGAAGGAAACCATGGAGATCGATGGTAATACTATAATATTTGTAGTAATCTTACTATTCTTTGTTTTCTCTAATCCTTCGGGAGACGGTGTCACCTCTCAGTATGAGTTCAACCAGTTGCAGACCTTAAAGGACCAAATCAAAACGGAATATAGGCAATTTCGGAATATGACATACGACAGCAACTTTCAAAATATTACCGGCTGGAAGTTAAGCTACCAAGATGCTCTAGATGATCCGAATAGAAATGCCACCTATCCAATTGAGGGAAAGGACTATATCTCATGGGACGAATCTCAGAATTATATGGTTCTACCGAACGAAGTCATCACGGAAATCAACGAGAACGTTTGGAATAGTGAAAAAGGCATGTACCCACCGAATATAACGAGTACTTTGCACGGCCATGTGCATTTAAAATCAAACCAGTTTGAGAAAATACCAATGCCAATTCCAAAGTTTTTTGAACCTCCAACCGATTTTTCTCAGATTCAGCCATCTGATGGTGAAGAGTATCCTGAAGATTGGCCTCAATATGGCGAGCTTCACAACGTGACTTTCGACAAAGGCGAAATCATGGTCCAGATAAGCCATATAGATAAAATATCACCTGATTCTGGCTTTAACTCGAAAAAGGGTCAGCTTTTTAACACTCGAAGTGATAAGTGGAAGTTGCTACATTTACAGATAGATTTCTACGATAAGGAAGAGCACGAAAAACACTCCTTTGGAGCAAAAGCTGTTTATGATATCGACAAGGGTAAGATTTTGGCAATGTCGGAAAGTGCAAAGTATCACTCATTGTTTGCATTTCCTCACTACGTAAACACAAAGGAAAACGATGAAAATGAGTTTAAGGAGGTTTCTACACTGATAAATCAGTACTGGAATGCGTCCGATTACGTTAGTACTCTGACCATGGCCCATTTACAGGATTGGTACAATTCTGCGAATTACAAATGTGAATATTTAGCCTTCTTACAACTGGAACCATGGAAAGATTTTACACCAGACCAAATAAAAATGATTGACGATGAGCTGAATTGGCCAGTTGGTAGACCTGCTAATCTATCACACTTGCCCCCAATCAATATATCTTCTGGGCTGCTTTACTCCCCAGATTGTGGGGTTATGCTCCAATTTAACAATGTTAAAGGTCCCCGCTACGAGTTGCAGATAAGAACAATCAAAAGGCACTTATTGTTTGGAATTAGTTTGTTTGCCGCCCAGATATACTTGTTACTAAGCCAAATGCACCACACCAATACACCATCGAGTGTTAACAAGATTTCGTTTTGGTGTTTTTCCATGATGAACTTTGTTGATGGGTCTCTCGCGTTTTTATACTTTATGGCTTCAAATGTTATCAAAGAACTGTACCTCCCGTTAATTATCAGTGCATTTGCGTGTTTCATACTAGCTTCCATTTTCGAAACGCGTTACCTGATTTCTGTTTACGCTTCCCAGGTAAACGAACGCAATGTCGGTATAATGACTTTGCTACGTGGCAGTACCGATGAGGCCCTACCAGCAAGAACCAACACCACCATTCCAGACGAGTCTTCTATCAGTAGTGGGTTTTATGGTAGATTTATTTTCACGCTTACTATTTCCACCTTTGTAATACTAAGCTCAATGTCTTGGCCAAAGGATTTGCGTACCACTTTCGAATACTGTGCTATCACTGTTTTGAACTCGTACTGGATTCCACAAATATTCAGGAATGTAATAAAGGGAAACCAACCAAGAAGAAGACGTAATATGGAAGACATTCAACAACAAAGACAGAATAAACCACCTCTATTGTGGAAATTCATTATTGGAACGACAATAATAAGAATTGCTCCAGTAATTTACGTGTTCACATATTCCTCTAACGTATTTCGTCATCATAAAGATGTGAAGTTTACTGTAATCCTGTGTTTATGGTTGTTTTTCCAGATATCTATCTTGTATTCTCAGGATATTCTAGGAGCACGCTGGTTCCTATCCAAACACGCTATCCCTGAAGGCTACTCTTATCACAAGTCAATAACATCGGCTGATCTGTTAGAACACGGATGTTCATCGGATTACTGTATTGATTGTGCTATCTGTATGACTGATGTTCCAATATACGTGAGCGATATCGAAGAGACTCACAAAGTGGATATTAACAGTTATATGGTGACCCCCTGTGGTCACATTTTCCATACCCAATGTTTGGAAAGCTGGATGAGCTACAAGCTACAGTGTCCAGTCTGCAGGGCGCCATTACCTCCTTTATGATTTGTACAAAAGGTAATAATGCCTGCGATCCTGGTAACTAGATTACTGTATAGGTCCCGCACTCGGAAACGACTGAATAATATGAGAATCTCATGCATCAATAATACCCTATCTGCTTGTCATCCAGGGACCACACCACTGATAAGATTTTTTCCAAATATTCGGAACAGTTTCTTTTGACACAATTATTCATGTATTTTGTCAACCAGGTAGATAATGGTATGACAACGTAAGAAGCAAGTGAGGCCCCATCAACCTCGAGCTGTATAAACTACTTGGCTTTAAAATGGAGCCTAGTGTTTGTAATACAGTAAATTTAGACGCATTTTGCAGGGCAAAAGCTTAAATAATTGATTTTCTTCTAGGATAGCTCTTTTTTTTTTTTTTTTGTATTTCTATACATTGTCCTTAAAGTTTATCGCAGGCATTATTTTTCAACCACCGGCATTCGAGCCGTCTTTTTCTCGTATATAAGAAAAAAAAAGTACATGACACCACATGGACTACACGTAGAGTAATCAAAGCTCACGTTGCAAGCACAGGTAAAACATCACAATGTCTCACCCAAAACAGTATGTTTAAGAGGTCAAAACCTCGAAGGGACTTGCTTTAGCCTTTTTTTTTTTTACCATTGACTGACCTTTATATCTGATAGAGTAAAAGCATGTCTTTTCGATATGGACGGATTGTTAATCAATACAGAAGATATCTATACCACAGTTACCAATGAAATATTGGGGCAACATGGAAAAGGCCCACTTACTTGGGATGTGAAGATTCAGCTACAAGGTTTGCCAGGTGCAGAAGCTTGTAAAAAGGTTATTGCTCACTACGAATTGCCTTTCACGCCGGAAGAATTTGACCGTAAGAACGTTCAAATACAAACATCGAAATGGAGTTCTTGTGAGTTCTTACCCGGTGCGCTAGACTTAATCCAGTATCTGAAATCACAGAACATTCCAATAGCCTTGTGTACCTCTTCTGCCAAAATGAAATATCACGGTAAGACCAGTCACCTGAGACACGGGTTCGATCTGTTCGACGTTATAATCACAGGTGATGATCCTAGGATTCCAAAGGGAAGAGGTAAGCCTTTCCCGGATATTTGGCATTTGGGATTGAACGGTTTAAACAAGAAGTTTGGCACCGACATTAAGCCCGAAGAGTGCATAATATTTGAAGATGGTGTTCCTGGTGTCCAGGCTGGTAAAGCTGCAAACGCTTATGTCGTTTGGGTTCCTCATCCTCATGCATTCGAAGTTTTGGGCGACACCGATGCCATATTGGAAGGCAGAGGCGAGTTGCTGAAATCTTTAGAAGACTTCGATAAGGAAAAGTTTGGTTTATGAAATGAGCATAGAAGCGTAAATCGCAATCTTTGATCCTCCGAAAATATATTTTGTTTCTTTTCATTTCCTTAAATAAAATACAAAAAATGATATAAGCGAGGCATCATGTCCCTGTTCCTCCCGTCTTCTGTACTTGTTATACTACACCCTTAGATTACATTGGGTAGTTCTTGAACAAGTAGGAGATACTTTCACCATTATGCAAACGACGAATACTCTCAGCCAAGACAGCGCTAACGTCGATAACGTCCAACTTTGGACACTGTTTCATTTTTTCTTCGAATGGAACAGTGTTCGTACAGACGACTCTATCCAATTTAGAGTTGTTGATGTTTTCTATGGCTCTACCGGACAAGACACCATGTGTGACGATGGCAATAACGGATTTGGCACGATTGTCCAGTAAAACCTCAGCAGCCTTGGCCAAAGTACCACAGGTGTCGGCCATGTCATCCACAATGATACAGATCTTATCGGTGACATCGCCGACAAGGACCATACGGGAAACCTCATTGGCACGAGCTCTTTCCTTGTGAATCAACGCGAAATTCAGGTCCAAACGGTCGGCAAGAGCCGCAGCTCTCTTGGCACCACCGGCGTCCGGTGAAATGATAATCGACTCCTTGTATGGAATCTGTTCTTTGATATATCTAACGACACTCGGTTCTGCGTACAGATTGTCCACTGGGACGTCAAAGAAACCTTGGATCTGAGAAGCATGCAAATCCATGGTAATGACATGATCACAGCCAGCAGTGGTTAGCATATCTGCCATTAGCTTAGCAGTAATCGGAGCACGACTCTTATCCTTTCTATCTTGTCTAGCATAAGGAAAGTTTGGAATCACCGCAGTAATTCTTCTAGCGGAGGCAGTCTTGGAGGCGTTGATCATAATCAACAGCTCTAAAACACGATCATTAACAATACCTGAACCAATCTGAGTGATGATGTAGATGTCTTGGTCTCTAACGGATTCACCGATAGAGAAGGAGACTTCGCCACTTGGATCTCTCTTTAGCTTGGAATCAGCTAGTTTCAGGCCTAGTCTTTTGGCGACCAGTTCAGCAAGACCCCTATGAACATCGGGTGCCAGTAGTTTGATAGAGTTTGAGGCCATTGTAAAATGTGTTTGATATCGGACAGAGTCAAAAGTTCTTCGAGAAGAGTAGAAGGACAACGAAGAGTAAAAGAAAGGAGAGCGAAGAAGGAGCTCGAGACAGCGAAGTAAAGGAGAACCTGAAAACGGTCAAGTATTTATGATTACTTAGAGCATTAAAACAAGAAAGATAGATACTTCGGATGAAGCGGTTGTCTGGAAACGATACGCAATTTTCCAGGAGATGAGGAAGAGACGAAAAGAAAAATTTTCCAAAGGAATGGCGCATCCCCCCAAACCGAAGACAGCCGTCCGGGTGACCACAACGGTTAGTGCGAATATTTCCGCTTTGATATCTCGCTTTCAAGAAAAAGCCGACGAAATCCGGGAAACTGAGAATAACGATGATATCCTAAGTTTTGAGAGTTTCCTCAAACCGGAGAGGACTCTGAAGCACATCGAGAGCGTTGGAAAACAGTTTCGATCAAGGTTCATATTCTGAGAGCAATCCTGTTTCAGGCCTGTGGTATCGACCATTGCCGTGGAGTACTAAACGGAACGCCGTAGATTTGCCCGTAACCGGTTGAGTCAGCTGCCAAAGCTGTTCTTGGTCCTTGGCAGGGCTGAGGACAGTCTCTAACAGAACCAGTTGAGCCCTCAACACCTACCTTTTTGGTTTTTTTTTTTGTTCTTTTTCTTATTGGCAGCACTAGTTTGATTCCTGGGTTTCACTATAATGGTTCCCTCTTTGACACTTTCATCTGCATCTTTAAATTTCTCCTGCGACTCGAGGTAGAACATGAGGTCTGTCACCTGTTCCTGTAGATCTTGCTTCTGTTGGAGCGCTGTGTCGTGGTCTTTTTGCAACTTTTCGTACTTCTTCGTGATATGGTCCAAGTTCTCTTGAAGGCCCTTGGTGACCAGCCTTTCGCCCTTCAACTCATTTTCAAGTCGTTCTAGGTTCACCCTGTGGGCTTCTTGCGAGAAGCCCACCTGCAGTTTCAGCTGTCTCACGGACTCCTGCAGTTGTTTAATGTCGTCGGTTTTGTCCTTCTTGGTGTCTATTAGTTCGTACGTCTGCTGCAATTTACTCTCGTAGTACTCTCTTTGGGATTCTAGTTGGGAGATTAGTACCTGGACGTACTCGAGATGGTACTCCTTATTGTGTTTCATATTGCCACCTTCGCGGGAGGATGATCCAACTTCTACCAGCTTCCCATCTACTTCGTTTTGGACCAGCCTGTGGACGTAGTTGTCTCCGGCGTAGTCCCAAACCCGTTGTGTGGCAATGTCCATTGCAAAACAATGAGACGTTTTTTCGTAATGCTGGATTGCATGCTTAGAGTTGTAACGGCCACACCCTACGTTGCCGCAGATTAAGCACATCCATAGACTATCAGTAGCGCCACATATCGAGCACACGTCACCGCCTTGTTTCAACAGGTTCCCTCTGGTGAGCTTTAGGTTGGAATATCTGCAGACCGGACAGCGGCTATCCTTCCACTTGTCCAAGCACTGGCAGTGGAAGGTATGCTGGCATGGAATGGTAATCAAGCCTGTGATATCCGAGTCCATGCGTTCAAGGCATACCGGACAGCTGGGGAATTCTCGATCGATACCCTTGGTGGTGAGTTCATTCGTAAAGGGATCATGCAACAGATAGGGAAAGTCCGATTTGCAGTCCTCTGGAAGCAGTCTCTTTTTAAACACGACCTCCTTGATATATACAACGTGACACGTCTCCGGATCCATAGCATTGAACTTTTTACCGTTAAATTCTTCCTTAAAATTTTTGGCACTCAGGGAGTCTCTAAACTTCATCAAAACCATAAATTTAAACCCCATATCCTTAAAATTCCTTAAAATTCTGAAATGTGATATTTTACTAACGACTCCATCTCCAAGAAAGTACTGAAGCAACTCATGAGCCGTAAGATACGTTGGCACAAAAAGAATACTTACCATTGTGTCATCGCCTTGGACTCTGGTTAGATTGCACTCTTCTACTGCAGATGCCGCATCGCTTGTTTTGAATAGGCGTATGATACCATGGCCCAAAAATTCAGAAACTATGGGTTCACTTTTGCCTTTCATTATCAGAGACATTTCAAATTTGTTGATTCCAGATATTCCGATTTGTCCAATTCTCCAATCCTTGCTATTGCTATTTACACCAGCTTTGTCCCCTGATTGATGATTTCCTTGACCTGGTTGCAGTTCCTCTTCGCTTTTCAAACACTTGTATGCCTCCTGTACTTGATCCTCAGTATCCAGCTCGATTAATACACGGTATTGGGTGGGCATCTGCACTCTTTTACCTTTGCCTCCCTTATGCAATACAGGCAGTGCGCTGAAAAGATGATAAAACGATTCGCCTTCATCAGCTTCACAGTCCGCCGACAAGGAATTGAGATTAAGTGATGGAAAAAAGGAAAAAAACAAAAACAAACAACAATCTCATGGAAAGAAAGATGATGAATTCTACGCTATACTACTAAAGAACCGTCGACTCTGACGTCTACTAAATTCGTGAGCTTTAGCAAACTGAACTCTTGTATTCCGTCACGTCGCAAGCTACGGTGTAATTTCCCTGATGTCGGCGAATCCGCTGCCGACTGTACACCTAGTGATTAAAACACTAGAAGAGGCAACCGCAGAGGCTAGACACCAAGTGGTCTTTGACATCCAAATAGTGTTTTTTACTGTGTACGCACACACATCTATTACTTTTTTTTTTTTTACAACTGTCGATTTGGTGCCGTGTTTTATTGTTTGCGGCTGACTTCAGAAAGCACTGGTTTAAAACAACTTCGTATTAATATCAAGACACTGGAAAACGCAAGACATTTGTAAGGTGTAGCAACTTGCAGCCCAACACGCACTAAGAACTCAGACACAAAGCTTAGAATGAGTTACCCGAAGTATCAGAGACCGCTACGAGACGACGAATCCACGTACCGTTGGCACCAGTCCCCGCAAGTATTACAGCCTATATTCGTATACCAGATTGCAACGTCCATTGATTCTACAAGATTTCAGTGGGCCGTCAATGCCAAGCCTTATGGCCAAGGACTAACTGGACTGATTTTTCTTTTTCAAAGTTTCTTGCAGCACTTTGCATCGGTGTGCCATCACTATTTTACTTAAAGCTCCGAGCAACATCATGTAGTAAACAACTGTGGCTTTCAAAAGAGTTTCACCACATATACCTTTACACGGAAACTAGCCGTGAGGTTCCTCCAGTCAATGTCCTTCTCATTGAAGGACAAGGTCTGAAACAAAGCATCTTGTATAAAAAGTAGTTCGTTTTTCGAATATGTACCATTATTATGCAGGTGTAATATGCTAAGGATTTGGTACATGGCAAAGGATAAGGTTACTCCAGAGCAATACATCTCCATTGCTGACGAGAATTATAGTTCTGATTTAGAACAGCCTTCCCTCGAGGGTCTGACCACCGACAACAATGTCAGGGAGCACTTGAATCGGTCTTTGAGCCCTCGTCACGTTAACATGATCGCCATTGCTGGTGTTATCGGTACAGGGTTATACTTGGGCACAGGCCGTGCTTTACACCTGGGTGGCCCTGCCTCTTTACTTATAAATTACTCAATAATCGGTTTGATAGTCTATGCCACACTCCTTTCTTTGGGCGAGATGTCTACCTATATGCCAATTTCTGGATCGTTCTGTTCATTTGCAAAAAAGTTTGGCTCCGAGTCATTCGCGTTCGCACTGATGTGCAATTACTGGTTTAATGATGCAGTGTCTGTCGCCAGTGACCTCACGGCGCTACAGCTAGTCCTGGACTACTGGAAAACTTCAGAATCAGGGTTTCCCTACTGGATCGCCTCGTTGATATTCTGGGTATTTTTGCTGTTTCTAAACGTTATTCATGTTAAAATCTACGGTGAAGCAGAGTATTGGTTGGCTATGTTGAAAGTTATTGCGATTATTATTTTTTTCATCCTGTCCATTGTTGCAAACGTTGGTCACAACGAACAACACGAATACATTGGGTTTAGAAATTGGACTCGCGGGGACGCTCCGTTCGTAAACGGCTTCAGAGGATTTGCTACACTTTTTGTCTCTGCTAGTTTTGCCTACGGTGGGACTGAATCCATCACTTTAACCAGTGGTGAAACAAAGAACCCGGTGAGAAACACTCCAAAAGTTATCAAGACTGTATTTTGGAGGATTTTGATTTTTTACATTTTCACGGTATTCTTCATCGGTATGAATGTTCCTTACGATTATCCAAACTTGAGCGAAAAATCTGTCATGACCTCTCCATTTACTATCGTTTTCCAAATGGTCGGCTCCAAGGCTGCAGGGTCGTTTATGAACGCCGTAATTTTGACGAGCGTTGTCAGTGCTTGCAACCACGCCTTATTTGCCGGTAGCAGAATTCTATTCAATTTGGGCTTGGAAGGCTATTTTTTCCCCAAATTGGTCACTAGAACCAATTGGTACCAAGTCCCGTACGTAGCCGTTCTGGTTACCTGGGCGGTAGGTGGCCTGTGCTTTGGCTCCAGCTTTATTGGAGCAGGAACTTTATGGATATGGTTGCAGAATTTGGTCGGTGTATCGAACCAAATTGCCTGGTTATCCATTGGTGTCATATCCATAAGGTTTAGAAGAGGATTGTCCAGGCAGGGCAAAACGCACGAGTTGAAATTCGTCAATTGGACCTATCCTTATGGCCCATACTTTGTCATAATATCCGTTTCTTTTATCATTCTAGTGCAGGGCTGGTCCTCATCTAGTCCTATGGATGTAACAAGTTTTTTCTCCTACTACGTTGAGCTATTCATATTTCTCGCGTGTTGGCTAGTGTGGTGGGCATTCAAAAGAGATGGATTTGTGCGCGAAAAGGATATGGATTTTGTTACGGATAAGTACATTCCTAGTGAAAGGGAACTGCTCCTAAATGAGCGATTGGACAATTTAGAAGGGTTTGAAAAGTTTAGGCAAGCCATTCGTGATTATGTAGTATAAGCTTTCTAGTTGAAATTTGAGGACTAATAGCTCTGCCCGTACATAGTTATTAGATATTAGTTTCAATGAGGTCCCCAAGTCAATGCAAGAGTTAAATTGAGACTGTTTGACTGTGACTCCATATAGATACCAAATTTCACAGTTAAGACACGAGTTTGATGAACTCTAGAGATTTTTCTGCGTTTCAACAGGTTAGACCTTATTGTATCGAACTATCCAGGTTTTCCTTCCTTCCGAGGGATGCGTTTGACCCATCCTCAGAAGATCTTCTAAAGAGTTTGAAAGATGTTGAGCACCAATTAGATATTTTGGATCAAGATAAAGCAGAATTGTCAACAAATTTTGCAGACTATGTGTTCGTTCCAATTGCTAGCTTGCTGAAACAAGAATCGCTGGGAGAAAAACAAGTGGAATATCTTCTCCTAATAATTTCACACCTTTTGTCATTATGTTGGTCTACGATTGGATCCTTCCCTAAGCCATTAGCAAAACAATTGTTCCCCTTGGTGACCTTTTTAATAAGCAATGAAAAAGACAACCACGCTTTAAAAGTTAAAACGCTCGAGTTCAAGTTAGCAGGATCCAAAGCCTTGAAGAACCTATACAATGCACTAGCCGTTCAGAAACTGGGTTCCGCATACGATTTTTTCAGCGATGTCGATAACTTGCCAAGTCTAGGGCACTCTATTACAATTTTGCTGGAGATGCTACTTGAAAATCCTCATGAGGTATTCTTGCAACTGAAAATCCTAGAAGCTTTAAATGTTTTATACCTAGAGGCGATCAACGATGGCGAGATCCTGTCTTTTGTTTTACCAGGTAATGTATCAACTTTTGCTAAAATGATCACCAAGCCAGGCATAACTGCAAATTACAAGGTCGTGTCCCTAACGTTAGATCTTTTTGCTTCCTTACTAAGTGTTGTCTACAATGATTCTGAACTACACGTGATTGAGCATACAGTAAGCGATTTGAAAGAAATCGTGACTGCGAAAGAGGTGCCAATCAGAACACAGATTACTATTGATGAGTCTGAATTTGATGCACGGAAATACCATAGAAACAACAAATGGCTAAGGGCAACTTCTGCACAGGTTAAAATTGCCCTGGAGTCAATGATACCGAGGTTGTTGAAAAGAAACAATGAAAAAATTAACGAACACCTAATAAGGTTTACGTCTACCGTGTTAAAATCTTGTGCCAAGTCTTTGGATAATTGTCAAAATCTGTTAGTATCCACAATTCTAGATGTTCGGAGTAGCAAAGGGGAACTAGGTGTTGACCTGACCAGACAGTTGAGCTGCATCGAGCAAATAGTAAATGACCAGCTGTCATCGTTTGCCAAATTGATTCAATTCGAGGACAGCAATCACTTAGATTCGTTATCACTTTCGATCAGAACTTTACATTCAAACGGTTCGTTGAATGATTTATTAATTCACAGAACTGTCATGGCGCTATATGAGACGGTAAGCGATTACGTTGAACAAAAAAATTTGAGAATCAAAGACGTGAAAATATCTGAACAGAGCAACGCAGTCATAATTTCTAATGATTTCAACACAAGTGCCGAATGCCATTACCTACTTGTGCCAAATTTTTCCAAATCAATGTTAAAATCGCTGTGCCAGTTGGTAAACACTGTTGGTATATGTTGCGATGCCAAAACTGTAGAAAACATCGTAGATTCATTACTTTCCTCTCAGGAAAAAGATAAAGCTACAAGAAAACCAATTTCTCTATGGATCTCCTCAGAATTAATCAAGGGCTACAACTCTAGCAGTGAAGAGAGCCGCGAAATCGACAGCTTCATAAATTTCGACTCTGGCATTGAAGATAGCGGTCATTTACCGTTAGACTGCTATTACAACACGCTAGAGTGCTCCAATGACTTGCTCCAGCAATTTGCGCAGGCTGGTGTCACGGTGGACAAATCCATTGAGCTTTCTACTACGGTGGCTTTGGATACTATCAAAACTCTGTCACGGGTAATGGGAAACCATTTCCGAGATGAATTGATCGACTACCTGTATCCAGTAGTCGATTGTTTGGCATCGTCTTCTCCCAAAATTAGACAGTTTGCTCAGTCAGCAACACTTGCCATCGCCCAAGAACTATATGCGGGATCTGTACACGACCTAATTTTGAACAACACCGACTACCTCGTAGATGCGATCTCTGTGAGGTTGAACAGCTCCATGACACAAAGGGTTGCTACTGTTTTAATGGTCATTTGTAAAATCGCAGGTTACGGGATTATTCAGAGCTTCAGAGACGTTCTTGAGACAATCTTCAAACTCTTGGACTATTACCATGGCTATTCCGATCTGTGCCTGGAGTTTTTTCAATTGTTTGAAGCCATCGTTTTAGAAATGCAGAGAGAGTACTTGAACGACAGTGATACGTTGAAACTATCCGATGACCATATTTTGAAAAGTAGCTTCAAACCTTGGGGGATAACTAGTCTGGCTCAGATGATGGAAGTTCTGGATAAGAAGAAGGACACGGAAGAATCGGAGGATACAGTGGAACACGAGACCAATACCAAGGACTTTGAAGAGTATTTCAATAAACACTTGACAGAGGTAGACAGTGACGACGAAGACGCAGACGCGGACGAAGTCACAGAAGAGACCAAGGAGAAGACACAGTCCTCGACCGAAGCTGAGTGGCATTCACCGATCCCGCATGACTCCTATAAGCTGTTGCTGCAGATTGTGAATTACGGCGACCGGCTATTAACTCATCCTTCAAAGCCCTTAAAGGTGAAGATTTTAGGCACCATGAAAAAAATCGTACCGATGCTTGCTACCCAGCATGGCTCCCTATTACCGCAGATAGCCAATCTGTGGAACATAGTTGTTGAATGTGCGCTGAACCAGGACTTTTCCATCGCAAAGGTAGCATACGAATGTCTTTTCGAGATGATCCATTACTCCGGCGACTTTATTACAAAAAGATTTATAGATCTGTGGGCTACTTTAAAGAACAAGTCAATACTACTGCGCCAAGTGTTTCACACGGCCGATCCATCTAGCTTCCAGGGACGACAGTTGTCTACACCACGCAAGTTTCCTCCTATCACTAGAGATGCATTGATAGCCTTGTCGGAAATGCTACTGGAAGGTATTTCCGTTACTGAACTGCTTTTGCCTGACAACACGCTAGAAGAGATGGTTTGCTGCTGTATACTAGTAGTCCCCAGATCCTACATCTCTTCCAAGTCGTTGTGCCTTGCGGATGTAGCTTCCGGCATCGTTCGAACCTAAACCTTTATTTTTTTTCGGTCTCTTCTAGATTAGGAAATGGCCTCGGTTAAAGTTTTCTCCCTCCCCTCGAAAATGTCCCCGTCATTTTCTCTTTGGTAGATTTTAAGCTGGGAACGGCTATGACAATAAATCTCCGTCAAGGATGAAGAGGCATTAAAATCACCAATCCAAACCGGTTCAAAAAAGTTTTACTAGAGGATTCAATTCAGCATTCCTCATCTATTACTGTGTCTTTCAACAAGTACCAGCAAGCAATTCGATCTAAGGATATGGTTGACGATGCGTACTATATCACGCCCCATGAAACGGCGTTAGCAGTGGTTGCCACTGCGATGAAAAAGGCAAGACTACGGCTAGATACGCTAGTCGTTAACTCTTTGGTAGGAGGTGCGTTGTTCAGTGCAGGTGGTATGCTGTTCCTAGCAAGCCATGCAGAGAACCCGGAAATGGTTCAGAACAATCCGGGACTAATCAGCTTCCTTGGCGCCCTCACCTTTTCTATTGGTTTATTTTATGTTGTTATAAACGGTGCCGACTTGTTCAACTCCAACATACTGTTTTTTTCCGTTGGTGTGTTAAGAAACGCCGTTTCGGTTTATGACATGCTGATCAGCTGGTTCGTTAGTTGGATATGCAATATCGGCGGGACCTTGTTTGTCTGCTATGTTATCTGTCATCTCTCTGGTGCCACGTCCAGCGACCTTTACATCAAGGGCTCCCACGAGATCGTAGACGCCAAGGCGTCTTTCACTTTCATCGAGAACTTCATAAAGGGTATTGCAGGTAACTTTTATGTTTGTCTAGCGGTGTATTTACAGCTGATGGTCAAGCCTTTGCATGTAAAATTGATCGTAATGACCTTGCCCATATTCACTTTTGTCGCCATGGGCTTTACCCATGTTGTCGCAGACATGTATTTGCTAATGATGGGGATGATCAACGGCGCAGAACTGTCCGTTGGGAAATACATTTGGAAACTGCTGATCCCGTCTACTTTGGGCAACATAGTCGGCGGATCAGTCTTTGGTGCTGTAATACCTTTTTACTTGCACCTAGTCGTCGTTGAAAGGGATAGAAAGAGGTTGGCTTTGCCGGAATATGAAGCCAGAGACGAACAACCAGAGTTGAACGTGGATTCCAGGGTTGTTAGGATTCCTCCTGAAGAGGCTGCGGTGGAAGAGGAAGAAGGAGAGACCTCCAGCGATGGACTGATGGATGACTATTATAAGTTTAATGATCATAGGGATAAAACGCGTTCCAACAGTAGCAACTCTTACGACGACTATGACGACGGTGATGACAAAACTAGTGAGAAATATCAGGGTCCCGTAGAATACAGGCCCAATCCAATTCCGGATCGTGATGCAAACAGGCCACATGTGATCAAGACGACGTCTGCTTTGTCGAGGGTCAGTACCACCAGATCCGGTATGAGCCTGCGCTCCCGCCACTCTCAAAACATCAGATCGCCACCTGGTGTTTTCCCTGTGAGGGGGATGGGTAAACCACTGATTAGAGAAAGAAATATTGTCGATCCTGGATATACATCTGATCTCGGTAGCTTCGATGGCGCACACCGTTATCCAGCAGAACGAGACAATGCAGATGCCGAGGATGTCGGTAGTTTTGATATGATATCCACTAACAGCGAGGCCGATTCCAGTATAGAAGACCCGATAGTAATACACGCAAAGAAAAATAGAAAGCGTAACAGCAGAGGTGCTCTAGCTCGTGCATCCTCGGCTACACTGCAGAAGAAGAAAACTCTGAATGAGCTTGAAAGCGATGAAGAGTGCAAGTACGAAGAGGAAGGTGGTTACAATGTTCGTAATCACAAGATGGGTACCAGATTGGAAAAGGCCTTGAGCAGGATTGCTACGCATGTATCCAAGGAGGCCTTCGCAGAACCAGAACTACCAAGGACCACACAAGATCTGTTCCCACACAATCAACTTTCTCAAGCCCACACGATTGCCAATGCCGAAGGTGCTGGTAAAAATGTCGCTTCCCCTAGCGTTGGCGGTCTGTTTAGAACGTTCAGCAAGACATTTCTCCCTACAAAACCTTCTAATAATATGGATGAAATTCACAGGCGCTTGTCGGAGGCTGGTATAACTTCAACTGCTGCAAGGGCATCTGATAATATAGCAGGTGTAGAAAACTATGATGGGATTGATTTGCCCGCGTCTCACTCGCCATTTTACAACAGAAGGTCCAGCCAATTGAGTAGCCCATCGATTACGTTAGGCATGATGGGCACTTCAAACTCGGCAGGTGGTGGCAATGGAGGAGGTGGTACTTCGGTTGCTGGGAACAGGAGACAGAGCAACTTACGGAATATTCTGCATTTTGACAACGATGATTTTGAAGAACAAAGCATTCGTGACTTTTAAAACCTAGAGTTTGCAACAAGTCACACGTCATATATATATATATATATATATATATGTATTTACGGTCTTAACGACGAACATTTATTATTCTTTTTAATAGACACTATCATGAATTCATGTCTATCACCATGTCTCGTTCTTTGCGATATCCTCAGAGAGCTCTCCACAACGCGTCAAAAAATGACTTACCAGAAACGCGTATTCTCACCACCAACTGACAAAACCAATCCTATCGATTAGCAACGTGGTAATGACTAAGACAAAAACCAAACTGCAATTTGGAAAGTCTATTATTTCTACTTTGAAGGAGAATCTATCCTCAAAGGAGCTTATTGATCGTTTAGGGTCCCTGCATGAAGAGTTGTCAACAGCAGATCAAGGGACTATAAATTTAAACTCTGTGGACCGATACCGCTCCGATTTGATCAACAAGAAGCTACTAAAAAGTAAAGATGTTGGTGTACAAGCATTTACTGCATGCTGCTTGAGTGATATTCTAAGGCTATATGCGCCAGATGCACCCTACACAGATACTGAGCTAACAGACATTTTCAAATTGTTTTTCTCCCAGTTTAAGCTTCTGACCGATCCTGAAAACGGATACTACATCCAGCAAACGTACCTAATAACCAAGTTGCTGGAGGTTAGGTCAATTGTCCTAATCACAGATTTGCCCAATTCAGCTAAACTTGTCGAAGAACTTTTCCAAACTTTTTACGATCCCGTCAATAATTCATTTCAACCCAGAATGTTTAATATTATCAGTGAACTTTTGGGCGAAGTTATCGCCGAATCGGATTCTATTTCCATGCCTGTATTAAAATTGGTTTTCAATAAGTTTTTGACGCACAATTCGGACAATACCTTGAAGGGTTTGCAAGTTTCACAAGACTCCAGTTTTGAATTCAGCGTAGGCATTTGCCAAGCACACATCAGCAGGCTAGGCAGGCATTTTACAAAGTTTTACTCCGAAATTTTGTATGGCATAACAGGAAAAAAAAGTAATGAAGATGAGGATAAAGTTACTTCAATCCATGACCCAGGTTACAGAACCCTGGTCAAGCTACACAAACTTACTGCCAGAATTTGGGAGTATGTCCCAGAATTGGTGGGTTCCGTTGTCGGTTTTGTGTATCAAGAATTGTGTTCCGACAATGAACTGTTTCGTATTGCAGCTACTAAACTAATCGGTAATATTTTGGCGATCGAATCAACTACAAACTTTACTACCACACATACTGATACATATAACACGTGGTTAAGCAAAATAGCTGATATTAGCACAAAGGTTCGGATTACTTGGGTAAAGGCAATTCCAGATATACTCAATGCCAGAGGGGACATTTCTGAAGATATTTGTAAAGGTCTTGCTAAAACTCTGATTGATTCCGACCACAAAGTACGCCTGGCTTCTGTCGAAACCTTTGGAGAAATTCCTACAAAAAGAGTTTGGAAGTGCATTTCGAATAATTCGGTTTATACAGGACTGTTACATCTGACTAGGGAAAAAACCAAAGAGGTTAGAGAGAAAAGTATTGAGGTCGCTGCCAAATTTTACGCTGACTCTTTGAAAAATGTCCCCTTAACACCAATCAATAAAGATATTTGGGAAGTTGTTAATACCATTCCATCAAACATCTTCAACCTGTACTATATTAACGATAAAAATATCAACTATCAGGTCGATATGGTGGTTCTGGAATACCTTCTGCCCTTGGAAGGTGATAGCGAGCAAAGAGTCAAAAGGTTGCTGAATGTCATATCACATTTTGATAAAAAGGCATTCTTCTCATTTTATGCTTTCAACAAGAGACAGATACAAATGTCCACCGTGGTTACAAAATTTGTAGATTTCTGCGATGTTTTAAGCAACAATAATCTTCCGCAAAATGGTAACCTTAGCTCTAAGCTTGATAAAACTGTTGCGTGGTTGGTCTCTGGATTACCTACCCAATTCAATAATGTCTCTATTTTGAACAAGTTCTTGGAGTTGAAACAAAGAAGAATACTCCATCTGATTAAAAAGGCTGTTGCACAAGATTCTGATTACACCACAGTCAAAAACTCTATTGTTGAGCTTTTTAATAGGCTAAGGGATCAACAGCTTTTTGCAAAACAAAATGTAACTATTGGTTCTTCTTTCACCAGAGAGGACTTCTTCTCTGTTTTCAAGATATTAATTTACAGAGCTGCACCACTAATCTATAATGCTTCTAATATTCCGCTACTCTTGGATACAGGTAACTCTTCCAATGAACAGGAGACTTCTTTGAAACGCCAGCTAATCGAAAATATTTCAACTGTCAATCCGTCGATATTTAAAGATCAAATCAACTCTTTAAAGGATATTGTCAAGAATCCGAATAGAACTGAAAACGACTCCAGTAAGGAAATGCTTACTATGACCGATGCCTTGAAAACAATCTATAAAATCAGTAAAACGCTGAAAGACCATTTAGAGTTTAATGATACTTTCTTTTTCGATAAGGTTGAGGACTTTGCTATCTATGGTGAGCCAACAGAGGCAAAATATGCCACAAAACTTTTGGGACTAACTCCAACTGTGGAAGGACGATTTACTGCCATCAAAAATTCAATCCTGCCACTTGACCTTAATAAATCAAACAACTTTCCTTCTAATGTTGTAGTTTTATCAGAAATTATTAGGCTGCAACCACATTTATTAGACGATAATTCTACAGACATCGTCAGTTACTTGATCAAGGAAGTTCTACTCGTTAATCAAGTAGTTGGTGACTCCAAAAAGGAAGTCAACTGGGTTGATGATGCTAAACTGAATACAAAGGAATATGCTCCTCTGAGTGCTAAGTTGTTTTCTTTGAAATTATTTACTAACAAATTGAGGTCCATAGCAAGTGATGTTGAAACTGATCCGATGGCGAAGGCCTTCACTGAAAAGACTGTCAAGCTATTCTTTTATCTGATTGCTAGTGGTGGTGAATTAATATCCGAATATAATAAAGAGCACTATCCGACACCAAGCAACTATCAGACCAAGTTGAGGTGTTGTGCAGGGCTACAGGTCTTAAAGCTCGCCAAAGTCCCAAGTTTCAACAAGTTTATCAAGCCCGAAGATGTTGGCAAGTTGATTAACTTGGTAGAAGATGAATCATTGGAGGTTCGAAAGGCATTTGTAGACAAATTGAAAGATTACATTGCCAGTGAATTCATCTCCATCAAATTCTTGCCCCTGGTTTTTTTCATGGCATACGAACCAGACGTCGAGCTAAAATCCAATACCAAGACTTGGATAAATTTTACCTTTAACAAGGAATCTTTCAAAAGGGGTACTTTTTTCGAGAGAGCGCTCCCAAGGCTTATTCATTCTATTGCACATCATCCAGATGTTGTGGAAAGTATTAATGGTAACAGTAATAACTATTTGAATGGTTTAACGACTGCAATTGATTACATCATTTTTTACCTAGACTCAATCGCTAACGAGGAGAATATCAGCCTACTGTATTATTTGGCTGGCAGGATTAAGCAATACGTAGATGGCGTTAAAGACGATGAGGAGGAGGGTGAGGATGATGGTGATGATGGAAAAGAACCAGAGGGTGATGAAACTGGCCATGACAAGAGCTGCAATATTTATACAATTTCTGAGCTGGCGCAGTTGATTCTTGGGGAACTGAAAGAGCAAAAAAATTGGAATCTACCAGTTTACCCAGGTAAATTAAATCTTCCCTCTGATCTGTTTATACCATTTGCTTCCATCGATGAAGCCCAGAAAAACACTTTTAAGACTTACCTGAAAGAGGAGCATATTAAATCTCTGAAAACAACCGTTAAAGTGAAAGTGAGCCGCATCGTTAGCAAATCACAAACGCAAAAACAAAAGCTACAAAAGAGAAAGCTGACAAGCGAGTATCAGCAATCAAAGAAAAAGGCTCGAGTTTCTAAAAAAGAGCATAATGGAAGTGATGATGAAGAAAGTGGAGATGCGGAATCTGCGGACGAATATTATGTTCCGTCAAGTAGATCCAAAACGGATAATCAAGAACCAATAAGAAAGAGCAAAAGACAAAAAAGGGAAGTTCGTTACAAGGATGAAGATGACGAAGACAGCGAAGAGGTTCTTGGATGAGTGCTATTTTTGATATGATATTCTTGCTACATAATTTATTTCTTTTTCGTTTCTGTGCAAGTTAACATAGTTAATCAAGGTTTGTTTTGAATAAGTAAATATGACTATAAATGCGAATATAGAGTTTGGAGCGTATAAAGGTTAATGCAAAAAAGTACTTCTTTTTTTTTATTTTTTTTTTTTTTTTGAAGTGAATGTACATGTGGAGTCTATTTCTGCAGCCCGAAAAAGGCCATCACTTCTTCTTTATTTTTAGACTCCAGCAACCCCTTCAAAGCTCGTAACTGTAAAAGTTCGTTCTTATCCAAATTGTTTTCATCTTTTACCAATTCCTTGGTTGCAACGTTGCAAAGCTCTTTGAAATCCCACAGTTTTCTCAAAGCAGTATTTTTTTGCAACGAGAAATAGAGTAGTGAGGAGACATCGTTTAATTTGGAAGATTCTTCACTCCCAGACAGGAGCCTATCGATCAGATACTCCTGATTGCGTAAGTAAAGTTCACCTTGGGCTTTCTTGGCACGATAAATTTTATCCAGAAATCCAATTTTAATCGAGTCCTCCCCTATCCGAATTATCGATGTCTCTTTGTAACGTTTGTTGGATTCGATCATCTCTTTAGACATTGGCGCAGAAATTTCTTCCAATGCCACTTCGACGTCACCCTTATTTCTAAATCCAGCAGGTATGCTTGGTTCCATGACCTTTTGGTTTCTTGCCAATTTCCTTTTCTGCTTAGGAATGCATAGATCTGCATGCAACGGGCATTTCCATTTACTGCCTAAATTTTTGAAAGAAGCACGGGGGACACCCGGAACGCAGTCCAGATGCCAGGGGGTATTGCAATAATCGCATTTCATGATCAATCTCTCATCTTCTGGATGGTCTATAGTGCCCATCTTGGATTCCCCACATTTGTAACAGATTAACAACGTTTCGCTATCTGGATCAACATGCAATTCCGGACTGTACTGGTTCATCTTTGAAATCCCTTGGCCATAAGGTGTGTCAAAGAGTTGCTTTTCGTTAAGCGGTTCCTTCAAGGAGTCATCGGTATATACACCATGTGGTCCCGTACGTACGTTTGCGAATGCTTCTCTGATCGATATTGGCAGCTCGAACTGCTTTGGATTTGCATTTTCCAACCCAAACAACAGTTTCCCAAAAAGCTTTACACCCTTTGACCGTTCGAGTTCTACCAAGAATTCTTTTTCGTGTTTTTGTACAGCGGCCTTGTTGGGATGGTTCATGTTAAACTGACATTCTTGACAGGACCAGTCTCCCTCGGGTAAGTTGTTTGGATCCAGTGGTGGATTGCAACACGCAAAATGGAAGGATTTGGGACATGTATCGCAGCATAAAAAAACACCTGGTTGCATGCAGCTTGCACAAAAATCGTCGTTTTCGATGGGTGCTTCCTCAGCTGAAGGCGGTGGTGCCAAAGATTTTTGGTTTGTGATCGAGTTTTGGCCAAATAGTTTGGATTCTTTGGCAGTGGCAGTCTTGATCTTGGTGTGTAAAGGATGTGCATGTTTCGGTCTCTGGTCTTGAACCCCATTAGAGCAAGTTTTCCTTTCATCTTTGTGTATATCGACCGGATCACTTTCCTGCCTTAAATCGCTGAGTGAGGTTAGGGAGTCGGATTCGTTCGTTTGCAGGTTTCCCCTGTAAGGATCCTCCTTAGTAGGATCCAGGACAGCGGTCGTATCTTCGTTACCAGCACTTCTCTTGTAGTTCCATAGAGACTCTTTTTTGACCTTTTCGGGAGGCCCCGTACCGAGTGGCAGACCAGTCATGCCATTGACGGGATCGATACTTTTAGGTTCATTAAATATGATATTACCATCTTTGGTGAATTCAACCACATTTTTGTCATCCTCCTCGCCTTGGGTAGCAGCCTGGGTCGACGATGGAGGTGGATTATCCTTTGTTGAGTAATCTTCCATTGGAATGATTCTCCTTTTCCTTAGATTATAGTCGATGTTTGCCGAAGCAGACCGCTTGGGACGTCTAGAGGAAGAAGAGGAAGAAGAGGACGAATTAGCCGTGGATAAGAGCTCTGCAGAAGAGTTTGGCGATGAAGATTTGCTTCCCTTGGATAGTGGCAGTGGAGGCGTGGGAGAGTTTTTCATTGGCATGGTGGGCATAGCTCAATAGCTTCTATCTCTTTTTTTTTTTTTTTTTTTTTTTTTTTTTGATGCTTTAGAGTAATAAAGTCTGGAGTGTTTGATAAATCTGTCTTAGTAGCACTCCTCTCTTTATTCACTCGAGATTTTGTGTTTGAAGATTAAGATCTAAACGTTTCTAGCTTCTCAATGATGGGCTTGAAATATTTTCTTCGCGTTACCAGTTTCCGTATAACAGGGTCAAATAGGATTCTGATTGATTACCAAGTTAAGCCGACAGTGTGCAGAAGCAGCGATCAAAGAAAGCAAGGGGATAATAGTGAAAATAATAATAAAAATAATAACAAAGGGAGAAAAAAGATGATCAACCGATCTTTGATAGCTACGGTTGTTGTAAAAGAGTTGATTTTTTTGTTGAAGCTTTAAAGATCATCACGACTAAAAACACAGAACAAGAACGGAAATCGTACGTGACGACGCGAGACGACGCGAAGGGAAAAAAAGCCAGGCAGTTGATAAGTGAGGGTAACAAAGACACAACAGCAGCACGTAGGAGGAACATCTATAGAAGTCTCAACAAGAAAAGAAAAAACAAGATGTGCTGTTTGAGTTCGACACGTTCATTAGAAGCTGCTTTTGTCTTGTATTTTTTGCTCGCCTTTTGTTACTCATGTGTAGGGGTGTAATAGTAGATTCACATCTAATAAATCAAGACCTTTTGAAAAGAAAAAAAAAAGAACCCTTTACAAATTATGTACTCACGATCTTAGAGAAATTCACACATGCTATGGTTTAATGCTTACGCCAGACACTTTAACAGTTCTGTCTTGTTAGCCCATCCGGATCGAAACCTACGCGTTCAAAACGGGCGTAGCGTAAACCTTTGCAGCGGTCGCTAGGTATATTAACCCAATAGGATAAGCAAAAAATTTACATGGGACGTAACACAGCTCCAAGGGTCTAAATCGACCCTCTTGTCTCTAGATATTTTATCGGCAAGTATTGCTCGAAGCTACTACTGGTGTCTCTTTATTCATATCTCGGAAGTTTTGGCCGTTTTTGGTAACATGTAGCGGTTTTCATGTCACATTTCACGACGGTTCTTTTTTTCTGTTTTTTGAATCCGTTCCTTCCCGCTTCCACTTTCCTAAAGTAGAAAGGCACTCTGAAAATTTTTGGGCTTTTTTTCACAAGCAGCAAAACTGGAAAGAGGGTGGTAACGAAGACGTATTGGGCAAGTTTGACACAGTAGTCAACCAGTAGACAAACAACTGATCACAATGGACCCAGAATTGCAAGCTATCCGTGAAGCTAGACTAGCAGAGCTGAAAAAACAAACCGGCCAGTCTAGCGGTGATGGGAATCAACAGAGGTACGTATAGGGGCGCATCGGCCTACGTATAAGATGAGTAACTTTTGAACTAACCGTTTGAACATTTTAAGCAGCAGACCCGCAGGCGATTCAATCGCACAGTTTTTGGAGCCTCAGGCTCTTGAAAGGCTTTCCAGAGTCTCTCTTGTGAGACCGGATCGTGCACAGGCCGTCGAGGGCTATCTACAACAACTGATCTCCAGAGGCCAGGTCTCTCGTAAAATCAGCGAACAAGAGATTGTCGATATCTTGAACGGTATTGCCAGGGACCAGAACCGCAAGAATGACACCAGAATCATCTTTGACAGAAGGGAAACTGTGGAGAACTCTGTTTCTATGGACGAGGAATCCGAGGACGACTTCTTCGATTGATCCCATCACGTTTGTCCGTTTTGGTTCGCGTGCGGGACGAGTTACCGCATCTGGTAATTGGAAGGCGGTTAGGCGTGGGACCGCGATAAGCGATAAGAATAGACAGTTGGATACCTTCCTTTTGGATCGCTCGAGCTATCTGCCCTTGCAAGGCTTTGGAAAAGTATATAAACCTTCTTTTGAGCCATTTCATCATCTTTACTTCTTGTATAGTTTCCCCTTGAATCCTTTTTCTCTTTTTTTCTCTCTTTCTTTTCTTCCCACCCTATTCAAACCCTAAGGAATCTCATTTCTACTGTTTAACAATAATGACTGGCTCATTACACATCTTCGACCCTATCACAGACGATGAAATTAAGACTACTTCGAAACTATTGAAGGACTTGAACGGCGATGCCAAATTGCACTTTATCCAAGTCGACAGGTTGGATCCTCCAAAGAAACAAGCTTTGCAATACTTAAACGTCGAGCGTTTTGGCGGTGGTAAGTTGCCATACATTCCTAGAAGAACCTATGCCTACTACTACTTGAACGACTCCATGCCTTTGTACAAGGCCTTGGTTAACGTGTCCGAAAACCACGTTATCGCTAACCAGGTTACTCCAAAAGGTACCATTGGCCCATTGTTGCCCGATGACATGATGGATATCGAAGTTGCCGTCATGGAACATCCGATCGTCAAGGCTGAAATCGAAAAGTTGCAACTGGACAAGGTTTTTTACAACCACTCTAAATTGGGAAAGCTAAACTATGTTGTAGTTTGTGAACCTTGGATGTACGGTACCGATTCTCCAAACGAACAGATCCCGTTGATTCAAGCCTACATGTACTTGAAATTGGACCATCCAGATGCCAACCACTATTCCATCCCATTGAGGTTTTCTCCAGTTTTTGAATACTTGAGCCAGAAGTTCTACAGAATGGATTATCTGCCAAGTGGTGCCGATGAAAAGTTTGTTAAAGAAACTTTGCCATACAAGAAGTTACCAACTGTCGAATATCACCCTGACGTTATGGAGGACACTTCTGTTAGGGAAAATTTGAAGCCATTGATTATCTCTCAACCAGAGGGTGCTTCTTTTAACATCGACGGTTCCAAGATTACCTGGCAGGGATGGGAATTCAGAGTTTCAACCAACGTAAGAGAGGGTTTTGCTCTGTACGACGTCTTCTTCAAGGGTAGGTCTTTGTTCTACCGTGTTGCCTTGAACGAAATGACCGTTCCATACGCTGACGGTAGACCTCCATTCCACAGAAAGCAAGCCTTCGATTTGGGTGACTGTGGTTTCGGTAACACTGCAAATTCTTTGGCCCTAGGTTGCCACTGTTTGGGTGTTGTCAAGTACTTGGATACAAGGAGAGCAGACAGAGATGGTAACCCTGTGTTGATCCCATCTACTATCTGTATGCATGAGCAAGACTATGGTTTGTTGTACTTGCACAAAAACTACAGAACTAACAGTAGCGTTGTTACACGTAGAAGAGAATTTGTCATCCAAACCGTTGCTACCGTTGCCAACTACGAATACATTGTCAATTTGATCTTCGATCAAGCCGGTGCTATTACTGTTCAAGTCAGAGCCACCGGTATCTTATCGACCATGCCAAATGACGAAAACAACGTTGTTGACTTTTCCACCATCGTTGGTCCAGGTGTTTCTGCCGCATTCCACCAACATTTGCTATCGTTTAGATTTGACACCAGAATTGACGGTGACAACAACACCGTTGTGTACGATGACTACGTTCCAATGGAAGAGGACACTCCAATCAACACTTACAACGTTGGCTACGTTCAAAAGAGAACATATGTTGAAAAATCAGGTTCTGTCGACCAATCTCCTTTCACCAACAGAACTTACAAAGTTATCAACGAAAATTCCATCAATCCAGTGACATTGAAGCCGGTTGGTTACAAGTTCGAAATGCCAGCCAAGCAGATGATCGTTGCCTCTCCAAAGTCTTACAATGTCAAGAGAGCCCATTATGCTACCAAACAATTCTGGGTCACCAAGTACCGTGATGACGAGTTGTACGCTGCTGGTGAGTTCACCAACCAATCTCAAACTGACACTGGTTTGTCCAAGTGGGCCAATGGTGATGACAGCGTTAGAAACACAGACACCGTCGTTTGGGCCACTTTGGCCTTGACCCATCCTCCAGTTACTGAACAATTCCCAGTTATGACTTCTGACTTTTTGCAGTTCTTGGTCACCCCGGCCTCATTTTTCACCAAGAACCCAGCCTTGGATGTTCCTTTGGCTGATAACAATTTCAACAAATCAGTCTACTATGAGGACGCACAAAAAGCAGCAGGTCGCCCCACAGGATCTTCTTCTACAAACTCTTGCTGCAAGAGTAACATGTAAACACATTCTATGGCATACACGTATATATACATATATTACTCCTGTACTAATATATTCCTTCTCCGATAAAGAAATCTCGAAACATTTGGTGTTGAGACTAATCCAAAATTTTGGGGCGCTCAAAACTTTTTAAGGACCAAAAGAAGAGCTTTCCCTCCTTTAGTTTTTTTTTTTTTTTTTTTTTTTTTTTTTCCATTCTTTCTGTTTTTTCTGTCCTTTTCTTCCCTTCTTTTTATAACAAGAAAACGTATGTGACAATATATGTATATACCGTTAAAATTGTACCAGGATATTATGGGACGAGGTTGTAATCCCCTGTAAAATATTGTAAATTATTGGAGGCTTCTTGGAAAAGTTTCCCTTTAATTATAGATCATTATGAATGCATATTAAAAAGAGTTTGAATTCAAACTTGGAAAAAAAAAAAAAAAGAGACTTGGTTTATGATATATTCATACAAACAAATGCTTTTATAAATGGTCTTGGTTTAAATTCCCCATGATACAAACGGCCTCTTTTCAAAAGCCCGAATGTATATACGTTCTTCACGATAATCGTCATTTTTCCGGTTGATCTGAATTTATTGTCAGCATTTTAACCTAATTTTTGTGGATACCCTTCTAGTGAACAACCGCTGGTCTTTGACAATGAATAACTCAACAGCTCAAAGGATAGGGGATCAAAAGCTAAATACAAAAAAACTCGCCATGCCTTCGACTCAAAGGTTGTCGTTCAAGTTGCCTCCTCCTTTGTCTCGTATTTCTTTAGACTCTGGTAGCGCAAACGGTATAATGGGTGATCTCTCGGTTCCTACTCAGATGGGTTGTAGTACTATCGGTGCAGGTGGTTATAGGAACAAAGTGGCATTAAAACCAGGTCACAGTGCATTGGATTGGTCTCGAATATGCACAACAAAGGGGAGAGAGGGTAAGTTGGTTACCGGACTGGATAAATACCTTAACAGCCCATCGGTCCAAACCATAAACCATCCCAATGCACTAATACAGTTGCAAAGAGGTGTTCCAACTTTTATGATAAACCCGCCATTAAAAATAGACAAGGATGAACTAATCAAGCATAAGACTGTGGACGATTGTTGGTGTGTGCTTAAGGGCAAGGTTTATTGCCTGTCAGCATATTTCGATTTCCATCCAGGTGGTGTTGAGATTTTGTTGAACAAGTGTGCTGGCAGAGACGCTACTATGATGTTCAACAAGTACCACAGATGGGTCAACTTTGAAAGGTTGTTGGAACCATGCCTTGTCGGCATTTACGTTTCATGAAATTATCTATATTAGACATAACTCT
The DNA here is from genome assembly GCA_000149225.2 of Lachancea kluyveri NRRL Y-12651. Taxonomy (NCBI): domain Eukaryota; kingdom Fungi; phylum Ascomycota; class Saccharomycetes; order Saccharomycetales; family Saccharomycetaceae; genus Lachancea; species Lachancea kluyveri. Next base: position 838,380 of record CM000687.1, on the reverse strand, counting down.
ATGATAGGAGAAAATTAGGGTTTGGACTTAAAACACTCTTTTAGGTTACACAGATATTTTATAAATGAATTCTAGAGAGAGGAAAGAGAAAGAAAGAGAAATAGAAAGAGAAAGAGAAAGGAAGAATCATCACATCAAGTGGCGCTAAAAAGTTCCCCGGCAATCTTAATGTTTAATCTCTTCTTCCTCGTTCAAATCAGGATATTGCTCTTCCCATTCCTTTAGTTTCTTCTTGTAAGTGTTGGTATACTCTTGTTTTTCTTCCGGAGTCAAAGAACGCCATTTTTCACCAATTATCTTGGTAATCTCGATCAAGTCTTTATCGGGATTGGCAGCTACGATTGCGTCACGGACGTCCTGGGTAAACTGAATGAATGGTCCAGAGGGTCTCTTTGGCGGTAAAGTGGCCTCGTATTCCTTTCTAGCGATTCTGTATCTTTCCCAGTTTTCCTTGAACTGACTGTGGAAAGGTTTCTTATCATCGTCGGACATCTCCTTCCATTTGGCAGAAGCCAGTTTGGACAATTCAGGAACCTTTGCATCTGGATACTGCTTGATCAAATCCTCTCTTATAGCCATAGAAAACAAAAAGTAGGCAGACGATGGTCTCTTGGGACCTTGCTTTTTCAACTGTTTCCTCTTTTCGATTCTGCTTTGAGCAGTGGACATCTTCTTTGGTGCAATCGGAGTCGACTGGACTTGGAACTGTTGAGCAGGTTGCATCAAAGAGGGGTGGGTAACGTCCAACATGGTCGGCGTATTCATGGCAGCATGGAAGAACCTTTGAGCAGGTTGGTTCATCATAGCTGCAGCTGCAGCGCTAGTGGCTGGGTTAATGGTGGACTGGGTGGTTGCTGCAAAAGCACCACCCAATGCATTCACCAGTTGTCTCTGGCCAAATTGGGCTAAGAAAGAATTAAACATCGCGTCCGATAGTTGTTGTTGAGTAGCACCTTGTAGTTGTGGGTTGGCCTGTACGTATAGGTCGTGTGGTGATGGGCCTTGTTGGTGATGTAGTTGGTCCTCCTGTTTCAGCTGGTTCGTACCTTGCGTTGCTTGTTCCAAATCTTGATAAGGGAGTAATTGATCTGGTATACTGTTAGTATTCGGATGTGAGGAGTTGTTAGAAGTAGGGGGTAAGTCTGATGATGGAAGACCGTTACCGATGCCTGGAACGTTAATCTTGGGCTATGTTATTTGGAAAGAAGGTGGAGGAATAAAAATGTGACGTATAGCTGTTTGTTTTTGTTTACGCTTGTTGTCACAAAAACGGTTATAGGTCGATGGGGGGGTTGCTCAATCTTAGGAAGGCTATTTAGAGAAGGATGTAGCACGATACAGTTGGAAGGTGTTCTTGTAAGGGACTACAGTGTTCTCTGGAAGCTTCTCCTCTTGGGGCTCTTCTGTTTACAACGGGGATAGGCAGTGGTGCAGGCAGAAAGTTGCGCACAACTCCCTCGCAGCGTTTAAAATTTTCGAAGGGCACTGTCTTTGCCCTCTCCGTGTGCGTCTGGGTGGTTATACCCATGCCCCGTCACACCCGCCTCTTTGTTCCCTTCCTGCCCACCTCTCGCTGCCCCCATGTTCTGTCTCACGTGACTTTGAGCCCGGGTAATATACGATCACTCCGTACGCGGGATTCCGCTCTTTTGTCGTATAAAGAAACATTCCCATACCTCTTGGTGGCGCTCGTATACCCAATGTTGGGCGGCTAAGTATGCGGACGCCAAAAACGACCGTTTGATTTGAATGTTTCGGTTTTGCCATGCCAATGTTCTTAACACCTCATCTAGACGTTTATTACATACTTAGAATTGCACGTATTCAGCTTGTGAATGCTTTGTGTTCTTGCTTGACAGATATTCAAAAGTGGTTGCCACTTGGGACGCGCTTTTTTTCTCCTTTCAGTACCTCTCCACCTCCAACCCCCTATTTCTTTCTCGTGGAAATACTGCTGGCTTACAAAGTCAATTCAAACGGCAGAGCGGCTCTTGGCCCTGAAGAGTTGGACATAGAATGCAAACAAAAATACGTATGATTTGAGTATTTAAACCCTATTTATCAGTATCCAGCACCCTCTCATTATTTATGTAATCATCGTCTTCGTCTCCCGAGGACAGTCCCTGGTGGCTCGTCTGTAAAAACCTCTGGAAAGTTTCCGAAACCGATAGCTGCGGAGGCGCTTCTGCTATAAACTTTCTGACCTTTTCTGCCAGCGACCCCATCCTCCCCATACTAGTACTGGTGAGCTCTTGGTTTTCATAGCTCCCAAGCAGGCTGGTCTTGTTGACCAAATTGTGCGCATCGTAGTCGATTTCGTCTTGTCTGGTATGGCTGGATCTTTCAGAAGACTCGTTAAAGTAACCGTTTAAATAGGCATCGATGTTTGTCAACATCTCGTTGTTGACATTGATAAATGGCGACACTTCCTCTCTTTGAAAGTTTCCCTGCAATAACTCGTTTCTCATGTCTCTTAAAGACGTGGCGCTTTTGTGAACGGCCTCATCTTCCTTGTAGTATTCATCATCTAATTGGTTCAGCGCGGCATTGACATCAGACTTCTCTTCTGGCTTCAGTAGTTTCAACTGATTAGTGTTGTAGCTGGAGCAATTGTTGCAACGCAGCCCCAAGATGTGGTATTTACAAGTGCTTCTAGCTTTGCAATCATTGCAGGAAATCACACAGAGCCAGTTGCAGTAGGGTTCGGGCAACGGTTGCTCTTCAATTTCACTGTCCAGTACCCGGAATTGGGCGTCCATGTTTAGCACTGTGACTTGGCAATGCGGACATTTGTAGGAATGTTTGGTATATTCGTCGAAGCAATGTTGATGGATTGCATGCCCGCACGGCGACATGTATACCACCGGTCTGACTGATGTGAACATATAATCGCCACAGATTGGGCAGTTTGACATTGTGGCACGTTCGATACACTTGTGGTTTCCTTGCAGTTCAATAGAGAGACAAGCTTGACAACCATCGCAGTGGAAGAAATCCTGGCCCAAACCCAAACCTAGTCTGCATATCCCACATTTTTCGCAATGGTAGATATCCTTCATCTCATCATTATCGTACAGTTTACATTTGTCGCAAAAATATATCGCCATTTCCTCTTGACAGTTTTCACAATCCTTCTTTGGCTTTTGAACTTGCAGACATCTCATACAGATTACCCATTTAGTTTTGTTTCTTTGGAATGTGTGAGGGTTGACGCTTTTGGCTACTGCTTCATCGTGGCAGAACCTACAGGTATACCATCGATGGCATTGATGGCACTGCAACTTGCAGTTGCGTTGATAATGGGGACATCCCATGGCACCTGATTCGTGGTACGTTGGTATTTTTTCGTCCGGTAAAACTTCGCTGGGGATGGTACCATCGTTGTTGTTATCCAAATCTTGTTCTTCATTGCCCGCTGAACCCTGATCGTAATGCTTGCCCATCATTAGTTTCTGCATCATCAAAGCCTTCTTGACAGGTACAATATCCAGGTTTTGAATGTACTTGATTCTGTTTCTCAAAGCGTTGTGATCCTTTATCTCCTCGTTCGAAAATACCGTCAATGCTTGCAAATGATCTTCCAATAGTTGTGGATTTTTATCCTGCGGAATAACCATGTCGTTATAAGCAGGGATAGTCTTGGGCTCCGTAACAGGGATGATTCCTATTGGTTCCTCACCATTATCTGCGTCTTCGGAATCATCATCGACATTGCTGTGGATAGCGTTTCCGACCGTTTGCTCCATCAATGCCTTTATCGTCTGTAATCTTGTCAAGGCTTTTGAAAAACTCAAACCTTTCTGCAAATCGTCAATAAACGTATTCATTTGGAATTTCCTACTCCAGTGGCTAAAATCTTTTGCGAGGAACCCTTGGTAATCAGATTTGTCTGTACGATCAACGCTACTAGTACTCCAAAAGCTTGGTAGGGATATAGTGGGGAATCCTCTTCCTAATTTTTCGAAATCCAAATCTATATCATTCATATTTTCATCTTCATCGTCTTTAGGTAAAATTCCAACCTCTGAACTAGCCCTAGACATATTTAAGGCGCTGCTAGTTGGGTGTTTTGTGTATGGAGATGGGGTGCTAACTGGGAGTTGTCACCATCGTTTGAAGTAGTACCCGGTTTCCCCTCCGCCCTCGGTAATGTTAAACGATGCCTTCCCCTCGTAATGTGGGAAGAGAAAAAACTGTGAACAGCGCACAACAGCCCTTTTTCTCTATTGCTCATCCAATATTCTGATTATTGAGTTGATAAACTACCGAGAAAACATGGCCTTGGGTATTAAGCAGTTCATTAACATTGCAGGTATTGTAAAAGATCTCAAAAGCTTCAACTTCAGGTATGTCAAAGAGGTCTTCCTCGTGCGAATTAACTAAAAATGGCCAACTGTACTAACCATATCTATTGACGAATAGCGTATATGGCCAATGGTTTGGATACATAAACATCATACTATGTCTTGCCTTGGGCATAGCTAATCTATTTCACGTGAATGCAGTCGTTGCATTCGGTGTGCTCAGTATAATTCAAAGTTTGGTTATTCTGTTCATTGAAGTCCCATTTTTGTTGAAAATCTGTCCCCTGAGCGACAACTTTATCGAATTTATCAAGAGGTTTGAGACTAATGGTAAGAGGACACTTTTTTACACCGCCATGGCTATTATCCAATGGTGTTCTCTTGCGCTGATGACTACAAGCTTAATCGTTGTTGCTATTGGTTTGACCATTTCTGCCGCAAGCTACGCAGTTGCTTGGTCCAAGCACCAACAATTCCAGAACACTAACATCATCAAAAATCCAACCGACGAAGATTTTCCTCATGAAGCTGTCGTTAGAGAAATGTTGTAGGTTTCCACCATTGCTACCAAAATTTGAGATTGTGCGTTTTTATCAACTTGGATAAGGGACAAACGGGTATATATACAGACAGGTTTTTTATTTGTGCTTTATGGCCAATCCCTCCTTTTTTATTATTATTATTATTTTTTTTTCCTTTTCCTTTGTTTCTTCCTGCCCAAAAGTGGCGGTTGTCTGTAGCAGTGACCACTTACAACCCATTTCTGTCTTGGGATAGCGTGACTGGAAAGATCATAGCGTTTAAAACTCTGTACCATGCTTAATATAATTCATTCCCTCTATCTAAAGTTACGTAACACGATAAATTATCCTTATTAATGAATACCTAAGAGGGAGGGTGCAGGGAATGGTAAGGGAAAATAAACTTTCCTCCTATTCTGTATAGTAAAAAAAAAAAAAAAAAAAAAAGAAAAAGTCTTTTCACATACTCATACCTGACCGATTGATTAACATATTTAATACCCTTTTAACGTCGTCCTTATTGAGAGTCCCATCGTCTATCATTGTTTTAATACTTGTCATCATAGACATGTCACCGTGAACGGGGACGAGAGAAGGCACACCATTCTGGCCAGCAGTTGAAGCAAGGTTTATTAGAGTAATATTGCTGACAATAGGATGAACGCCTGCAGACTGTAGCTCTTGTAAAACTTGCGGAGTGTGCTTTAACTTCATGTGTTGCAGTAAGTTATCCTTCCGTTTATGTCTACTCTGGCACCAGGGACAGTTGAAAGGTTTGATCGAAGAATGCGACAACAGGTGACGTTTTAGCCAAGATTTCCTCTTGAACGATTTGTCACACAAGTGGCATTGGTGTGGATTTTCGGGATCGGCAGGGTTTTGGCCTTGATGTGGTTGAACTGCAGCAGGTGGTCGTTGGTGGGAAGCAACGTGTTGGGAGGTAATATGCGGAGGGTCAGAGTAGCCTCTGCTATCGACCGGATAGACGGACAGAGGGTATTCCGGGTTTGAAAACACACCACGATTCCATTCCTGGTAGCTGGGCTGTGGGTTTTGCTGTTGTTTTTGTTGCTGTGGGTTCTGCTGTTGTTTTTGCTGCTGCTGCTGCTGCTGGGGAATGGGCGGAGCACTGTTCACATTCCAGGGGAAAGGAGCGTACAAGGCGGGAGCCTTGTTCCAGGCCTGGGACGGAATACCGCTCGGAACATTTCCGACGGGATTTCCTATACTACCGTTGCTGCTGATACTACTGCTGATACTGCTACCGATACTGCTGCCAGAACTGCTGCCGCTGTTGTTGAACGTACTGTTACCAACACTGTTCTCTGTACCGGCACTCTTCACAAAGCGCTGCTGCGCGTTCCAATCGTTGTGATCATAGTAAGGGTTCCGGTAGTTGCTGATGGCAATACCTTGAGGCTGCACTTGCGAAAAGACAAACTGAGGCTGGGTAGCCGAGAGATACTGCGTGTTATACTGGTTTAGCTGCTGCTGGTAGCGAGCCTGACGATGGATGTCGGACTCCAGCAATTCGTTTTCGTGTTTTGCAAACACATGTTGAGCGTTGAAGTCCATTTCTAGGTGATGATCGACGGGGACTTGCGTACGTTTTTGTACAGATAGCATCTGATAATTGGTCAAATTGTTTGTTCCTATAAATTCGTACGGTCTTAAGAAGAGTGAATGCCTCTCAACATATATTTAAACAGATGTGGTGGAAAATCACAATACTGAGCACGATACGGTAAATCAACTCCAACATCATTACTTGCCAAAGACCAAAAGGATAGACTCATATACAATTTATATATGATTATTGAAAGAAACTTCGAGCGTTGTTTTCTCGACGGGTACGACGAGAATTTTGCAAGTCGAGACGATTGGAGAAGCACTAAAACGCATCCATGCGAGACGTGGCTTAAAATCCCGATAAACAAAGGAATCTTAGGCTATTGCTAAATGGGCTTAGCTGAGAAAGTGCAGTAGAAAGGAGTAACTGAATGGAGTCACAGAGCAGCTAATGCAGAGCTGTCATAGCGTTGCTGCATTTTCTGAGAGGAAATCTATGTACAAAGTAGGTGTACGGTATTTGGTGCTGCACGTCTGCGTTTCTTTTTTTTTTCTTCTGGTACCCCTTCGGCGTCTGGTTATCCCTCTCAGACAGGCCAACTGCAATGACAAGTGCAGAGGGACTTTGCAAAAAAAAAAAAAGAGAACGCTTAGAATGCTGTGGACCATACATGCAAGTTTTATTGACCGGACGCATTTTTATCAATGTTTATTTTGAGGAGCACGTACAGCCTTATGCCACGGAGAAGGAAAAAAGGAGAAACGGAAGTGTCATTTTTTTTTTGTTGCTTGGGGCAAAGGTCTGGCCGTTATCAGGCATTTCAGACGTTTTAGTTCCATGGACAGCGCGAAGACAATAAAACAGGAAAGGTAGAGGTTTCCGTAAGAGAAATTGTACAACACCCTATGCAAGACGTGACTAACGAGAGTCTGATGTAGAGACTTACGGTGGTTGTATGGTATGTACTATTGTATAGCCATCCCTTTCAATGCCCGCTCCTTGGGGCCGGATTAGGGATTCGGTTGCCTTGTACGGCGTTTTCGCGGGTTATGTCAAGCAAGCGGTTTTCTGTATGCCCGTTAGAGCATATTCCCGAGCCTTTTTTTCTTTTTTTGCATCCCAACCTGCACGAAGTTTCTCTCATCTTTGCAGGAGACTCATTTGTAAGTCATTACTAAGACCGATTTTTGGTTTAATAGCCGTTTGATCGGCTGTAAAACATTCTGAATGATGACGGGCGTACCATACAAAGCGGTACAAGGCTGAAGGGTGCACAAGCGCAGGCAGATCATGTACGTTTGACGTTTGAGAATAATCGCGATGATACTGTTCAGTTCATGCTCAAACAGTACCGAAAGAACGGAGACCGGTACATATCCGTTTGTTTCCAATTTTTTCAAAGGCGTTCGTGATTCCCCCCCCCCCGTTAGCTTGACTCTTGGTCTGACGCTTTCAAAAAAAAAAAAAAATATTCAAAAGGTAGGAAAATCTCGAACGCTTTGGGTTCTAGCCTTCTTCCATACCGCTTTCTACTCATTTTTTGAAGCTAGAAGGTGGATTGTCTGGGGTACATAGGGGGGGCACGGGCACGGGCACGGGCACGGGAACGCCTTTTTAGTTGTTGCCTTTCGGCGATTGAGAAAAAGAAAAGCCTACAACGCGCAGGTAAAAGAATTCATTACCTCTAACCGTTATCCGGAGTGCGAAAAGGATCTTCTGTCGACAAATCCTACGGAGAAGGCGCCATGGCAACTTGATTTACTCGGCTCTTGTTCCGCCGGTATCACCCTCAAACAGAGATTTGAAATTCGCACTAATCTGTCCTCAAACAGTGGCATCTTTAAACAGTTGGACGCTTCTTTCCCTCACCAACCTCTCATGCTTGTCGTAACGCCGAAGCAACTATGTATGATGTGAGGTAGTCTGAACATCGGTTAAAACTTCTACGGTGCTGTGCTCACGCACGGCACTGGCTTACACGACTTGATAATTGAAAAAGAATAAAAAAGAAAAAAGATACAGCGTCCAGGCTTTGTTACGCATCCTTCATCTTCTGCATGCTTATAGCTGGGAACTGTTATGTCTTTAGTGGTCGGCGGCTGCACGGACAACCAGGTATCCGCACCGTTTCGGTAAGAAAATCACGTATGATAATACATTTTGCACAAAAGTAACAATACACGTGTCCAAGATTGACAATGCTTTTGGATTTCTTACAAGAGTTTCGTTGCGTCTCACTTCCTTGTAGTTACACACAGAGCGCAGCCATATAGAGTTGTATGAATGTTGCAGGGTTTTTTGTCTTTTTTTATGTAGACGGGCTATCTTGGCAGTTGTGTGGTTTTGGGAGGGCGTCTGGACAAAAAACTACTCGTAAAAACTACTCGTCCTCTTATGATTTCGAAAGAATGTTTGTAGGCTGGAAGCAGTACAATAAATTTTGTTGATTCAGCTTCCATCAGCCTCTCCGCTCGGGAGCACTTTCTGTAGGATCTAAGTGTCACCAAATCCAGTTGCTCTGAGCCGGAAATGCCCGCTGGTATTTCGTATGACACAATGCTCTTCTTTTTCTTCGTATTTCATGTTAAGAAACAGCATTGTTTGAACTCAAGACAAACATTTGCGATTACAATGCTTCAAAACTAAAGTGACATAGTAAGTACACGTATTTCTGTTACAGTTTGCTAATCTAAACAAGGACCGGAGTCCGGTGGGCGGGGAGGCATGCATTAGTAATGTCAAGTAGGATAATCTCTCAGGTGCACACTTTCGAATTGGCCAAGATGGTTTCGAGGACTTACGGCTAATACGATTCGCGCGCAAATCCCGTCAGTTCACCTGTAATGAAATAGGAGGCGGGAGAACCTGCTAGGTGTTACAATATCCCTCGATATTGTGTTTCAGAGGCGCCTGTTTTGCGCAGGTATACGAACACTTTGTTTCCGCCGACGGAACCGGGCCTAACGTTTGCATGACGGAAAAAAAAAGGTGTCGGATCTGTCAAACCTATTTCATTCTCCGTTTCCTGTCTTAGGCCAGTCGACCGTGCACTCTGCGTCATGCGGCTACGGTGTATTGTTTCCGAAATTTTAAACAATCCATCATGTGCTTGTATAGTGAAGACACTAATATACGTCCGTACAAGCTAGAAAGAAAAAAGGAGTGGCTGCTTCCCTATTTTATGATGGTGCCCCTATATTACATCTGTGCTGTACCACTGCCGGAACTGTTTTTTTTTTCTTTTGGGAAAATCATCAACTGTTGCCGGCCAGTTGCCGTCATTTACTTAACAGATGGATGCGTCCTGGAAAACCTTCAATGGGGCTGCCACATGGCCCTCTAATTTCAAAGGTTTCGTTAGGAAACTGACTTTAAAAAGAGGTATAGTGTATAGGCAAAATTTTTCCAGTGTCCATTACCCGGATTATGGAGGAGGGCGTCCCAACGCGGCTACTTGATCAATCCATTGCTAAGTCGTCACTCACACTGAAAGTATGGGAGCTACTACCGGGTTTTTAGACACTTGTATCGAGCGGAATATCGAAGTTTTTCGACTTGCAGTAAACTATCTTTAAAAAAAAAATAATATGCAAGCCTCAGGACAAGGGGGTCACTCTAAACTCCTGTGCATCGGTATGGACTTAAGCCGGTTTTTAAAGGAACTGTGAACATCCAGAAGTGTGAAACGAGATATGCGGTTTTGAGAGTTTGATTTCCAACGCTGGAAACTGAGTAGTCAAGGCTCTATGCTGATTAAAGAGCAGTTTCTGATAACGTCTCAGCGATACAAGCGAGACAATTATTACCGAAATTCCCAACACTTGAGAAAATGGCATTGGTCCAGTTTAGAAGACCCATGCATAAATAAGAGTAACAATAAGAAAAAGAGAGAGTTTACAGTTTATTAGTTCGGGAACTACGCTGTAAATAGATCTTTGTCGCAACTATAACCTTACCGTTCTACAACCACACAGAATACCATGCAGGATTTTTTGGTGAGACAAAAGGCTTAATGCTTATGCAGTACCAGAGCTCAGATCTTTTGTCGATCCATTATTTCTACTGCTAGTTATAAGGACTGGTGTGTTCTAATAAACTTCTAGGCACAATTTACGGCGCAGGGCTTAAGCGAACTGGTGAAGAGGTTTAAAGAATGTGGGCTTGTGTATAAAATCGAGCAATCTAATCAATTTGGGAGGCCAAAGCATTCAAGGGATACCGGTTCTGACAGTCCAAGTTTCAAAGTACAAAGCAGATTACCGAAAGTTTATATGCCAACTGTCTCACAAGCCGCCGCTGCTGTTACATACCACCTATATGGCGGCTCGGACTAGCGGTACAGCTAGCGATTCGAATCAACAGATGATAAATTTTGTACTCTGGCTTTGCTAAGTCCAAAATGTGAAAAGCAGATATGAATGTAGTGCCTAACAAGAGAAACGTTTTTTTTTTTGTTTTTTTTTTGGGAATTGAACCAACTAACAATAAGAGGGTGTAATACATGTTGACGGGTTCGGGCGTGGAAATGGGGAAGGAAGGCGCTCGTTTAACAGCACAAAGGAAAATTGCAATGTTGAATCTCAAGTGATGTTTGATGCGTCTTGTCTTTTTTTCAAAGTTGTGACTAAGGTCTCTGGCAAAACAATCTGACGTACTAGCCGTAAAATTCGGTCACTAGTTTGGTTTCAATTTATTGCAAAAAAAAAAAAAAAGTGTAGTACGTTGTCTATCGTTAAAAGATGATTGTCTCCCAGCCCATAATTTGCCGCCTGCAACCTAGCCGGTCCAGGCTGAGAGAAATTACTGTACGTCTTTGAATAAAACGTCGCAGCAAAAGTTATAGAAAGGAGGCGGCGAGAGAGCGCGGTCTATACTGGCAAGAACATCAAGTAGTAGTCTGGTCGACTTACAGTTTGCAAGTCCGTTGTGGAATGCCTTGTACGCCGCTGACTTGTTGCTATTTCGTCGGTGGGAGAACCAGGAGCCAGCGCCATACCGATCGAGTAATACAGGTGCAGTGCTGCGTCATTGTCGCTGAACACGGTAAGTTCTATACCCTTCAAGAGCGGATCAAGACGAGATAGGCTGTGCACCGTATTTTTCAAGTAAACTTGAAGCATTTGCGTGCCCAGTCTCTGGCCCTGTACCTCTGGCAACAGTTGTATTTCGTACAGGTACACCACTTTAACGGGATCCGGCAAGAAATCAGGTTCGTCCGTTAACAGGAAAGAGAGAAACATCAAAGGTGACACGCCTTGAAAGTAGCCAACGTATACTAAACCTATCGTTTGCATCTCCTCGAGCTTATTTTCTGTCCACGATCGAGTGTTTCCATACAGAGTGGCGCTAACGGAACGGTACTTGGACCCCAGATTCAAATCAAGAACTTTTAAGAACTGGATTAGCAACGAGTTCGACGATTGCCGATCTCCCGACCATGTGCACACTTGACCAGACGGAGCGATTCCGCTGCTTGGTTCATCGATAACGAGAACTTTTCTCGTTGCCAAAGAGCCATCCTTCAAGGTAATTGAAGTTGGAAAGCTATCCAATACATATGGTAGTAATACGTTTGCTGGATAGTCAACCATTTGTTCTTTGTAGTCTTTTTCTTTTTCTTTTTCTTTTACGCCTTCGTCTTCTTCCTCTCCTTTTACCTGTGTGTTTCGTCGTTCTCCTCTGTAATTCTTCGCGCTCAACTTCCCGCAACAAGGTAAACAAATATTCTAACAACGTACGGGTAGAACTAGTACCCAGGGATAACAAACAACAATATATTTGGCTTTGAGATCCTTCCGCTTCTTTCTTTTTTTGAGAATGATCGGCCAACATTGTTTAGTCGGTAACAAGTACCGAAAAGTTCTCGAACCCTATTTAGAACCGCCTGTGATCTACGCAGGGGCGATGCCTCTGTTAGTCTCTGTGTCTCGTCATCTATGATGCAAGTTACCAGTGCAAACGGCACTTTCCTACGGAGGCGACAGATTGGCGGCGGATAGGTGGCGGAGCTAGGAGTTAACTGGCCCAGACCAAGCTTCCACGCGATTCAAAGGCACTGTGGAACATCCCTATTGACGAATAACAATCATATTTCATGTACCTGGTGGTGTCACCGCTAATCATGCGAAAATCTTGAACAAGGACCTCATGATCAGAGCCACGTCTCGTGACTGGTAAAAATGAAGATGTTGATGTTACCAAGTGCTGACCGTCTCGTTCTATTGTCTAGTTTATGGCTCATGATCATCGCTGATATATTATCAAGGTTCTTGTGGGTGCGCGCAGGTCTCCTATCACTCGAAAAATACATAATTTGCTCCTGCTTGGGTACCTTGTCCAATAGTATAAGGTTAACGCCAGGACATATCGACACGTCCTTTTCTGTGCGATAAACCTGTCGTAATGCTTGAAACTTTGCGCGAGGCGAAAAGCGACTGACACGAGACATTTCCTGCGGAATGTTCTGAGCACACGTAAAAATAGAACCAAGCACGCGCAACGGCTCTCCCTATTGAACATATATGGTTCCCGTGCTGCTCGTTGATGAGCTGTCGCTGCTTTATGTCATAATGATTACGCTTTGTGATGGACTACATCATGGAATTGATTCAAATGGTATATAGACAGCTAACCAGATCTTAAAAGCAGATCAGACTTCGATACATATCTCAACCGTACTTTTACGCCTCTCGGCTACAGATCTACGTTTTAACTAACGTTTCAATTTGCAACTTTATCCATTGTCGCAGCTCGTGTCTGCGATTCGTACTTGTTGCTCCCTCACTCACACGAGTTTTCTCATACAACAAAAAAAAAAAAAAATTCGAAAAAAAGGTGAGATATATCATCAGAAGCCTTAGTTTTCTACATACACACCTATTTTCATTCTTACTTTTGTGGATCTCCTTGCGTCTCCTGGTCTTTTCTCGCTCGACCTTTGTCGTTTCTGATGTTCCACCCCGAACAGGATGCAGATACAACTCATGATGGCAACTCGATGGAGCAAAAACGGGACCCTGTTTCACCTTTCCTAATGCCATCTTTTGCAATCTCAGATGGCAATCTGCATGTCCAACAGAAAGACTTCCAACGCCCTGGTCCCCATCCTCTATTTCTTCAACAGCAAGAGTATCATCATTCTCAGCAGAATTGGCCTGCCTATTTTCCTTCAGGCTATAATATACAATATGACCACCTCCAGCAGCAGCAACAGAAGCAGCAGAAGCAATGGCAACAGCAACAGCAGAAGCAGCAGCAACAGCAACAGCAACAGCAGAAGCAATGGCAACAGCAGCAGCAGCAACAGCAGCAGCAGCAGCAACAGAAGCAGCAGAAGCAATGGCAACAGCAACAGCAGAAGCAATGGCAGCAACAGCAACAGCAACAGCAGAAGCAATGGCAACAGCAGCAGCAGCAGCAGCAGCAACAGCAACAGCAACAGCAACAGCAACAGCAATATCAATACCATAACCCTCATCAACATCAGACTCCTCTTCCTATCCCCCACTCTGTACCCACAGCTCGAAACTCTTCTTCGTCATTGCATGTGAACAACATGAATAGCTTCCCATACACAGAATCGGTTAACGTTATTCCACTTTCAAATTATCCGATGATGATGCCTCCCTACAATCAGAATGTGCCGCAATACCAACATTCCGTAAAACCTCCTACTTCTTCATTGCCAGCTCCCGTGACCCAGCATCCTCAAGAAATATCGTCCAGTCATCAGCGAAAAGAACCGAGAGATGGTGTTCACGAACACACCGCACACTTAAACCTTTCTCTCGCTCCTCTTCCTCCTCCTCCCCCCCATCTTATTTACTCTGCAGATTCACCAACCATGACGAATTCGTGTCAAGTGCTGCCGAACAGTGCACATTTATCCACGGATGGATCATACTCGTATCCTACCTCTTCGATGAATAACGACATCGATACTCAGGCTATTCCTGATCTACAGGCTTTTGAAAACAACCGCCGTTACTCTTCTCCATCCTTTAATTCTCCCCTGACATCTCACTCCTCTTCCTCTTCCTCCTCAAGGGGCGCGCATGAGATACAGTACAACTCGTTTGGTGTACCCAAAAACCAATGTTTGAAGTGTGGCAAAGTGTTCTCCAGGTCCAGCTCGTTGCAAGCACATGCATTGGTTCATACAGGTGATAGGCCCTTTAAATGTGTATGGCCTAGTTGTGAAAAGACATTTAACGTTAAAAGTAATATGATGAGACATTACAGACTGCATGAGAAAAGGGGAGGGGCCAAAAGGTAGAGATCACACTAGCATGCTTCTCGAACCAACAAAAAATTATCAAGAGATAATGAGCATTTTAAACTTTGGCGCAAACAAACAAACATCAGGAAACAAAAATAGAAATACAAAGGCTGTAAGCTTGGTCCATTTTGATTCACGTTCACATGAGATAGAGTTTGGGAACTCGATGAGCGTGTACGTAACGTTACATTCCGTAAAAGTTCGTGTAATATTAAATCTTATTAGAGTCCACTATTCAAGATCAAGCCTGTTTTTTTTTTTGCCTTTTTTTTTTTTTTTTTTTTTTTTGGTCTTTTCTGTGCGTTACCGACCACACTGATCTTTAATAACCACGTCCTTCAGTTAGTCCTATCAAGTTTTTAAAGGCCAACTTCCCCGTTTTTGGTGCACAACCGGCCCAAACCCTTGACTCATCTCCTGTACTGCCGCTTACACACGGTCCCCGTATCGTAAGGCATGCCGGCGTTCCTATACAAGGTATTTTGGTCAGCCTTCGGCAATACAAATCGTCGATTTGTGTTCCTCCTGGCCCCTCGTTGGAGAAACTCTAGCATACCGTTCTGTGAAAATGGTACTATGGCTACTATGATCAGCGTCCCGAAAACGGTTGCCATAGCCTCACATGTGCACGCTCTAATCCTCGCTGGTTATGGATCCCAGCACTTTCGACCCCATTTGTTCACCTCGCTCATATACAATCTCTGGTTCACGTAACCTTATTGATATACCTTGGAGCAGGTATTTTTTTTTGTTATTTTTTTGTTATTTTTTTTTCTCTTTGAAAAGCAGAGACTAACGTAACTTTATATTTTTACCCGGTACCGAACTAATATGAAGCTCTGCACTACCTTTAACGTTGCGAGTAAGGATTGTCAGACGTCTTTCCTAAACATCCAGACATCTTCACTAGTGAAAATCCTACTTTATCGTACCCACAACGGTAGTATTCGGAAGCCAGATAAGGTTTGAGCCTTTGAATAGGTGGGAATTTGGTAGAAGTTGTAACCCACAGAACGTCACAGTATTTGTAAATGAATATACGCGTATATCTTCTTTTAATGACAAAATGTTAAAGCTGACGAGACAATTGTACGTCATTAATGCGAAGCTAGCTTGACTTTAAACATCGGATCAAGCTAGCTTTGAACACCTGTATTTTCTATTACCTCTCAAATGTCGCTGCTCAAACTCGAACTGTGGTCCTTCACGTATTCGCCTTGGCTTTGGCCTTTTTTTTCTTTCAGACAGACAAGCTTGATTAGCCAAAATCTAAGGGCATGCGATTGATGGGACTGGTTAATTTTGCACAGAACAAATGGTTCACAGTTGGTAGCAAAATGCTCCTTCGGTTAAAAAAAAAAAAAAGAAAACGTTTCGCCTAGAATAAATATATTGTGACCGAAGCACTGATACTAGGCATTACAAAGATTGAGGTATAATGGGAGAAAGCTAGTAATCCTTCCAACATTATATTCTCCCCAAAATATTGAGGTTAAATTTCTGAAAACATTTTACAATGAATGTTTCGAAATTGCTCTTTTTTTTTTCTTCTTCACCAGTTCCATTTCGCTACTGGCGAAATACGATAACTTTAGTTCCCAATCTTCCTCATCTCGAACAGACGTTAAAAATCGACAGTCGTCGTTGGTGATCTTATAAATAGGCCTATAATAATGCATTACAATCAGAACATACAACCTCGAGCAGAAAACATGGCATAAACGCTAAAATCAAAAATAGTTTGCTAACGCACCGGATCCTATATCCATCTGGGGATGTATCGGTAAGTGTTATATGTAGTGCACCAGAGCAAAATTAGCTTTTTCTTTAGTATCCGGGTAACTATCGTATCTGGTTTGCGATTAGCAGGAACGGTACCCCTCAACAAAAATATCAACACTTTTCTGTTAGAGGGATAGACAAAGCTAGAAAATCCACAAAAAGGGAAAGTTAGCCGAATTTGCACAACTGCTACCGTTTTAAAAGTGCAATTTCATCATGAATGCAATTTCGTATATTACCAACCATGTAACACCCCCGAAATTTGATGAAGCCAACTCTATAAAAAAGGATCAAGCCGATGCGCAAGCACATGGCACGGTAAGCAAAAGCGAGCAAAACGCACCAGAGGACGATGAAGACAAGAATCAAACTAAGAAAGCCACAAAACTATCATTATTATGGTCGATAATTTTATTTCTGCCAAACTTTTTCATAATAAAACCTGTTCTCTTCTTTTGGTACATCATTACGTTCCCCCTAAATTTAATCGAGCACAGCCCCGCGGACGATGAGGATGAGAGAAACGGTGAAGAAGGCAACTCCACTGGGGATGAAGAGAAGACCCCTAGTATTAACATCATCGTAGAAGAAGACGAAGAAGATCTAGCAGGGGACGAGATTATACTCCAAACAGATGCCGTCAAAGGATCCCTCTCGACAATTTCGGAATCACAACAAGTCAAGACTATAAAGGCATCGACACGCTCGAGTATCAGATCGGGAAGTACAGGAACAGCGCTAGGTTCTCGCCGTATGGGCCGGTTTTTATTTCCCAAGAAGCTAATTCCACAGTCTGTTCTGAATAATGAAAAAAAAAAAATTCTAGTACTGGATTTGGATGAGACGCTAATCCATTCAATGTCTAGAGGCACTTCGTCTAGCAACTCATCACAGGGCCATATGGTGGAGGTCAAGTTTGCTGTCAGTGGTATTTCCAGCCTCTACTTCGTGCATAAGCGTCCATATTGTGACTTGTTTCTAAGCAAAGTTGCCAAGTGGTATACGCTAGTGGTCTTTACTGCTTCTATGAAAGAGTATGCCGACCCGGTAATAGACTGGCTAGAAAGCTCCTTTTCAGGCTCCTTTTCACAGCGGCTGTACAGGCAGGACTGTATTCTAAGGGATGGCGTTGGCTACATCAAAGACTTGTCTTTAATTTCCAAAAAATCGCTAAATGAAATTATAATTGTCGATAACAGCCCAATAAGTTATGCGATGAATGTAGACAACGCCATACAAGTTGAAGGTTGGATAAGTGATCCTACAGACACTGATCTGCTGAATCTACTGCCGTTATTGGAAGCACTACGTTTTACCACTGACATAAGGAACGTATTGTCATTAAAAAGTGGCGAGCAAGCATTTAACATTTAGCATCAATTAGAACTACATAAAAGTTTATTCGTACTTTACATCATCTCCCGGCAGACAGGTAAGGTAACAACCTTATCTTTGTCGAAATAGACATTTGCTTTGAAGACAAGCTACCAGCGAAGCTTGCCAAGCGGTGAATGATCATTGCACTTTCAACGTCCAGGCAACAAGCCCGGTCCTGCATGGTTCCCATTTCGTAAGCCGTACAATTCGTTTACAAAACCGTAAAGTTTCGATCGTAAGAAACTAGGCTTGGCGAATATCAGAAAGACACGAACGCAGAAGTTATAGCAAGCCACCACTTCTGCTGAGGCTTTATGATAAGCCAGCTGTATTGTCCATACCTAGTCTTGCTGACTTTACGTACTTTTTTTTTTTGCCAGGGAGGACTTTTTGTTGTCACGGGAGTATCCTTGTTAAACGTCCCACCTGTGACCTCATGCGGCACCATATGGCGCTACCCGCTTCCGAGGCCAAGAAATGCAGCGGCGTTTATTCGAACAAAATAATATGTGGCAAGGTGTGGCGTTCAAAGGAAGACTTTGCACAAAAGTTGAAGCAGCATGAAAGAAAGTGGACGTTAGTTGTGTTGGTTATGGCCCAGTTTGCTGTTAGATGCCTAATAGTTTCTGTAAACAGATGTATAAAATAAGTGACGGATTTTGATCCCTACCTGGTCATTTTGTTTCTCATTTTTTTTTCCCTCTGTGATTATTCACAAACTAGTGACGTTCAACAGTTTAGTGGTTTCAATAACGAAAGAGCAATAATAGTATTATGAATAATGAGTTATAAGCAAGAAAAAAATTTTGAAAAATTTGAACGAACTTCTACTAGCTCTCTAGAACAAACAGTACCGTTAGATACGGGTAAAGTATCCTATGTCCCTAATCCAGAATTTGAACAAGAGCGTCAAATTGTAAAGACATTAAGCGCAACTATAGACTTAGAGGACCCTTCAGAGAAGGGCTCTTTACTTCAAGACCAAGACGATGCCATTTGGGAAGGTGACCCCACATACCTCCCAAACTCACCTTACCCAGAAGTGCGTGCAACTGTCCCCAATACGGATGATCCTACAATTGAACTAAATCATTGGAGAACCTGGTTTTTGACAACCGTATTTGTGATTGTATTCGCTGGCGTCAACCAATTCTTTTCGTTGCGCTATCCTAGTTTGAGCATCAACTTCATAGTTGCACAAGTCATCTGCTATCCAATAGGGAAAATACTTGCAACGCTACCAGATTGGAAATGCAAACGGGTCCCATTTTTTGATTTGAATCCAGGACCATTTACCAAGAAAGAGCATGCCGTTGTCACTATTGCAGTGGCATTGACATCTTCTACCGCTTATGCTATGAATATCTTGATTGCGCAAACGAACTTTTACAATATGAAACTGGGTGCTGGTTATCAAGTCCTATTGGTATGGACTTCTCAAATGCTAGGCTACGGTGCTGCCGGGCTATCAAGACGCTGGGTAGTTAACCCTGCAAGCTGCGTCTGGCCTCAGACTTTGATCTCTGTTTCTTTGTTTGATGCTTTGCATTCAGGTAAAATCGATAAGACAATTGTGAACGGTTGGTCCATGACCCGTTACAAGTTTTTCTTGTATGTTTTCCTCTTTAGCTTTGTCTGGTATTGGCTCCCAGGTTTCCTATTCACAGGACTATCTTATTTCAATTTCATTCTATGGGGTCCAAAGACGAGACACAATTTCATCGCTAACGCTATATTCGGTGTCGAAAGTGGGTTGGGTGCTATTCCAATTACATTCGACTATACACAAATATCTCAAGCAATGACTGGATCTGTCTTTGCAACGCCATTCTGGGTCTCTGCAAACACTTATGCCTCGGTGCTACTCTTTTTCGTTGTGATTTTGCCGATTCTATACTTTACAAACACCTGGTACGCAAAGTACATGCCCATCATTTCCACTTCTACCTACGATAACCAGCAAAACTCTTATAACGTGACCAAAATTTTAAATCCAGATTTTTCCATCAATTTGGAAAAATACAAGGGCTATTCTCCACTTTACGTTCCATTCTCATATTTATTGTCGTATGCTTTGAATTTTGCAGCAGTCACTGCAGTCTTCGTCCATTGTGCACTATACCATGGCAAAGATATTATTTCCAAGTTGAGAAACAGCAATCATGGCGGTTCAGACATCCATATGAGGCTGTATTCCAAAAACTACAAAGACTGTCCAGACTGGTGGTACGGAGCTTTGCAGGTAGTGACGTTGGGGCTTGGGTTTGCTACTGTATGTGGATGGGACACACATTTCCCGGCATGGGCATTTGTCATTGCCCTACTGATTTCGTTTGCCAACATTGTCCCACAGGGAATCTTGGAGGCGATGACCAACCAGCATGTTGGTTTAAATATCATTACCGAATTGGTTTGTGGTTATATGCTACCACTGAAGCCTATGGCCAATGTTTTATTCAAGCTATATGGGTTCATTGTGATGAGACATGGTCTAGATTTAAGCCGTGATTTGAAACTGGCGCTGTATATGAAAGTTTCACCACGCTTGATATTTGCTGTCCAAATTTACGCTTCATTAATTTCCGGCTTGGTCAATGTTGGGATTCAAGAATGGATGAGACATAACATCGATGGTATTTGTTCAAAAACCCAAAAAGACGGGTTCATCTGCTCTAATGGACGTACCATTTTTAATGCGTCTATTATCTGGTCATTGCCACAATACTTGTTTTCTCCTGGTAGGATTTACAATCCATTGATGTGGTTCTTTTTAATTGGTTTGGTAGTACCGTTCATTGTATTCTTCTTGCAAAAGAAGTTCCCTTCAAACCAGTTTTTGAAATACTGCCATAGTCCTGTCTTTTTTACAGGCCCAGGAAATATCCCACCAAGTACACCATATAACTACTCTTTATTTTTTGCGACTTCCTTTTTGTTAAATGAAATAAGGAAAAGGTGGCCTCGTTGGTTTGGTAAGTACAACTTTGTTATGGGGTCCGGTGTCGAAGCCGGTGTTGCTCTTTCTGTGACTATAATTTTCTTATGCGTTCAGTATCCAGGTGGTAAAGTAAATTGGTGGGGAAACAGTGTATGGAAGAACACTTATGATCATCAATACAAAAAGTTTTATCATTTAAACAAGGGGGAGACTTTTGGGTACGACAAATGGTGGTAATCCAGTTTTTTTTTAACTATGTTTGGATCTTCTGTTTGGCGTTTCGTTTTTTAAAGGATTTCTTGTCTAATAAAGGCCGAAATTTGTTTGCAAGGTGAATAAAAGAATTACAGCACAAGGGGTGAGGTAATTAGAAATATTTTGTACTAGGTTCTCGAATCATCAGCCATAAAATATTGTTTTCTTTTGTTTTTTGATTATTTTTAACTAATGGTAAAAAAAAATACATATTATTCTACCAAAAAAAAAAAAAAAAAAAAAAAAACACTACACACATCAGCTGATTAACATAGACTACAAAAGTGGATACCCTTTTGGATGTCAAAGAGTGGAATATGTATTGCCTTACAAAAGGTTTATCTCTATAATAAATGATCATAGTTTACAGGAGGAAAATGTTTTCCATTTTTTTTATTTTTCTGTTTTTCTTTTTGCTTCGATGCCTTCTTCTTTCTGGTTTCAGGCACAAGAATAAGTGATAAAATTGAGGGGGATTGGGACAGATTACAATTGGTGGGTGTGGACTTGTGGATCATGTTGAACTTTAACCAATGGTCTATAAGCAGGTTCCCACATTTGGTTTTTGACCCATTTCAAACATTCATCGAAATCTCTTGGAACAGTAACTTTAGAGTTCTGGCCTGGGATGTTTTCTTCCTCGATTCTAGCGTTACCTTCCTTCAAGGCTTGCAAGATGACAGCAGTAGCGACTTTAGCAGAGGTGTCATTGATCTGTTCCAAAGGTGGCAACAAACCTGGTTTGGAATCGCCTTCCTTCAATGGGGACAGAGCGGCCAATTGGTCAACAGCAGCAGAAATCATGGTGTCAGAAATAGTACGAGCACGGCCCAAGACGGCACCTAGACCGATACCTGGGAAAGAGAAACAATTGTTGTTTTCGGAAATACGGTAACCGTTGACAGGGTGGAATGGAGAACCAGTGGCGACTAGAGCTTCGTTGTTAGTCCAATTCAGCAAATCTTCTGGAACAGCTTCGTGCAATCTGGTTGGGTTAGATAATGGGAAGATGATTGGTCTTGGATTGTGCTTGTGCATTTCTTGCACAACAGCCTTGTTGAAAGCACCAGCTTGGGTGGAACAACCGATCAAACAGGTGGGTTTGACGTTCGATACAACCTCCAATAAAGAGGTTGTGTTGACATCGGCCCAATCTTGGTCTGGTTTTGAGTAGACGTGCTGGGCTGCAGTGGATGCAGCCTGCATGGAGTTCAAAATCAAACCACGTCTGTCCATGATGTAAATCTTGGAACGGGCTTCTTCCAAAGTAGCGCCGTGGGTGACCATATGGTTTACAATCTGGTCAGAGATACCCAAACCGGCTGAACCCGCACCGTAGACCAAGACTTTAGAGTCCAACAGGTTTCTGTTGGTATGCTTTAGAGCGGCGATGAAAGAGGCCATAACGACAGCACCGGTACCTTGGATGTCGTCGTTGAAACATGCCAATTCGTTGCGGTAACGTTCCAACAGGGGTCTGGCGGTGGTCACACCGAAATCTTCGAAATGCAAAACGGCAGATGGGAACCTTTTCTTCAAGGCCTTGATGAACTTATCCACAAATTCGTCGTACTGTTTACCCCTGATTCTAGAGAATCTGTTACCCATGTATAATTCATCACGAGCCAATTTCTTGTTGTTGGTACCAACGTCTAAGCAAACAGGCATGACACGGCCCGGATGGATACCCGCACACAAGGTCATCAGGGCCAGCTTGGAGATGGCAATACGGATACCACCGATACCTTGATCACCGATGCCCAGAATACCTTCGGAATCACTCACGACGACGTAGTCGACGTCTTTGTCCTCACCGTAAGCAGCCAATCTACGCTCGATGGAGTCCGGTTCAGTGATATCCAAGAAGACACCTTCTGGCTTTCTGAACCTGTGGGAATAAGCGGCAATGGCGTCACCTTCGGTTGGAGTGTAGATGATTGGAACCAGCTCTCTGATGTGTCTTCTGACGAGCTCGAAAAACAAAACCTTGTTTTGAACACGCATAGAGGTCATGAAATCGTTCTTGGCCAATGGCGTCTTCAAATAGCACAGCTGTTTGTAGGCTCTTTCAGCTTGCTCGTCCAAAGTGTTGACTTGAGGAGGCAACAAACCCTCAAGATCAAAGGCTTGTCTTTCCTCTTGAGTAAAAGCGGAACCCTTGTTGAACAGAGGAGAGTTTAGCAGTTGAAAGCCTTCAAGAGGACATTCGATTGGACCATCGACAGAAAGTCTAGTCAGTTTTGGCTTAGGATCAGCGAGCATGGCCTTGGCTTTAGAGCCAACAGGAGTTTTTGAGTAGTGAGAGCTGTCATTGCATGACTTGTTAGCAAATGTGTTGTCACGAGTGGCAGAAGTCAAGTTAGCCTTTGTAGTAGTAGAATACAATCTAGCTGGCACAGAGCGTAGCTGTAGCCTTAGCGTGTTAGAGGATCTGAGCATGATGCTGTAAAGAGCGTAAAAAGGACGACAGTAGATAAGTCCGACAGTGATACTGTGAATTTGAAACCGTGTACACAAGCGTCTACGAATAAGTGCGTATATATATATATATATATATATATATACATGTTTGTATAGATATGCGAGTGTCCACAGGTCTTCCTGTGACTCTTCCATATATTTTCAAGATGCCGATAGTCGTTGCTCGACAGCGGGTGGTTTCCTGATGAGCGCGTCCCGGACTGTTCCGAAAAGAAAAGAAAAGCTGCGAAAAATCAAAGAAAAGAAACGAGATACAGGTAAAATGAATGAAAAAAAAAAATACCGCGCGTGTGCTCCGAACATTTCTTCGCGTAACCGCCGAGTGCCGCACGATTTGTTCGTGTGTCACGATCTATCCGACGCCGGCAGCGGCCGTCGATCCGCCGGTGTAACGGTTTTTCTTATGTTTTTTACATAGAGCAGAAAACTAAACGGGGTCAAAAAAGCCGAATTTTGGTCATTTATTCAGAGTTCCTCTACATGAAGAACCATGTGTCTCCATCAACGCGTATCTACACGCTGCGCGATTCAACTTAGCATGTGATGTGATGCTTGGTTATTGAAAGAAAAGAAAAGAAAAGAAAAAGAAAATTAAAAGCCTTTTTGGAGTCGTATTACCTTGGGAATAAGCACGCCTATATCTTCGATGCGGTGTCACGGGGTGCTTGGTTTCCGTGGTTCATGCTTATTTCACCTCGTGTTATAGCCGTAGATGTACGGCTAGTTTTAAGACGGTTAGTGTTGGGAAAACTTCATCGTATGCTACAACACAGAAACCATACAATGTTTGGAACTGTCTTGTTTACGATTAACGGACGAGTTTGGAAACCGGAGCAAAATTTTAGGGTAGAAGTAGGAGTAGGAGTAGAAGTAGAGCATAGCAGAGTATAATAAGCAACCGCGATGTTTAAAACTACTGATGGCTGAAGAGTCTTTACAAGTCATCACCGTCGTTTCCGTCTGTGATGACTGCCATCATCCGCTTTGAAATTTTTACCTTGAGATCAAACGAACTATGGTGGTGGAAGCCCTGTTCCTTCGTAGACACCAGTTCACACGGTACTTAAGCACGCAGTCTGATAATGGACCGTCCCATCGATGACATCGTCAAGAATTTGTTGAAGTTTGTTGTTAGAGGATTCTATAGCAAACCTTATGTCTTGGTTCTCGATGCAGTTCTATTCCATTCCGTCCTTTCTGAGGAGGATTTGGCTCATTTGCTTGGCATAAAAAGACCAGAGTTGCGTGGTCTGCTGTCAACACTGATTGAGGATAGGTTGGTCGCAACGCACTCCCAACAGGAATTCCAATTCAATTCGAGAAGTATAAGGCGTTACTACTACTACATCAAATATCCTCATGCGATTGATGCCATCAAATGGAAGGTGCACCAGATCGTTTCTCGGTTGAAAGATGACTTGGACAAAAACTCTGCACCTCAGGGTTACATCTGTCCGATCTGTCAAACTAAATACTCCCAACTGGAGGCGGTATCCCTGTTGAATTACGAAAAGACTCAGTTCTTGTGCAGTTTGTGTGAGGAACCCCTGCTTGAGGATGATTCTGGCAAAAAATCAAAGGAGAAACAGATCAAGCTGAACAGGCTGATGGACCAGGTTCAGCCCATCATTGACTATTTGAAAAAAATTGACGATTCTCGCATTGAGGAAAACACGTTCGAAACCGCATTGGCAAGACTGATTCCGCCACAGAACAATTCTGTCGCTTCGTATACTGTTAATCCTAGATCCAAAAAGAGTAAAATGTTTACTCCCGGTGAATCCAACGGTTCAGGCCTGGATAACGCTAGCAGTAGACGTGCCGGTGCGAAATCACAGGCTACATTGCATGTCAACCTAACCACCGCAAGCGACGAGCAAGCACAACGTGAACTACAAGAACGTGAAATGGAGGAAAAAAGAAAGCAAAACGCATTGCCCGCATGGCATGAGCAAAGTACCATTGGCAAAAGCGCTCTGGGAAGGCTGGATGAGGAGGAAGAAGATTCGACCTCCACATCTGCTGCTAACGCAACTGGTAGTACTGAGGTACAAGATCCCGGCATCTCGGGCCCAGACGCCTCTGCGGAATTCTACAACACCGAGTTCAAACCACAGCTCACCAAAAAGGAGATGGAAGAAAGGGAAGCCGAGCAAACTCTGGCCGACTACTACGCGCAACTGGCCAAAAAGCAGGCTATGGAAGAAGAGGATGACGATGAAGACGACGATGAAGACGACGAGGAATTCGAAGACATTATCGGCAACGATAACAAGAACGGTCTGGGTGGCAAATTCGATGAGGACAACGACGACGACGATGACGAAATGAAGGGTATCGAACTGGAAGATGTTACACCAGCGAAAAAGGATGAAAAGAAGGATGAGGCAGATGATGATGAAGACATGGATGCCGAGTTTGAAGACGTTTAAGTAGCAGTTGTAACAGTAGCAGTTCTTTCGTTCATAACTACCTGGCGCGCGTTTCTTTTGCTGAAAAAAAATTTTTTTTTTTCGACAGTTTGCAAACTCATCTCATTCAAAAGCATACCCTGTATATTAAAACTACTGTCCAACCGCTGTCTTTTTTTTTTTTTTTTTTTTTTTTTTTATTATGAGAACGATCGGTTCCATTTCATTTCTTTTCCAGTGTCTATCCGTTTTTCATTTTTTAAAAAATACCTAGTTCTCACTCACTTTTGTTCTTCTAGATTATCGAAATGTCTTCCAACAATACATGGAAAGTGGCAGTTGCCTCTGCATTGGCAGCAGCGGCAGCTACGAAATGTATCGACCTTGCGATAAAAAATTACAAAGAAAGCGGTACAATCGTACCACAGACTAAAAGACATGGAAAAAAGACTACGGAAACTGAAGGGTATGACGATGATCTGTTTCGTGAACAGCTAGCTCGCAATTATGCCTTTTTGGGTGAAGAAGGCATGGAAAAGTTAAAGCAACAACGTATTATCGTCGTTGGTGCTGGGGGTGTCGGATCTTGGGTAGTCACCATGCTTGTTCGTTCAGGTTGTCAAAAGATCAAAGTTATTGATTTTGACCAAGTTTCTCTAAGCTCTTTAAACAGACATAGCTGTGCTACTTTGAAGGATGTTGGAGTCCCAAAAGTCGAGTGCTTGAAACAGCATATGAAAGGAATTGCGCCTTGGTGTCAAGTCGACGCCGTCAACGAATTATGGAGCAAAGAAAATGCCGAAAGGTTGATATTTGGTGAAGACGGCCAGTACAACCCGACCTTTGTTATTGATTGTATCGATAATATCGACACCAAAGTTGACCTACTGGAATTTGTCTACAAGCACAACATACCAAGGATTTCCTCCATGGGTGCTGCAACAAAGAGTGATCCTACTCGTATCAATGTTGGCGATTTGACAACTACAGAAGAAGACCCCTTAGCACGTACGGTAAGAAGAAGATTAAAGAAGAGAGGTGTGATTAAAGGTATCCCAGTTGTCTTCAGTGCTGAAAAGCCAGACCCGCGTAAGGCGAAGCTGCTGCCTTTGCCGGAAGAAGAATTCCAAAAGGGCCAAGTTGACGAATTGAGTGCAATAAGGGATTTCCGTGTGAGAATCTTGCCCGTTCTCGGTACGATGCCTGGTGTATTCGGGCTAACCATTGCCACGTGGGTTTTGACTAAACTCTCTGGATATCCAATGGAACCAATTGAGGGGAAAAACAGGATTAAGATTTATGACGGTATTTACCAATCACTGGCCAGTCAAATGTCCCGTATCGGTATGCCAGACCAACGTGTTCCAATTGCTTTATCTGAAATTGGCTACATTGTTGAGGAAGTTTTCAGGGGGAAGTCTCCAGTGAGTGGATTCTCCACCAGATTAACCTTGTCCAAATGGGATCCTTCTAAACCTGTTTCGCTACAAAATGTCGTTGTCCTAACCAAAGAAGAACAAAAGGAACATGAAACACGCATTCTAAACGGTACTGAGCGCTTAGAAGATGTCTACTCCCCTGAAGCGTTGGCTACGGTGAAAAAGAGATTTGTAGAGGAAGATTACTACTCTCAGTTTAGATAGGCTTCGAGTAGCACTATAATTGTAAGAATAAAATCAATGCATTATTTTAAATTATTTCGCTTTCCTTGTTTTCTTATGTTTGTTTTGTCTGTCTTTTTTTTTTTTTTTTTTTTTTTTTTTCTTTTTTGAATGTAAACTATTTACAAGGACTTAGGAGAATATTTTAATGATCCGTCATATTTCCATGTACCACTTCATCCTTTCATATATGAAGAAACTGCAAGCTACCATTGGTGTGACTTTGATATATCCTATGCTTAACCCGACAAAAAACCCACGCCAACCACGTTCTCTGTAGATTATTCTGGCCATTTCGGGCATTGAATGAAATTTATGGTCGGTAAAGCTTGAGATAGCACCGACTTGCAGACGTCTTCTTATGATCTCAAAAGGATACGCTGCCGTTTGTGAAGCCATACCAGCAAGCCCGCCTGCGAGTAGCTCGGCCCATGTTCTCAACGGAGTACGTTTCTTGTGGGCAAAGTAGATGTCTTCATCCGAGAGTTCCAAAACCGAGTATGGTGCTATAAGTGGATGCCTTAGAAAATCGTTGCACAAATCATGTGCAAAGAAGGAAACACCCGCATACGGGATCATCCCTATTACAGTCGGTGTATAACCACGGTAGAAATTACACCACTGGGCAAACCAAGGTGGAACATATGATTTTTTCGCCAAACTTTCAGAAGCAGGCTCGGTGTATATCTGTCTTATTATTGGCCAGATCTTAATACGGTTGTGTTCAGTGACGTACGCTAGTCGGACACGTATCAAGTCTAGCGGGTAAGTCAGAAAAACACTTGAAAGTCCTGCTAACGAACCACTAGCCAGACGTCTCCAATGCGACTCGTACTCATTTGATGGAATCATCACATTGCGGATCTGTTCATACGCAATGAACTTTATAGCAGCATAAGGGAAGATCCTGATAAGTGTAGCAGAGTGACCTTGGAAAAAACCTCTTATACCGTCATGAGACCATATGTGTTTGCCCGCTTTGACAAGGCCGACCATGGAGCCGGAGTATTTCAAATAATGGGGATTGGAAGTTTGAAACAAAATTTTGATTCTATCGAGAGGTGCAATTAGAGTTTTAGCACATGAGCCGGCTACACCACCGGCTATACCTGAACGAATGATATATTCCATAGAGTGGGTATCGACGGGTACAGATTTAGACGGTATGCCATGGTCATCCTGAGAGAGCTTTGCCATGGAGTTACGACTTCCTTCAATTTCTTAATATTAGAATTTTATGGTGCTTCGGGTGTAAGTATATCCTTTTCTTAGACAATTGGATAATGTACAGCTTTATTTGACTAGCAGTTATATGAAACAAGTGATTTCGAAGCGTATGCTATGATCGTGGAGCAACAGAATCTTTACTTTCAGATGTCAGAAGAAGAAACGTTCCATATACTGCTAAATTTTCTCTGTCTACACAGTTTCGTTGAAAGAGATACTATCTACCCGCATAAAAGGACTACCTTTTTCGGTAGCTTGCCATTTATTTCCTCTTTCGGCATAACAATCCCCTGATTAGCTAATTCACGAAAGCTGCCCGACAAATGCAGTAATGAAAGGGCTGGGTGCAGAACTTGATATTTAAGAAAATCTCATTTTAAACACATGGAATATTTTAGTACTTTGAATGGTTCTGTTTGCAAGTTGTACTTTCCTAGCGGGTATAATTGAGGGTGCCACTAGTAGTTCCGGGCGACTCATTTAAATTCAATTCCCCTGGAATTTTTCGCTCTGGAAAAAATTTGTATGGCATCGCATGGTATTTGCATGGCTCACCACCAGATGGGTGTATATAAACTGATACAAGTAGAGTATTGTACGTAGTCTTTTGCGCGTTATCGTTTCTAAACAACAAAGCAGTCCAGATGTCTCAAAGTAAGCAAGTTGATCCTTCAAAATCTTTTATCGCAGGCTGCCTCGCAGGTGCTGTTGAAGCTTCTGTAACATATCCTTTCGAATTCGCAAAAACCAGACTTCAGTTGCTAGACAAGGCTTCCAAGGCCTCCAGAAACCCTTTGGTCCTTATCTACAATACAGCCAAGACGCAAGGGATTGGGTCTGTGTACGTCGGTTGCCCTGCATTCATCGTCGGAAATACAGCTAAAGCTGGTGTTAGATTTTTAGGTTTTGATACAATTAAGAACCTGCTGAGGGATCCTAAGACTGGTGAGTTAAGTGGTCCTAGAGGTGTCATTGCTGGTCTTGGTGCTGGTCTACTGGAAAGTGTTGTTGCTGTGACTCCCTTCGAAGCGATCAAAACCGCGTTGATCGATGATAAACAATCGGCTACTCCAAAATATCATAATAACGGCAAGGGCATGCTGCGTAACTACACCGCTTTGGTTCGTAAGCAGGGCCTTTCTGGGTTGTACCGTGGCGTCTTACCTGTCTCTATGAGACAGGCTGCAAACCAAGCTGTTAGGTTAGGCTGTTATAATAAAATCAAGGTCATGGTGCAAGACTACACGAATGCTCCAAAGGACAAACCACTATCTTCCGGCTTGACCTTTGTCGTCGGTGCGTTTAGTGGCATAGTAACGGTTTACACTACAATGCCAATCGACACAGTCAAGACAAGAATGCAAAGTTTAGACTCCAAGAGATATTCTTCAACCATAAATTGTTTTACCACCATCTTCAAAGAAGAAGGCTTGAAAGCTTTCTGGAAGGGTGCTACACCAAGATTAGGCAGATTGTTCCTAAGTGGTGGTATAGTTTTCACCATCTACGAAAAAGTCCTAACTGTGCTAGGTTAACTCTTCTCTTTTATAGACATAATTCTTATTCTCTTTGTTGCAATGCTTATGTAACGCTAAACCTGTTCCTGTGTTAAATAACGCCTTTCCATTTTCTTGACCTTGATATAGCCGTAGATGCTTTTTATCATAATCGCAACACCAAGGATCCCCAGTACTACTGCTAAAACCGGAGTGTTACTTCTTTTTTCGTCAAGGCCGTGGCTTAGAGAAGATTCGAATTCATCTTGAGACGTACTCCCTGAATATAAATGCATATCATCAAACTCATTGGGGTCAGTGGGTTCCACCCTGTCCAAAGAGTTTCCTTTGCCAATCTTGGAGGTGACGTCGTTGGGGATCATCGAGTAGGCGTAACCAATAAATGTTAACCCAAGGCCAAATCTTGAGCCTTCTTTCGCTGCGTGAGATGTGTGCAAGATATATGTCAGCAGGAACCCAACAAACTGGAAACTAACGCTAACAATCATATTCCACAAAAAGTTTACTATATTACCCACAGGTAGACCCTCGATACAGATTTCATTATAATACAAACCCACACCATCGTCGTCAATCCCATAATACGATGGTGCCATGTCCGCAGCAGCTTCGTCGTAAGTAGGTGGTTTATCACTTTCTCCATTAACCTCATTACTGTTGTTTTCTGGTTTCGCACTCAAATTGCTGAATACACCATCTGAACTAGCACCGTACTGTAGACGTGCCTGTGCTGAAGAGTGGCGCTGGAAAACTCTGTCTAAAATGTTAAAGTGTCTAGCTACCGAATTCAAGTGCCTATTTGCACGGTCTCGAATGTTGTTCGGTGTTATGTTGCTGTTTTCGGTGCTTGTCTCGTTATCTGTAGGAGCTTGTGTCTCTGGTTCAACATCTTGCATTAATATCACCTCTGAAGACCTACCCACATTCGATTGTCCTAAATGAGCCTCAGACATAATAATTTTTCTTTTTTTTCTTATTCCTAAACAATATTAACAGCTACCCGAGTAGTTTCAAATTAGTGATGTCTTTTTCGTTTAAGCCTTTCTGTGCAAAACGTTGCGCTACACTGCTGAGTTACAAATTCTAAATTCGTTCAATCCAAATCGAATGATAGTGTAATTATGTACGGCAAACGTTGGTAGGCATAATTGATTAAAGTGGCTTCGACCTGAGAATTTAGAAATTCAAACTCTGTATATTATGTACTTTGGGGCATACAGTATGCTCTGTTTACTAATAGTTAATCTGTAACGGCTACGTGCTTAACCATTAAACCTCGAAACAAAACACACGGTGAGTACAAAGAGTAGTCGCGATATTGATAATGGCTACAAGAAAATAGTATCTGAAAACATACAGTTTGTATTTTACTATAGATACGAAACTAGCCAGTTTTTTAATGTTTAAATGCAAGAATAGAGCAGCTGTTTACCAACCAAAAGCTCATAAACTTTGGGAAACGAAAGGTGGGTATGGTTTGTTTTTTTTTTTTAAAAAATCTCGACAGCTTTTCAGGTCTAGAGCAGAAACTGTAATATACATCGAAGGAGCCCTTTCTAAATAAAGAGAAGGAATGAAATTTAAAGGCACAAGTTTTGATCATCCATTCTTCGTATTCCTGTCAAAATAAGTAGAGTCTGGACTCAAAATGCTGAATCTCACATACTAAATCCTCTGTGTCTAATCCGTTGTAAAGTTTTATGCAGGTTGTCTTACAACACACCTTGCGAAAATCGTAAAGTAAACGATGTAGGCCTGTGTACAGTATAATGTATAGATTTTTACTGTGAGTAATTTTGTAAGTAGTCTTCGATCCCAGCAAATACTTTCAAGCTGTTCTATGGTACGAAAGCCGGGTCTGAGGTGTCTGTCAGTTCTTCTCTTTTGATCTTGATTCCAATTAATAAAGTCTCGCCAGGCTCATGATAAATAATGTGACAGCTGGGAGGTTTAGGTTGTGGTTTCGGAGGGCGTGGTTTAAATGCGGTTACCGTTTCCAAAGTATATGAACCAACAGGTGGTCCTAAATCTACACCACCAGGCAGGACAGTACTTGGAATTGGAATACGAAAAGTCTTTGGGACATCCGCCAAATCAGGCAATGCTACATCAAGTTGCGTAGTGTTGGTGCCACGTCTATTAAGACGGCCTTGTCTTCTTTTACGTCTTGTGTCTCTATCTTTATCTTTATCCAGTCTTTCTAGCTCTGCCGTGGAGATTTGTAAAATATTTGGAGTGAAAATTTTTGAATCGCTGGGCCCACGATAAACATCATCTAAAGTGATCAGCGGTAACATTCTGCTGCGGATTTCATTATCTTCAACTACAGAACCGTCAAATTTATACCCGACTAAGGATAATGACTTATGGTACAGATGTACCTGCTCCCTAATAGAGTGTGCTATAGCCGTCGAAAACTCACCAGGCAACTCCAATTCTTGGCACATCACCTGAGCAAACTCTTCTGGATTATTCTCTGGATTAGAGATGTCCCACTCGACAGTATCTATTAGTTGATTTTGCCCGACAACAACGTCCAGCTTTATCTTAATACGAAGGTCATCACCGCCAACCCGTTTTTGATTGAAGGGGTTTGGTTGATATTCGTTCATTTGCTCTTTAATGCTGCCCACAATAGTTTCAATAAAATGTGGCTGGTGTCTAAACCGATAATCATACATCATTTCCTTTACAAAATCTTCGATCTTTACCAATGACTCATTTTTATTCCAAAGAAACGTATCCCTTAAAGAAAACTTATCCCTTTCAGCATCGAATTCTAATCTAATAGGTACTAGTTCTTCGAGGCCTTCATTCATTGCTTGCTGGTATATGTCCCTGTCCGAGTAGTACTTGTACCTGATCCTGTCTTGTCCGCTACTGACATTGGTAACGGTGTTAGTAAATCCATTGGCGTAGCCAGAATAACCATCACCCCATATACTCTTTGAAATGACACCCTGGGTGGTATTGGTAATCGATTTCATTCTAGTGTTTTTCAGTTCTTTGTAATAATTCAAGTCGTGCAACAGACGGGTAACATACTCCTTATTGCTAAATCCGTACTTACTAAACGGTTCAGAGCCAGTACGTTCCTTTGAGAGCTGTCTAGAATTTTCTCTGTCACGTTCTGTGATTTGTTCATAAAGCAAAGTGTATGTATCTGCTTCTTTTTCTGTTTCCTTTCTTATTTTATCTGACCAGTATGTTGACGAATCCATAAAAATTTCGGGAGGATCCTGTAATATTGTCTGGTACTTCGGTAAATCTAGGTTGACTTGTGGAATTGGCTCTTGATGCCTTCCTTGTTGTTGAGCCGTCGTGGTTGTCGGTGTTGCTGCTGCTGCTACTGCTGCTGCTGCTACTGAAAGGTTATTCTTGGCTAGCACCTGCTGTTGCAGATGAAGAGGTAGTTGTGCGAACCCCGGTGGTAAATTCATAGGGACTGGAGGGGCTGCTTGTTGTTGCTGTTGTTCTATCTGTTGGTTCAGCTGTGGTTGAACCGTTTGGATTTGAGCCTGTTGTTGTATGGCAGCCAGTTGTTGTTGTTTAGCTTTCAAGATTTGCGCTCTCTGAGCGAGGTTTAATTGTTGTAAAGGGAAATGGTTCTGTTGCTGAGTAGTGTTATTTGAGTTCGCACCAACGTTTGCTTCTAGCGGACTACCACTTGGTAAGGACTGTTGCTGTTGTTGCTGTTGTTGCTGTTGTTGCTGTTGTTGCTGTTGTTGCTGTTGTTGCTGTTGCTGTTGCTGTTGCTGTTGCTGTTGCTGTTGCTGTTGCTGTTGCTGTTGCACTGCTATAGCCTGCCGTTGCATAAGCAACTGTTGATGCCTTTGATGGATCATCTGGACCTGCACAGGCGTCAAATTTTGTAAAATATGTGGAGGAATCTGATTGATGCTGAAACTGGGAGTTCCTATATTACTCAATGGATTGTGTTGCTGCGCATTCATTTTTTAGAGTTGAAATTACTGCCTTGTCAATGCCGGTATACTTGCTTTATTCTGTACTTTTCTGAGGCTGCCTGTTTCATCAAGTTGACAAACAATTGGTGTTTTTTGATGTCGAAGTACAACTTTCCACTTTTTTTTCGCGGATTCCCGTGTATAGTTATCTATGGAAACATGTTAGACCATGCAAAACTGGTGGCAAAGAAGTATGGCGATAGTGCGTACCAGTAATTAAGCGACCGAAAATAAAAAGAACCGGCCACCAATGTTTTTATCCTTTTACATCACGGATGCAAGGAAGTATGTGTGAAAGTCAAGTACACTGTTTCACCTGTTACTATCTCAAGGCATACTAACTTTTGGGCTTCAATCAGTAACCTTATATTCCAGTACCTTCTGAGGTCTGACTCCCCTGGTTTCAAGCAGATTGTCACTAAGATCCAATCTGTAGCACCACAATTGCTCAATGCTGCCTCTTGTGATGTGTCTGCCGAATTACCAACCGTAACGTTGAGTAGAAATCTGGAATTATGCAGTTATCACTCGCCAGCGGATGGCTTAAGATATTGGTGTCTGCAAAGAACAGAAATTGGAGAGGGATCTACGCCTAATCCAGTGGAACCGTTTGTTTTTTTGCAAACCGTTGACACAATCCTGAATCAATACTTTGGCAAAGACGTTTTAAAGGCTTCCAAAATTACGAAAAACTATGATAGAGTGACGCTTTTGTTTAACAGTATGGTAGATGCAGGTGAGCCTGATATTACGGATTTAAACAGGCTGAAGGAGATTGTGCCATTGAAAAATAACTTTGCAAGAGTCATCAACTCTACAGCGAGTTCCATTGGTAAAACTATTTCAAACGCCGAGGGGAACCAGATGTTTAGCAAACACTCTTCGAACTCAAGGATTGGGTCCTCTGTATCCTATGCGAATAGAGACAGGACCGTACCATGGAGAAGCGCTGGTGTCAAATATACAAACAACGAGCTGTACGTTGATATGGCAGAAACCGTCAACATAATCCTGGCAAAGACCAGGAATAGTACGTCATTGGTTCCTATCTCCGGTAGCATTGATGGGGAGGTTGGTTTCAAATGCTATTTGAGTGAAAACCCGCTGGTCGAATTGGACTTGAATACCAATGGCCACGATTTAGGTATCCCGGCGTTTCATCGCTGCGTGCGAACTGAGGGCTCCGATTTTCACCCAGGAACTTTGAGGTTCATACCACCAGACGGTGACTTCTGTTTGATGGAATACAACATTGACCTGGATTCCCTGCGTAACAGAAACAAAATTTTGTCGAATCTAGGCCTTGTGAGTGTGGATTACCACACTGGTTTGGGCCCAAAAAAGGACGAGTTTGAGATTAAGGTAACTGTTGCACTTTCAAGAAATGTCAAGCACGTTGAGGATTTGAAAATTGATGTTCATTTCGATCCGCTACGAGAAGATGGCAAAATTAAAATTTTAAGAAACACGCATGGTGGCTTTGAAAATGGAATCAACAACAAGGGCACCTGGACCTTTGACAAAGAGACACCAGTAGGTGTTTTTCCTGTGTTGAGAGGCTGCATCGAAGGGTGCACCGAACCTACATGGCCCAAGTACCTATCCATGTCATATTCCAACAAGGGCCAGCTGCCCAGCGGTATTAGGGTCAACTCTGTAAACATCTTAAGCGGATTCCCCGCAGGTGTGAAGCCTTTCAAGGGTGTAAAGTACATCACCAAGATCGGCGACTACGTTGTCAGGTAAAGCATTACTTCTGTATATTTCGTGCGCGGAAACTATAACATTAACTCCGTGTTTGTCACTTAATACGAATAAAATGGGTTGGGGAAACATGCGGCGGGAGCGATGTTAAAACCATTTCATCGCTAAATAAGCAATGGGTGTTCTCCAAGAGTTTCTATAACGTGTGACTCTTGTATGAGGAGTAAGTCAGGGGTAACCCATTTGTGAATGTGTATATGTACATATATATATGTGAGCGTATCCCGAGAGGACATAGTTCAGAGCAGTCCGCTACCATTCTATTTGCTCCACTTTTTTGGTACGCAAAACACATAAATGAGTTCACAATTGAGTTTTAAAGACAGAGTAGTGGTAATCACCGGAGCGGGAGGTGGTTTGGGTAAAGTTTATGCAATTGAATACGCTAAGAGAGGTGCAAAGATTGTGGTGAATGATTTGGGTGGGGCATTAAGCGGAACTGGTCATGACTCCAAAGCTGCAGATGTTGTAGTTTCTGAAATTAAGGATAAGTACAACGGTATTGCTGTAGCCAATTATGACTCGGTTAACGATGCTGGCGATAAAATTATTAAAACTGCCATTGACAATTTCGGCAGAGTCGATATTTTGGTTAACAATGCGGGTATTTTGAGAGATTCTAGCTTTGCCAAGATGTCTGAAAAGGATTTTGCTTCTGTAGTTGACGTTCATTTGAATGGTGCATACAAATTGACCAAGGCAGCATGGCCCTATATGAAGAAACAGAAATTTGGTAGAATCATCAACACCTGCTCTCCCGCTGGTTTGTATGGAAACTTCGGTCAGGCAAACTATTCAGCAGCAAAGCTCGGGCTTGTCGGTTTTGGAGAGACGTTAGCTAAGGAGGGCTTCCGATTCAATATCTACGTGAATTCCATTTCACCTTTGGCGAAATCGAGGATGACGGAAAAAGTTGTGCCCCCTCACATTTTGAAGCAATTGGCACCTGAAAAGATTGCTCCCTTGGTATTATATTTAACCCACGAGCAAACCAAAGTCACCAATAGTATTTTTGAACTTGCAGCTGGTTTCTACAGCCAGGTTAGGTGGGAAAGGTCTTCAGGCCAAATTTTCAATCCGGATCCCGAAACCTTTACCCCGGAAACCATTTTAAATAAATGGGCATCCATCGTCGACTATGGTGATAAACCCTTTAATAAGGTACAACATCCAACTCAACTATCCGACTACAACGATCTAATTACCAAGGCGCATAAATTGCCGCCCAACGAACAAGGCAGTACAAAAGTCGAATCATTGAAAGATAAAATCGTGATTGTGACAGGTGCAGGTGGGGGGTTGGGTAGATCGCATGCTCTATGGTTTGCCAAGTATGGTGCAAAAGTGGTTGTGAACGATATCAAGGCGCCAGAACCTGTTGTCGATGAGATTAACAAGATCTATGGTGGAGGATCGGCCATTCCCGATAAGCACGACGTTGTAACTCAGCCAACCGAGATTGTGAAAACGGCTTTAGAGGCATTTGGTCGTGTCGATGTATTGGTCAACAACGCCGGTATTTTGAGGGACAGATCGTTCTTGAAGATGACTGATGAGGAGTGGTATGCTGTCTTAAAAGTTCATCTTTTCTCCACTTATGGTCTAAGCAAGGCAGTGTGGCCGGTTTTCCTCAAGCAAAGGAGTGGTTATATTATTAACACTACTTCCACTTCTGGTATCTACGGTAACTTTGGACAGGCAAATTATGCTGCAGCCAAAGCCGCTATATTAGGCCTCTCCAAGACATTGGCCCTTGAAGGGTCCAAACATGGTATCAAAGTTAACATTATTGCTCCACATGCGGAAACCGCCATGACTAAAACCATTTTTTCCCAGACAGAGTTGAGCAACCATTTCGACCCCTCTCAAGTTTCTCCATTTGTTGTTTTGTTGGCCTCTGACGAATTACAAAAAACAGCTGGTAGTCGTGGTGTCAGTGGCCAACTATTCGAAGTCGGTGGTGGCTGGTGTGGTCAAACCAGATGGCAAAGAAGTAATGGTGCAGTCGGCCTTGACCCTACCCCTGAATTTATTAGAGATAACTGGAGTAGCATTATTGATTTTACCAAATCCATCAACCCGAAATCTACTCAAGAATCTTCTATGGCAATACTACAAGCGGTTACATCGGCTAATTCTGGAACAGGTGCCTTTAAGTATACCAACCGTGATGTCATCCTCTATAATTTGGGAGTTGGCTCCACCAGCAAAGAATTAAAATACGTTTATGAAAATGATCCCAACTTTCAAGTGCTTCCATCGTTTGCTGTTATTCCATTTATGAATAGTGGTAATGACATTAAGATGCATGAATTGGTAGAAAACTTTAACTATGCCTTTTTGTTGCATGGTGAACAGTACTTCAAGCTAAACCAATATCCGCTACCAACGAGCGGT
Organism: Lachancea kluyveri NRRL Y-12651; assembly: GCA_000149225.2. Classification (NCBI taxonomy): domain Eukaryota; kingdom Fungi; phylum Ascomycota; class Saccharomycetes; order Saccharomycetales; family Saccharomycetaceae; genus Lachancea; species Lachancea kluyveri. The sequence goes on along the minus strand of CM000687.1, from coordinate 799,932 downwards.
TCTGTCAAAACAGTATCCAAGCCGCTCAGGGTATTGGATAAAGGTGGTAAAGCAGCAGTAGTTGTCGGTGGTTACCAAACTTTTGATGCGGAAACAAAGAAACCACTAGTGTACAACGAGGGAACTTTTTTCATTAGAGGTGCACGCGTTCCAAAGGGTAAAGAAATCAAAGACCGGCCAAGAGCTAAATTTGCTGAAGAGCAATTCAAAGCACCATCCAAGCCAGCTGATTTCGAGATTGAAATACACACTTACGAGGACCAGGCCGCTACCTATAGGCTATCGGGCGATTATAACCCATTACATATTGATCCGAAGTTAGCGCAAAGGGTAAAATTTCCCAAACCAATTTTGCACGGGTTGTGCACGTTAGGCATAAGTGCCAAGGCTCTTTTTGAAAAATTCGGTCAATACGACGAACTAAAAGTCAGATTTACCAATGTTGTGTTTCCCGGTGATACGCTAAAGATCAAGGCCTGGAAACAGCCAGGTGGTATCATTGTTTTCCAGACGATCGATATTGAAAGGGATTATGTAGTTCTTGATAATGCCGCCATAAAATTAGTCGGTGGCAGTGCCAAGTTTTGAGATGATAATTGTATTCACTCGCTTTATGATTTTTTTTTTTTTTTTTTTTCTTTTCATGATTTATGAACTATGTACAATGACAGAAAGCCCGAATTTGCAAGGAAATTGACATTATTTGTTTTTCTCCGGCAAAGCTGCATTAAATAATCTAAAACGTTTGAAAGCACAGTACAGGCATATATTCATATAAACGTTTTGGAATTGCTGCGAGGCCAAACATGAAACGTTCACTACAGAAAGAAATGTAACACTCGTAGCACTCATTAAAGATACTTGCTCTATGCAAAACGCTTGGATTATTTATCTTCCGATCAATAGTTTTGCGGGTTTTGTAAACCCTCTTCTAAGGGAAAGTTTTATTACTTTGCTGCTTACATAAATGAATATTTATGAGTCTCTGGGCTCTTTAGACTCGACATTTTATGAGTTCGTAATCATAACGGGTAAGAATAAATAAGAAAGTACCGAATGGACGAAAAAACAAAAAAACAGGATAACGACCCAAATGGTTGGTCATTAAAACATTTTAGTTTGGAGCATCTTCTGGTGGAATCTCAACTACCCAATGGGAACCAAAGTATGGAATCTTTTTGTAGAGAGTATTTTGGAATTTTGGCCAGCCTTCAGTGAAAACGAAAATAGCAGCGAAGGAGGAACCACCCCAGATGGCCAAGTTTGGAGTGTAATCGATCAAGTTCTTCAAGTTCAATTTACCGAAGTAAGGAGTGGTCTTAGAAGCTAATTTAGAAACGTACTGTGTTACGATATTCGTTAGTAAACCCTCCCATTATCCTTGGAGATATCGGACATTCATGCAGAGATGCAGTACTCGTGAGAAAGTGCTATTCATTTCTTTATGTGTATCATGCTTGTCCAACCTATTCTAAATTTTGATGAGTCAAACATACGGAAACCATCTTTGTTAACAAATAGTTTGTTGCCAGTGCGTGTGTGTGCTGTGTACATTCGAAGGACTCCCAAAGCTTTCCTTATGGTAAAATTTGAAAAACTTCATTGATTCGTACATAATTATGTTAGTGCCAAAATACTGATCTTTCATTGGATGTGGGTCACGTGACAATCGTGGCATTACATTTCAACCGTCTGGGTATTAAATGCTCTATATAGTGTTCCTGGACTTCAATATCAGAGATTCGTAAATAGACGGATAGCCCTTTTTTAAACCTTTTACTGTAACTGGTCTAACGTATCCGTTAACATCAAAAAATTTGCTGACACAACTCCACTTATGCCAGGTAAAATCCTTGTTTGGTGAACATTTGCAATGTAGTGTTTCTCTTAGCTCCTTATCACGAGGACAGTCCTGATTTGGCACGTGGTAATAACCCGTATTAGCTACAAAGTGGATCTGGTCCACAGGCATCATTATACTCACAGCCAGAGTGTGTACGGGAGCATCTCCCCAGCGTTCATAAAAGAATCCACCTTTTTCTTCCAAATACTGGAAGTATTCTTCATACATTTCACTACGATAGAAACCCATATTTCCAATTTCAAAATTTGTCCAGAAATGACACAAATTGTAGTTTTCCCCGCCATCATCGCTGATAAAATCAAAATTGTTATCTTTCGAAACGTATTGAGGATTTTTTTTAAAAAAATCTTTCGTAGTATCCCACAAACTGGGTATAGTTTTGATATCTTCACCTAAGGCCATATTAAATGCGTACATCTTGTTATTCTGCCTCATGTACTGAAAAACGTCATAGGTAATGTCACATTTGAAATGGACACCAGGCTCTACTCGCCAGTAGTATTCGATATTTTGAAGCTCCGGTAACTTGTAAAAAAAACCAGAGTTGAAACGGCACATAAACCTGTAGGATTCGCTGCCACCGTACTTGATTTCCGCTTCTTCGTATTTCTTTCTGGCCTGGGCTGCCTTCTTTTTATCTATATTTTCAGGATACGACCAGAACTCAGATGGAATTTTAACGAACTTTGCTCCGCCTGAGACTTTTTTCGAAACTTCTTCTTTGAACTCCTCATCAAAATCTTCGTCGTTTATGAAGTACCAATTGTAATGAAACAGATTGTTGAAACGGGCTTCAAATTCCTCGATTGACTGCAACATTTCAGAGAGCTCAGAGTTTCTGACTAATGATAGTATAATATCATTTCCACGGCTATCATTGTATGTATCTTTACTTTCTTGATTTTCTGTCGTACCACTCGCGACCGAAAAGTTCATGGTACTCGAAGTTGGCGCATCAATTGGCGGTATGGCAGAAGCCCTAGAACTCATAATAGAGACAATGTTTTCTCCAGCATGATCGTCGAATTGGTCTGAATTATCCTCATTTCCACCTTCTTTGCTTTGACCGATGAACCTGCCTAAAGTCGTAGTTGTGAACCCATCAAATATATCCAAACTCAACTGTAAGTAGATTACGAGTGATATAGATAATAGAATAACCAAAATGACCAATCTTCTAACAGAATAGCGCCTAGCTAAACCCAAGATATTCATTCGGAATGTATTTGGCTTTCTAGGATATCTCGTTAGATACAAAGTTGATGCCTTTTCATAAACTACACACCTTTTTTTATTGCAAGCTCTAATTGCCTTTTTAATCCCCTTCCACGGTGAGGACGCTTGGAGATTTATTTCTTATGTGACAAAAAGTAGAAACAGTTGAACAGAAAACAGTATGAGTATTTTACTTAAAGCAAACATCTCGTACGGTGGTAAGGTAAGGATATGGCATGATAATACACTATAATAATAGGAATTTCGAGGTGTAGCATCCCAAAATTCCAAAAATGAAATGCTAAAAATGGTATATCCCTATTTGATATTTTTAGGGACCCAATTCCCCCAGCGCCGGAATACACGTGAGGATTCTTTCACTTCTCCTTCAGTTCATAATTGTATTTTCATTTCCGAACACAATTACCTTTCAGAAATGTCTGTTCAATAATACTGGCGACAATAGTGATGGTGTACTTTTTTTTTAAAGTAACGCCATGGCTCATCCGATCGTGTAGTTATGTCTTATCTACTTGTAATTAAAAACAGTAATAAACTTTTTATTTTTTTTTGAAATTTTAATGTTTAACATGTTTTGAATCACTCTTATGATACGACCAACAATTGGCTTAGTATTTATCCAATTACATTCATTATGTAGGATCGTCTTACTCCCCCCCATTGTCAGGCAAATAACAGTTTCAGCTTACGGTGTCTGTGAATTCTGTGTAGAGCGCTAATTATTTTCTTAATTTGTGTTCGATTATGGTGACCATCTATTATTTTTTTAGGTGTCTTTGACTCGAGAGTTTGGAAATTTAAACTCTGTATATTATGCACTTTAGGACATGTGACATTCTCTATTTACTAATCGTTACTCTGTAACGGCTAAGTCCTTGATTATTGAACCTCGAGACAAATACACGGTGAGTCCAAAGGATAGTCGCGATATTAAAGATGGTCACGAGGGAACAGCGCTTGGGAACATCTAGATTATAGTTTCAAAGCCAATGACAGTTTATTATTGGCTCTTCGTTCCATTTTCTAAGTTTCACCTTTCAAACCATAAGCGGACACACTGGTGTCATAAAATCCATAGTTTGTGCAGTAATAGCTAACCATCAATTTAATCAAATAGTAAATTTTTGAAGAAAAAAAATACGTTGCTTACGGTTGGCCTTTAAACGGGCGTGCTTGGAGGTTCGAAGGTGCGATTTTATCTAATTATTAAATTTATGTAGTATTTTCTTCTAACTTAATGGCCAGTAATTGACAGGTGTTTGGTGTTTTCCTCCTTAAGCAATACTGTATTATATTTAATAACAATTATTAATGAAGATCATTTACCCGATGTATGTGTCTTATGTGGATTTTTCAGTATGAATACAGGGATGGCTTGAGTGTCTCAAGCTTTGAGAGGTTCCGGATCTCGAGACAAATTGTGGATTTGCAAAAAATGGTTTGTCCTTCCTCTGGAAACACATTTCGACCATAAGCGATGCTAGTTAACATATCTAGGCTATCCAATTTTTTCCATTGTTGTATTTCATTTCGCTTTGATAGCCATTGCTCCAGCGGATAGCAGACTTTCACCACTTAAAAAATGCCATTTCCTAGAATCGAACCAGGGTTTCATCGGCCACAACGATGTGTACTAACCACTATACTAAAATGGCATATGTGATAAGCTGTTATATACACTAAAATATATGTGACATGGATTTTTCTAGAGTTAATAGAACTGAATAAAGTAAGTGTTGGAACGAAATACAACTATCGTGAGAAATTTGTGAATATTGGGACAATTGTTGAGATTCCATTTTTGGTTAAGGCTATAATAATTGGTATATGGTTATACTAGAAGTTCTCCTCACCTTTCTAGGAATCCAGAAAAGAGAGTCGATAACTTTATATACAAATACTCTTCCTTTTATATGTTTCTGGTTCATTATCCTATTACATTATCAATCCTTGCGTTTCAGCTTCCACTAATTTAGATGACTGTTTCTCATTCTTTATGTCACCTTATAACACCGTGTGTGATAATATACTAGTAACACGAATACTAGTATATCATCATACATAGTGTTATAAGGTGACATAAAGGATGAGAAACAGTCATCTAAGTCAGTGGAAGCTGAAACGCAAGGATTGATAATGTAATAGGATAATGAACCAGAAACCTATAAAAGGAAGAATATCTGTATGTAGAATTATCGACTCCCTTTTCTGGATTCCTAAAAAGGTGAGGAGAACTTCTAGTATAACCATATACCAAATTATTATAGCCTTAATCAAAAATGGAATCTCGACAATTGTCCCAATATTCACATATTTCTCATAGATGATATAAATATTTACTCAAACTACTCGTCTAGTACTGCTTCAACTTTAGTCGTATCATACATACTTTGTACACCCTGATAAATCCTCATTTGCTATAGCTATGCTATTCAATGATAGACAAATTTAACACGCTTAAACTACAAAACCTACGCATTCCACCCCCGATGTTGACACCTGTCAATATACCGAAACACAAGATAATAGCCATAACCGCCGGAACTTTCTCGATGTTTTCAATAAACAGTGCGTATTTTTGCACAATGAAAGTAAAAAAATTCATGTAACTACACAATTTATTTCGTTTGTACGAAGTATTCATAATTTGGTGCGGGATACTATACCACTGTTTTAAGTATCTGTAGTATGACAGAAATTGGGCTGAATGAGCACAGACGGAAACTCTTTAGTTGCTTTGATTTTTCATCTGATAAAGGCCCATATAATCTATTTTTATTGCTGCTTTAAAGGTTGGCAAGCATCGTTTTGCAAAAACTTATGAGTCTTTGGCAGCATGTGGACAGGAATGCTATGTGGATGGTGCATTCTAGCAGATATTAAATATCTAGACGAAAGGTATGACTTCCATCAAAAGCAAGTGCTTGGTTGATGGTGAAATATGTATTAAATGAGATAAGTAATAACAAATGTGTCGGCATCCTCGGCACATACTTTAGGTTATGCACATTGCTAGTACGTTACACTTGTGTAGAGAGTGCAGCCGTGTCAAATCTTAAATGTGATCTTGCTTGAAAATACCCGAGGAAAATTGATATATGTTTTTTTGATATTTCGAGTCTAAATATTGAGCGAGGATGGAACTGTACTGTTATACAATAAAAGACTACGTCATGGTAATACATCAACCCAGAATTTGACCACCTCTATTCTGTCGCTGTCGAGGTCTTGACAAGTGTACTCCAGATAGTTTAGCCCCTCTGGTAAACGAATTTCATATCTTGAAGGCACTAAATTTTCATTAGAAGACATACTTGGTGACGGGTTTGCTTTCTCCTTGTTTACCATTAAAGACGTCTGATAGTTCATCTGTGGAGGGCAGTTTAAGTGGGCTAAAAAACTGATAGAAGCTTGGACTGGTGGCATGGTCACTACATACATGTTCTCACCTTTCTTCATGTTTTTGCCTTTGAATAAAAACTCCACCCAAGTTTGATTAATGGATGGTAAGGTCCCTTGTAACGGTTTTGTAGCCTGTCTGTACACAGATTTGGCCGAAGAAATGCAGATGTCATGGATCAAAGCGAAGACTTCACCGTGATCCAACTCTTCTTCCTTGTTGTACCTCGTCAAGGCCTTTAAGATATTGAATTTGAGCGTGTCTGACTCATCCTCTACCACTTCTGTTTTTGTCCTCTTATATGCGAGTCCGTCTGCCTTACCGTGATTTGGGCCCAGAAGGTAATCTCCAGAAAATAGGGTACGATTGTAACCGTTTCCTAAACCTTCGTAATGATTGAAATCATAGTCATCTACATCAGCTTCATCATCTTCGGACCCTTCTCCCTCATTATCTCCACCATTGGCCAAATACTGTTCATACTCAACTTTATCGTATTCCAATTTTATCTCGCCCTTTTCGTTTTCATTTTTTAATTCAGTGAAGAAATTGTTGTAAATCTCTCTTCTGAAGAACTTCAAAAGCTTTTCAGCGTCTTGGTAAATCAGCGTCTCTGAGTCGTTGAAAACCAGTGCATTTTGAAAGATGAGCTCAACGTCAATATAAAAATCGTATATTTTGGTATAGTAGCGCATCTCCAAATTGTTTCTAACCAACTTTAGCGCGTTTGGTCTATGAATCACTTCATAGTATTCTGGTAGTTCGTCCTTGTCGACTAATTCTGCAAAGGGCTCCGCGAGCTTGACAGTATTATCCAACCCATCAGTATTTTCACCGGCACTTTCAGCAATTGATTTTTCTGTTGCATTAGTGACCTTATCTAAATATTTCAAAAGCTTCTCTTTGATGGAATCGCTAATTAGGTAGTTCCTGGTGATATTCTTTGCCTTTAATACTTCGTACTTGACATAGTTTACCGCTTGCATAGAATTTTTAACAATTAAACTGTCTTCGTCGTTGTATGAAGAACAATTTTTTGTAACCAACTCTATGTCTAGAAGAAAGTTCTTGTAGCCATTAGGGTATTCGTAATCTCTAGATTTTATCTCATTAATGGATATTGGTTGGTCGATCTTATAGAAGTACCCTGGATGGAACTTCCTACTTGGCAACTTGATGAAATCTTTAAAAATAGCTCTGTAACTTTCAATCAGGTTATCTAAAGTAAATGTGATGAATAAGTTAAACTTTGGAATGCTCCAGTCTTCATCTAGAGTCAATTCGCTATCTGGGTCCAAAGGCTTGTGGTAATCTACAACGGGTAATTTACTTTGGTTTCTTGGTTGCTTACCAGCAACATATCTTGTCTTTGAAATAGGATTCTCTATTTCTTCAGATTCTTGAATCTTTCTCTTCCTAGGAGGCATCCTTGCTTCTGTATTAATGGCCTGTATGAGATGAAAGCTACATAGCGGGTTTAAACGCTAAAATAGCCATGTAAACTTTTTGATGGTTTTTTTTTTTTTTTTTTTTTTTTTTTTTTTTGGTTTTGTCTCGTTAATAATTATATTCTTACGCGATTGCAATAGATCTAGATAAACTGAGATGTTAGTTAAACCCCTTTGGAAATTTACTAAGTTGATACAACTGAAGGAGTTGAGTTTGTGCTACTGTTCTATAAAGTCTTAAAATTTCGCGCTCGTATCGGTAAAACTATGGAGGAGTGGCCCGGGGAAACAGGAATGTAGATACAGGAGTAGGTTTTACGGTTTTTGGGTAGGATTATCTTATCTTGATTAGGTGCAATTTTCTTTACTTCAAGTTTCAAACTCTCTTTTTAAATCCAGGAGATACACAAGGCATGCGAAAGTACATGTGTTTCCAGTTTGATGAACTTCGTTAGTTGAATCGCAAGCACGCGCAGTTTCTAGATCGTTTCCTAGAGATGACAAAATAGTCTTTAGTTCATTCTTTTTTTCTACATCAATTTCGTATATGCTTTTTTCCTATCTTTTCCACTTTTAAATATCTCATGGCAAGTTACAAAGTTACAATTAGTTGGTCCGGCATATCCACCCGTAGTTGCTCATCTAATCTCTTGAACAAGTCGGCGTAAAGCTTCTTCACTATTTGCCGTTGGTGTGATGTGATGTCTTGAGCATTTAGCGGAGTAAACTTCTGCACCTGTATGCTACTACGCTGTAGCTTCAAAGCCCCTTCTTCACCACTTTCGGCGTTGTCTCCATCATCGCTCGTCAAGTATGCTTCTATATCGTGCCCTTTCATTACTATTCCGCTATTGCTCATCATAGAAATATCTATCAATTTGTCATTTGTGTTATTCACAATATCGGTCAATTCACGTTCACGTTGCATCAGCTTATGTTCTTCCATCTGTAGCTGGCGTTGCATGACATCGTAATCGCCCCCATCATTGGTTCGGTAACCATCCTGCTGATTTTGTAGTAATGGATCATTCTCTGTTGAATTTTCTGTACTGCAACAATTTGTTATACAACTGAATACAGCACCCATCGTCCTTATCTGTATTCGTTCTATTTCTTTTTTACTTCTCTTATTCTGCTTAGCTAATAGTGAATCGTTAGCAAATTCATATAAGTTAACAGATATGTGAGCAGTTATTGAAGCCAAATAGCGATGGTAAATTAGGACAGTTTGGTCCACCATAGTCTTAGGCTTTTAACCCACCATTTTTGGCAACTGTTTCACTTTTTGTGCGCTACTATTTTGCCGGGTAACACTATGACACTACCAAAAAGAAACAGTCGAAAATTTTTAACGATTATTATAGGTAAGCCATAAAATAAGTCAACCTAACAAAAACACAGGTGGAAGCTACATCACGATGTTGTCGAGAAAAACCTTGCCAGTAAAGAGCGTGAGATGCTTACATACCACAGCCATCACCTCTGACTTTATGTCATGGTTCAGAAAAAAGCAAGACAAGAAGCAAGTTACTCCGACAAAGAACACAGAGGATGTTATCAGCGAAATCGAATCTGGTAAGGCCAATGCCGTCGAAGAAGGTGGGAAAAAGTTGAGATTGACTGAGGATGATTTCATTGGTGAAGAACTGGGCGCTGTCGATAGAAATAACCGTGAAGCTCTGATTCAAAGCGCGCCTTTTAACCAGTGGTTAAGTACCGAAAAGACTTCTACAACGGAAAAATTGAACTCCATCGTATTAGCCTCCTATAATAAAGCACTAAGTTCCCAGATCGAAGATATTAAAGACCCAGCTCTTTCCTCTCCATTCGTTAGTTTGGTTTCTAAGTTCAAATTTACGAAAGATTTGCAATCTCTTTCTGGTTTTATGATCCCCGATTATCAGTTGACTAGATTGACTACTCCTCTGGAGTTCCATGAATACTTTACTAAAGAAGTTCTATCTGGCAAGTTGGCTAGATTTAACGACGTCGAACCAAACGCCATTGAACTAGACGATAAAGTTTTTCCAACCAATGTCTATATTTCAAAGCACCCTAGCGTCAGAGATCAAAAAAAGAAGTTTTCTGGAATTTTAAACGAGGTACAAAAATTGGAAGCTGAAGCTGCTAGAAGAGCGATTGAGGAAGCCAGGAACAGTTAAGATATGGCTATACTCATCTTCATCATCTACTTGCACCTCGTGTAGTAATCATAAATCTTGTAAATAATATAAGTACGCTAGCTCCTTATTTGGGCCAATACCCATTCCATATTGCGTGATGATCAAAATCTGATAAGGGGGAAGAATAAAAGAAAAAAAAAAAGAATATAGTTTCTAATGTTTTCTGGTTAACGTAAAAAAAACAGCTAGGGATGCACCCAGGACAAAGACTATTGTTGGTAACAGAACTCCATTATAAAAACCTGGGATAAAATATCCTACGGGTTCGCATTCCTCTTGAGGATTAGCAGAACGCACGTTTCTGTCTTTACGAACTTTCGTAGTCCTGGCTGCAAGTAACTTCATAACTTCCACCTGTGAAACACTTTTTTCAGGCTCATGGAGCAAGAGGTCGATCTTGTCTAAACCCATATTTTTATGGACGGAAACGCAATCGAGTAAGTCTTGGTCATGGGTAAGGCTTATAAGATCGTTTTCATCATCAATGTAGGAAATTTCTAAGTCATGGTTACATCCAGCCTTTTCATTGATCAATGCTTGGAGTTTTTGGATACCTTCGATGGGTTTCAATGAAATCCTGTGAATCTTATCATTGTTCAATGTTTTAAACTTGAAGGACTGTAAAGAGGTTCCAAAGTCTTCTTTAATCCTGGGTGTAACTGACAAACAGTCACCGTTGGTGAGTAATACCGAATCTGCTGTCTCAGTAGTACCTTCAGCACAAAACTGGTTCAACTCATTTTGAAAAATTTCTGGCGTGCCAGAAAAAATACTCTCGCTGCGCAGAGGAGAAATATCACATGCCATGTCTATGCCATTCCAAAATCTATTCCAGGCTGGTCCACTTGTGGTTTTGGCACTATTATTTGGTGCAATTGGACCATCTTTTTGAAAATGATGGCTTGTAAGTTCTACATCAGATATTCGACAGATTTGGGATAAAGCAGCATATGTTAATTTCAAGACTTCAGCAATACCAATAATATGTCCGAGGTTCACAACGGGGAGGTTCAAGTAATGGCCCTCAAACATTTTCCTCAATGCTTCTTGGATCGTGATATCTTTATCAGCCATATCTGGTTGCGGAGTCATGACACGAATAACAGAGACAGTTTTTGGATCCAACCCAGCGGCAATAACTCTTAGAACAATGTCCTTCGACGTGAAAATACCAACAACATCATTTGCTTCATTTTTAACTAATACTGCTGTGATATGATTTCTTTTCATCAGTAAGGCAGCTTCTTGGACAGCTGTCTTTACGGTAACATAAAAGGGTTTGGTAGCTTCACCGTCAAGCACAGATCCCAAGCGTGGGCCATCTATAATTGATTTCAAGCGCTCAAAGTACTTTAAAGCCTCAAATTTTTGCTCACCCACAGAAAATCTCCCAATCTCATCACCAATTGAGTTGAACGCTTTACACAAAGTTTTTGAGTAATCATACATCCTTTCCAATCTTTCCATGGCATCTCGATAACATTTGGTAATATCTAAGACGCCTAAAACTGCATTGGTATTTTCATCAATGACTGGCAAGTGCCTAAAACCTTTTTCTACCATCAAGTTCAATGCTTCAGAAGCCAAAGTGTCGGAAGTAGCACATAACGGGTTGCTGGTCATGATTTGATCTATCGTAATAACAGCAGATTTCAGGCCATTACCCACTACTCTGAAAGCTAAATCCTTAGCTGTAAATATACCGAGAAGAGACCCGTTTTCGAAGTCTTCTCCTTCGTGATCAACATTGTCGTCATATTCTATAACTAATATGCAATTCTCTCTTCTTGCGCTCATCAATTGGGCGGCTTCGTACACAGTGGTGGTTGGTTTACAGATCACAGGCTCGGACGGATTTAAAGTTAACACTGTACCCGGACGGCACTTTCTTCTGTTATAACTTGGTTTTTTTCGTATATTTGAAGATAACTTCTTTGATAGGCCATTTTCCAACTTTCTCCTAATCGCCTCATCTCTTTTGGACTGCCTTTTTCTATTCTCATCCTTGTGAACGCTCGGAACTGTGATATTCGCAATATCTAAACTCTTGTTGGGAGAATTTAATTGATGAGACATCAAAATACTCATCATTTGCTAGTCTTTGCTGTTTAAGTGTCAGAATCAGTAGTCGCGATTTTTTTGTGAACGCTCTTTGCCCTGTATCTTCATTGTAAACAATTGTCTAAATCAAGAAATAGATAATGGTTATTCGTGTGAAATTATATTACTCGAACCACATTTTACATCAGCGGCTATTTTTACGAGGCGTTCCTTATTTATAAGAACAAAGCGGTTTTCTTACCTAACTTCTCTTTACCCCTTCTTTTTGTCCTTTATTCCTTTCTCACTGCAACAAGATATAAAGCCCAAAAGATAAACCATGTTGCAAATAAGCTTATTAATAGTGTTGTTAATATCCACCTTTTCCGATAGTCATTCAGTGCAGGACGCGACTCTGTGTTCCCAATTCAAGGAAATAGATACAAGGGTTGACTTGAGTAGCTGTGTATGTTAAATCATCTACCTTATTGCTATTTCCACTCTGTTGCTCATCGTGTAGCGGCTTTTACTTACTAAAATCCAACTCTAGAAGCCCCATTTAGAACAGTGTTTAGTGGACAGATTCAACACTAATGAAAGCTTATGCTCCATGTGTATCTCTGTCCAAGAAAATTTGGAAGATTACAGTAATTGTGACTGCGTTCAATGCTTACTAAGTGCTTTATCCGCTTTTTGTTACGAAGATTACTGCTCTGACACTGCCCAATTGGCCAAAATCCAGGAGCTAAGTATTGATTTATCTAAGTCAGAACAAATTGGAATTAATTCTCTACCTACTGTTAAGGATGTTAATGAATTGACTTATTTCGCAGATTCAGATGGCTATGTTCGCCGTAACCTATTACCCTTTGAAAGAATAGAATTAGCTAAATCTATGTTAAACGTCCTTGAGTATTCGGGGAGGTCCAACTATAGCAAGAGACGTTTAGCAGATAAATCAAAAGCTGATAAAGTTTCTAAAGAGAAGCAAGCCAATGGTCAGGATACCGTGAATAGTAGTATGCGAAGAGGAGAGGCTACAGGGTTGGCTACGGAAGGGCTTGGAAACGGTACGTATAATTCTGTAAAGAAAGGTTATACGCCAAGTTATGTTTGGAAACCAGCTTCGATCACTGCCGGTAAAGTCGTTGAATACAGTGGTAACAGTGATAGGGAGACAGCAGAAATGGCGTACATAAAGACCGAAACTGAAACTGAAACTGAAACTGAAACCGAAACTGAAACTGAAACCGAAACCGAAACCGAAACTGAAACCGAAACTGAAACTGAAACCGAAACCGAAACTGAAACCGAAACCGAAACCGAAACCGAAACCGAATTATTGAAGATGGTCAGGACAAAGACTAAATACGAATATATTACCACGACAGAAACGGAGTTTGAGATTAGCACCAGAACCAAGTATAAGTATGATATTGAAACCACCACAGAAACAGAGGTAGAAGAAACTACAAAAACAAAAAAGGTTGGAAAGTTGACTGTCACCGATTGGGAAACTGAAACTGAAACCGAAACCGAAACTGAAACTGAAACTGAAATTAAGAAGAAGTGGTACCCTGTTACTACCACAGATACCACAACTGTCACTCTCACTAAAACATTCACTAGGAGTAGGGCAACCCTACCTTTGCTATCTGGCATCTTATTCAACGCCTTTGGTGTTACTGGAAATGGAAGCTTGGAAATTGATTCAGGTTATAATAAGATGTTGATCAATACAAGCGTGGCGTCACCCAATTATTCAATAACCACTACGTCCTTAGATTGCGCTTCTACAAGCTCTGATAATTTTAGGGGTAAGGTACTTACGAATGCTTCTGCAATTGGAGGATATACATTCGAATTCGCATCTGCTGCCTCCAACACCAATACAATGATTATATTCTCCACACTAGCTACAGTAGTCGGTACTATAACTGTTTATAGTCTAACTAACAACTCACACCCACAGGAGTTTCTTAATGATGGCGGGAATGGTAATGCGCCAGAATCAGGTGATGATGAATTTGAAGATGACGAGATAGACGAACAAACAGTTCAAGCTTTAGCTATCCACATACCCAAGCAAGATCTGGCAATAGAGGAAATAGCCAAAGTTTTGAGAGCTGGTCCTTAGAAAAACAAAAAATAATTGGTTTTATTCAGTAAAGTGCTTCGTAATATCCTATTTAGCTGTTAATTATTCTATGTCGCCGTGCCGCTTTATTAATTCTGTCAACATCAAAAATTGTGAAAGCGAAAATACATTTTTCATTCTCAAGGGAGACTCAAGCGTGAAAAGAATGAGTTCATTAGAAACATGCAGGGAGTTTTACAACGTGGTAACAACCAAATTTGTATCTAAGAAGTCCAGGTTAACGTTTTCTCCCGATCAACCATCTGCAACATCTAACTTCCTTTTCGTGAACACGTTAAATGAAATAGAAATTATTTGTTTTAAATCAACTTACCTCAGGATTTTTAAGGAGTCTCATGACTACATGAGAAAATTTGAAAATAGCGATAGTACGTTCAACTTATCATAACCTTCGGAATACTGATTACTAATACAATTGTACAGCTACTACCAGATGTTGGGATATGTATTATGCCACAGTGGGATTGTTACTAACGACAACTGAGAACTACACAATTTTAAAACTACACGAAGAGTTCCTTTTAAACGTAATAAATCAACATGAAGATTTTTATGGCAGTCCTGTAGAGATTCCTGATGTGTTTTTTCAAAATGAGGTAAGGTTAGTGCAGCATCTTTTATCTTCAACAAATAATAGGCTTAATAAATCGTCTTCACTCTGGGTTTTGTACAGAAAGTTGTACGTTTTATCAAGAGAAATTTTTCCCAGTGTTGACATAATGTATTTGAATGTTTGCATGGAATCGGCGTGGCGCCACCCTTCTAACTACTACTGCTGGAACACGATACGCTGGATTTCTGATTTAACCACTGAGGATGAAAGATTGCAAATTTTGAGTCGTACAAAAAAGTTTTGTTTCCAAAACGTTAGAGACAATTCTTCGTGGTACACTTACATGTACATCGTTTGTGCAGAAAAGGATTCTTTTGACTTTGGTATCCACAATGCTCGCAGGTTGAGTAACAACTTAGGATTGACGGGTGCTTTCGCAGCAACTGAGGGCCTTGAAGAAATTTTTGATGTGGAATCAGAGATGAATGAGGTTAGAGAATTCATAGATAGTGTCCAAGCAGTTGAGTGGGCCCCATTCTTGTGTCTTCTGGGCCTGACCAAAAAAGTCAGTAAAGGGTGTACGCCGTCCTTTTTGAAAAAATGGCGCCTAGAAGTTTCGCAGTTTGAGAGCCAACGCACAAGTATCGAGTTGAAGAGGGGGTATCCGATTGTTCCCAAAGCATATGAAGAAGATGCTCTCTTAACGAGTTCATACAGATCTCTAGGGTACAAGAGGCGATTTATCAGTATCTTTGAGGAATAGACAAACGTGGCCACGTAAATATAACAGAGATGAATGACTATCTCTTTAAAGTATACAGATTTATTGTTGTACAAATGTTTTTATTTAGCCATCCAATTGAAATTGAGTACCTTAATTGCCGACGTGTTTATGATTTTCTTGTCGCTCTGCTAATTCCTGTTCCTGTACAGCGTGCTTTTGATAAGCTGGAATGCTAAACTTTTCTGTAAACTTTTGGCCCGGCAAAATTGGGGCAATTTCCAAGATGCTTTTGATTTGAGCTTCATGATCATTGCCCTCTGGAATGTGTTTGTAGATATAAAATTCCAGGTCTTTGCCGGGACTTGCTGATTTAAACAGTTTTGGGTGAAATTCAACACCATCCTCGATTCTTTTTTTTGCCAAAACCCTTTGCTGGTTCTCAATTTTGAATTTTTCTTCAGTTGCTACCGCATGGTCACGAACAGCTAGTGCATCTGTAACTTTCTTCCATAGTCTTCTTGATTCAAATTTTCCCTGCTCCTGCAATGGACGAACTGCTGGCTTAAGTGGGGTAGCACTATGAGTGTTAAACAGGACAACCTTTGGGGACTTATCCCTCAAGTTTCTGATGTAAATCACATCATTCCATTTGCCTGTAATCTCGTAATACTCCTTGCCTTTATAGTCTTTGATAACACCTTCAATTGCGTCATAAGTACCGGAAATAAAACCTTTGGTTTTGAACTCGATATCGACTTGGTAATGTGGACCTTTGATGATCATATGGTCACCAAGTTCAATCCTCATTTTGCCAAAAAGAATTCCCCTAGCGTACATATTAGGCTGTGTGAAAGTGTACTTTTCAGGATTTCCATCTTCACCTTTTCTATCCAAAAATTGTAAAACGCTCAAGCCTTCCATCATGGCTGCGGTAGAGTTACCTAGAAATCTAGATTTAGGGATGGTAGTTCCATCGACTCTGATATTCGATTCTGGGATCATGTAAAAGTAAGAAGATTTTGGTGGATGATGGCTGGTTTGCTCCGAGATATAGAAGGCTTGTTGTTTATTGGGTAGATCCCAATAGGCTGTAAAGTACTCACCCAGAACTGGATTCAGTGGCTTTTTGACTGCCTTTGGAGAGATGTGCCAACCGGACAAGTACCATTTGACAACCTTCACGAATCTTTCCAGTTCGTCTTCCTCTACATGTGCGTCCAAGAGAATATCAGGTTGTTGCAACTGATTAGTGATTCTCTCTAGCATAGACTTTTTTTCTAAAATAAAGGTTGGTAAGGTAATTCTGGATAAATCGCAGCCTGGTTTCAATTGAGAGATGATACCTAGTAAAATATTTTGACCAGACTCGTCGTTCTCATCAATATCGTCAGTATCTACATTGGTACCATTTCCTGAGGTTGAGCTAAAGCTAGTTTGACTCACTAACGATGAGGATGAGTTGTTACTCTCTTTAGAGCCATTGATTTTTGTTTTTATTTTACCCAATGGCATATTCTTCGTGGCTTATTCTTCTTGATTTTTTTGATTCGCTCCTTATTCCTGCAGTTATAGCTCCCTGTTTTGGTCAAATAACCCGTCTATTACTGTGTGTCTTGATTTTCAATACTGAAGAATGCCTTTTTGTTAGCCTGAAGTAATAAAAGAAGAAGTTTGTTGATTTTGAATAATTGCGATCTATTTCATGAGAATCCGGGCTGATAGAAAAGGGGTTGTGAAATTTGTGCTGACAGACGGGCGGAAAAAATATCTCAGGGTTCACTGGTTCGCGAAGAAAGAGAGCTTTGGTCTAAAAGCAAGAGTGAGTTAAGGCAACACAAGGTAAGAGATATAAAAAATGAATCTCTTAACTAAGATTCTGTACTATGAAGCACACTGTGGCTTTCTTCAAGTGGTCCGTTAGAGTATTCTTCCAGGCTAAAATTAGCTCCTTTTCGTGTGTATATGAACTTTATAGGGTTAGAATCGCCACCCTCGAGTACATGGCATCGGTAAAAACAGCCTAGCTGGTTTGGGCTTAGATTTTATTTTGTAGGCTCTAATTGCTGTAATATCTTGAAGATTTGGGGTAGCACTGACTTTATCCGCAGTTTATGGCCACCTCTTTTAAGCATCTGAACGTTCGTGCTATGTGGAAACAGCATTCCGCACAGCCAGTGCCTCGTACAACAGATATATGGTTAACTGAGGCTACCTTTATTTCAATCTGTTAAACGTATGAAGTGCATGCATTTACGTATGGGAATAAACTACTAGGTAAAATGATTTAAGATGAAGTGTACACAAGTATGTTTATATACTGTTAAACGGTGTGTTCGGTAGTTGTTGTTATAGTTGAAGGAGTTGTACCCGTAGATAAACTGGTGGCTACAGTTCCCTCGCTTTTGACACGACTATTTTCGGTGGAATCTGTACTGGCAGATGCGGTGATGCTTGTTGAATCATCTGCAAGGTTAGAAGCAGATGAATCGGATTTAGGCCTCTTGGTTTTCTTGCGCATTTTGTCATGCTTTCTCTTTTTACTTTGCTTCACTGGCCTAGTTTCGTTTTCATCGTAAACGTGATTTGGTAAGTCATAAAGCTTAACGTATTTGATAATTAGTGAAAAAGTTTCTGTATCCTCGTACTCACTAAAGGAGCGGCACAGATTGAAAAAGTCAGAGCAGGGCACGTGTATGTCTATTTGTTTCTTATCATCAACAGCAACGTCCAGCCCTATGTACATGGTAGTAATATGCACTTTTTTCTTATCTTTCAATGATTCGTCGTCTTTGTTGTCTGAAGTAACTTCGGCGTAATTTTTTAAGACACCTTCGGTTTTATAGGTGCCGTAATTATCTACAATCTCCTTACACTCGTCTTCTGTCGAATATGCATAGGTGGTCTCAAAAGGTTTTGTAAAGGGATGGGCTAAGTTAATACCGTTTAAAGCTTCCAATTTTTGAACTAACAATCTCAGTTTACTTTCAACTAGTCCACTCCATTTTAGATTCTGTTCATCAGTACCTTTTGTGGAGGCCATAACAGTAAGATAAAACTTGTACTTAAAAAAAAAGTCATGCTTCTGGAAAAGATCAGCCCACACCTTCTTATTAGAAAAGATCTCGTTTGAGACTTGGACACCTCTTTCTAACTCGGCTAAAATTACTTTTTTAGTGGACTCACTAATGTTATGAGTCGCACACATGGACGGGTACGCTGGTGTAATCACAGGCATCTTGTGAGATCTATCCTGAGCATAAATTCTCGGATTCCAAACACGAACTTGTAAGGGGCCATCTTCGATAGGTTTTAACAATACGGGCTGAGGCCAATTCCATTTAGTCAAAATGTGGAAAAACCTAGCTACGATTACCGCGCTGCAAGCATTTGGATACAACTGGCAAATTCTAGCCACAAGCATTGCCCATGCAACACCACCTGGAAACCCAAAGACATTGGCATAAATGGCCCTTCTTTGCGCCCAAAGCTTGATGGCCCTAAGAGCAATTTTGAATGCAGTAGGTTTTGGGACTAGTTGCAGAATTTCGTCAGTAACTCTGGTACCATTCAATGCCCTCAGGTCTTTTTCATCTAAATTTCTTAATAGGTTCTTATCTGCCAATGTAAGGTTTAATGGCACCTGGGTTACATCCAAACGTGCACAAATTAGATCGATAGAGATTCCACTGAACTTAATTTTGATAATAGGAACAAAGGCTTCTGGAACAGTTGCTATTTCATCTAACTCTGGTCTAGTTCTTAGAATTTCATCAAATACAGCGAAGAAGTCCTCTCTGGTGACATGCTTGGGAACAACAATCAGAGTGTCGATATCGCTACCGGGACCGTGTACACCCAACCTGTATGAACCAAATGTGAAGATTTTGCCACCCGCATCTTTTGCCATACCATCAGACATGTTCTTCTTCTTAGACACTTTGAAAACGAAATCTTCAGTTAATTGTTGTAGAATCCCCAGTACTTTTACCCTGTTGGCAGTTTCCTGCTCGGTTTCAAAAGAACCTTCCTTCTTTAATTCTTGAATCAAAGCATCGTTTAACTGGTTTTCGGCTGCTGTTGGACCAGCTGTAGATATTGGACCGGTCACACCGTAAGCTTTCTGGTGACTCATCGTTTGTGAGAAATAAGGATATTTGTAGTTGGGAAGCTTTTTGAACCCCCTATGTCTATTATTGCGGTTATAGTATTTTTTGCTTGCGTCGTTGCCAGCTGTCTCTTCTGTATGTGGCGAACTTTTATGGTTGAGCGGTACAATATACAGGTTACACAATGATTTGTTTAACGAATCGACTTTCGAGTTGAATGTGTCGACGATAATCTTGATATTGGTATAAGGATAGTTTTCTTTAAACGCGTAAATGGGTACTCCAAAAGTTTGCCAGTTTTCCGTAAACTATTTCCTTTAAGACTGAGAAATTGTGATTTGTGGAAGTAGTGTATACTCTGAAGTAGTGAAGCTATGCAACAGGTTCTTACCGTGTGTAACCTTCTGTCTTGGTGTCATAGGAGATTCAAATCTGTTTGATTGTAAAGAGTGCGCTTTTTGTGTGTGCGCGTATACTAATTATTGGCCGGGTAACTGAAAATCAAAGAACCAACTAATCGGTGGCAAAAGGGGTATGAGGAAAAGCCTCTCGAACTCGCCACCACAGCAAATACACATACGATACCCGGAGACTCGTACACTCATCTTTTCACCATGGATGAAGCTTTGATCGCCACTATTAACAAATTACAAGATGCATTGGCACCTTTAGGTGGTGGCTCTCAATCTCCCGTCGATTTGCCTCAGATCACGGTTGTTGGTTCTCAATCTTCTGGTAAATCCTCTGTCTTAGAAAACATTGTTGGTAGGGACTTTTTACCTAGGGGTACCGGCATTGTCACCAGAAGGCCATTGGTTTTGCAGTTAATTAATAAAAGGACCAAGAAAGATTCGACACTGCAATCGGCCAAGAATGAACTGTTAGATTTGAATGTTGCTGATGATCAAAAGAAGGGTCAATCTGAGGATAATGCCGAGGAGTGGGGTGAGTTTTTGCATATTCCAGGAAAAAAATTCTACAACTTTGATCAAATTAGGCAGGAAATAGTTATTGAAACTGAAAAGACTACTGGTAAGAACGCTGGTATTTCACCAATCCCGATTAATTTGAGAATTTATTCTCCACATGTTCTAACTTTGACT
This sequence comes from Lachancea kluyveri NRRL Y-12651, assembly GCA_000149225.2. Classification (NCBI taxonomy): domain Eukaryota; kingdom Fungi; phylum Ascomycota; class Saccharomycetes; order Saccharomycetales; family Saccharomycetaceae; genus Lachancea; species Lachancea kluyveri. The sequence continues at coordinate 779,117 of CM000687.1, read as the reverse complement.
TTGGTGGATCTACCTGGTTTAACTAAAGTTCCTGTTGGAGATCAACCTGCAGATATTGAGAAACAAATCAAAGATATGCTTTTGAAATATATTTCCAAACCCAACGCTATTATCTTATCAGTTAACGCTGCGAACACGGATTTGGCGAATAGTGATGGCTTAAAGCTAGCTAGAGAGGTTGACCCAGAAGGTACCAGGACCATCGGTGTTTTAACAAAAGTTGATTTGATGGATCATGGTACTGATGTCATTGATATCTTAGCTGGCAGAGTTATTCCCTTGAGATACGGATACATCCCAGTCATCAACAGAGGTCAAAAGGATATAGAAGCCCATAAAACCATCAGAGCTGCATTGGAAGATGAGAAGAAGTTTTTCGAAAACCACCCTTCTTATAGTTCTAAAGCACACTATTGTGGTACCCCTTATTTGGCTAAGAAATTGAATTCCATTTTGCTACATCATATTAGACAAACATTACCTGAAATTAAAAATAAAATTGAAGTTACTTTGAAGAAATATCAAGCTGAATTGCTAAGTCTAGGCCCTGAAACTATGGACTCCCCAAATTCCATCGTCTTGAGCATGATTACCGACTTTTCCAAAGAGTATACAGGCATATTGGATGGTGAAGCCAGAGAGCTGTCTAGTCAAGAACTTTCTGGTGGTGCAAGAATCTCTTTTGTTTTCCATGAAATTTTCAAGAATGGTGTTAATGCCCTAGACCCATTTGACCAAATTAAAGACTCTGATATTAGAACTATAATGTATAATAGTTCAGGTTCTGCACCATCCTTATTTGTTGGTACACAAGCATTTGAAGTATTGGTCAAACAACAAATTCGTAGATTTGAAGAGCCTTCTTTACGTTTGGTTAGCTTGGTTTTTGATGAATTAGTCCGTATACTAAAACAAATTATTTCTCATCCAAAATATAGCAGATATCCTGGCTTAAGGGAAGCTTTGTCTAACTATTTTGTCCAGTTTTTGAAAGAGGCCATTATTCCAACGAATGAGTTTGTTTTAGATGTAATCAGGTCTGAACAAACTTATATTAATACTGCCCATCCAGATTTGTTGAAAGGCTCTCAGGCCATGGCCACGGTGGAAGAAAAATTACATCCACGTCAAATTGCTGTCGATCCGAAAACAGGGAAACCATTACCTAACCAACCCACGCCGCAGCCTACTGAAGAAAAATCGGGAGGTTTCTTTGGGGGTTTTTTTTCTTCAAAAAATAAGAAAAAAATGGCTGCTCTAGAATCTCCACCTCCTGTATTGAAAGCTACTGGCCAAATGACGGAAAGAGAAACTATGGAAACTGAAGTTATTAAGCTGTTAATTGACAGCTACTTCGGCATCGTTAAGAGAACTGTTGCTGATATCATTCCAAAGGCTATAATGTTAAAACTAATTGTCAAGAGTAAAAATGACATTCAGAAAATCTTACTGGAAAAACTATACGGTAATCAAGATATTGCCGAATTAACCAAAGAAAATGATATTACTATCCAAAGAAGAAAAGAGTGTCATAAAATGGTTGAAATCTTGAGGAATGCCAGCGATATTGTTTCATCGGTTTGATTAGAATTTCAAATTTAGATCCGTTTTCAATTAAATATTTTTTTTATCTTGTATACATGTATAAGTATATGTGATATCCACATTTCGGTAGATGGTATCATCTATACTCTTATCCATATTTCTGTCTGTTTCTTTTGAAAAAGATAGTGTTACACGTACTTTTGCCATTTCATTCGCTATAAGATCGCACTCGTACATTTGCAGCTGTGTCAATAGCACCAATTGTTTCGGCCAAAAATCTTTTTTTCAAAAGTTTTTTATAATTTCGGAAAGCAAAAACAAAAACACTAAAACATTTTACAAATACTAGTATATTTATTTTTATTTATTTAATAAGTAAATTTTTTAAATATTTTAAAATTGCATATAAAATATAAAATAACTGTAAAACATTTAAATAATTATTATAATTAATTTAATATACAAAAGCTTTTATTAATAAATCACGTGATTTGATTTTTAATTTTCACATCTTTACTATGTTATTTGAGTTTCAATAAATAGTATCTGTAATTTATTTGCTAGTCAAATATCAAGTCAATTATGCTTACATCATAATCATAAATTTATTTGTTAATCTCTGTGCTTAGTAGCTGTTCTTTTTCTTAGAAAGTGCATTTTAGTTTTCACTGTCATTTTTAGAATTTTTTAATGTTTAATCAATTATTTTAGTTTTTTTTTTTTCTTTTCCACTTTTTCGTTTTTTTTGATTTTCATTTGACATTAGATACCAAAATGTCTTTCCATTTATTAAAACCTAGTATCAGGGAAGATTATAATCATAAAATAGTGACATACTAATTATTCAAAGGTCAGTGAGTTAACATAGCCCGCCTAAAATTATGAACAGATAGCCCTTGTCTTTTCTTGAGTTATCGGTTAAAAGATTTCCTGTGAATTGGTTGTCTTTTCTTACATGGCTCCATGGATTAAAAGGATAAAATATCACGTGATCTAATCTTCAAATGTGAAAACTGTGGTTCTTGTCCACACCATCACCACAACTGAAGCAGAGTATAAAAACTAGTGTATTCGCCATGTTAGTATACGGGCCTCTTCCGTAAAACCGCTTTAACGAATCAATCAGTTTTTGTAATGGCTAGCAATATCACTTGGCATCCAAACTTGACATACGATGAGCGTAAACAGTTGAGAAAGCAATCCGGTGCCACAATCTGGCTTACTGGTTTGAGTGCTTCCGGTAAAAGGTCAGTATAGACTTTGTTTCCATTCCTCTACACACCTCCATTATTTAGTTTACTAACAACTACACAGTACTATTGCATGCGCCCTGGAGCAGCTGTTACTAAAGGAGAATATCGCTGCCTACAGATTAGATGGTGACAATGTTAGATTTGGTTTAAATAAAGATCTAGGTTTTTCTGAGAGAGACCGTAACGAGAACATTCGCAGAATTTCTGAGGTCTCCAAGTTGTTTGCCGACTCTTGCACTATTTCCATCACTTCATTCATTTCCCCATACAGAACTGATAGAGACAAGGCTAGAGAATTGCACAAGGAAGGTGGATTGAAATTTATTGAAGTTTTTGTCGATGTTCCTTTGGAAGTTGCTGAACAAAGAGATCCAAAGGGTTTATACAAAAAGGCCAGGGAGGGCATCATCAAAGAGTTCACCGGTATCTCCGCGCCATACGAAGCGCCAGCATCTCCTGAATTACACTTGAGAACTGATAAGCAAACTGTCGAAGAGTGTGCTAAACAAATCTACGACTACCTAGTTAAAGAGCAAGTAGTCTAGGATTCCCGTTATCTTTCATTAATAATCATGTATAATTTTTTATTTTACATTTTGTACTTGTCCAAAAGAAAAATGACCTAACGTTTTAAGCTGTTCAGCCTTGCTTGTAACTCATCGTCTGGATTAGAGGATCCGTTCCAAGCACCCAAGGGCTCAGCAACCTTTTGATTTGTCTCCGACAAATTGGGCTCAGTGACCAGCTCTTGTGGTGTGCTTTGAAGTTTAGCATTTAAGTCTACACCAATCTCATCCAAAACTTTGTTGACTATTTCATCAGCCTCTTCATCTTCATCTAGCTCATTACCCATAGCATCATCTATAGCTTCGTCCATAAATTCTTGTCTTTGATCCATCAAATCACTTTGTTTTTCAAATTCCATCGATATACGCTGTAGTTGTGGAAGGTTCATAGACCTATTCATAGAAGCCAAAAGGCCAGTGGCTTCTCTCATAGACTGTGTCATTTGGTCACTACTTCTCACAGCCTGCGGACACCTATGTTAATAAATTTTTCTGAGCAACCGTAAGTAAAAATGTTGTAACATACCTGAATTCTTAAAGAAATAGCTTGGAGCTGAGTTTTCATGTTATTAAACTTTTCAACATATTTCTTTGTTCTCACCAAATCTTTGGCTTGGATTTTAGCCGCACTAATTTGGCCGTTCTTAGCAGACTTTTTAATTTCAGAAACTAATTTCTTTTCTTGAAGCTCTAGCTTTCTTCTTTCTCTTTCCAACTCTCTTTGAGTCCTCTCTAATGCCCTTTGGTTCTGCAGGTCTTGTCAGTACTTCTTTTCTTCCATTCTTTGATTAACAACGGTTAAAAAAAGACAAAAAAAAACATACCTTCTTTAAACGTTCTTGAGGGGTAAGGCTTTTACCAAACGCCCATTCGAACAGATTCATGATTTGCTGCTAAATATTTCCGTTTGCTTGTCCAAAGCTCTGCAAGATTTTTAACTTAGGGGGGCAGGGAGAAAGAAGTTTCTGAGTGTATATAACGTTTTCGCTTGTAATTTTCGTTACCCGACTTCTTGAATGGTTGATAAAATTTTTTTCGATTATCTGTGCTCCACATAAAGGATTACTCTTCCTCTGTAAATACAAGTATATCCACCCAAGTACGTCCTCGTTCCAATGCTATACGAACTTGTCAGTGTGGTGCGTGTCACAAACCCCTTAGCTGCTAGCAAAGAAGCCAAAGAATTGGTGACTACTATCGGCAAGTTGATCATTGGTAACAGAGGTGTCGTCAGGCGAATCATTCCAATGGGAAACAAACTGTTACCAAAAATAACCAAGAAAGACCAAGAACAGCATTTCCAGGGCTATCATTTCTTGATGCTATTTGACTCTTCTGCCCCAGTTCAGTCTGAAATCTTAAGAACTTTGAAGAACGACCCTCGTGTCATTAGGTCGTCCATCATCAGGATAAGCAATGACAAACAACTGGACGTCGCTTCCTCGATCGAGAGAGCAGCTGGTTACAACTCCATTTTGGAAAAAGTCAAAAGGGACAACTTCTGATTTTAATTGTAAACTATAACATTAGCATTTTTAGGTCACCCGTGTACATAGTTCTATGTGTAATGAAAAGAAAAAACAGATAAGTAACACACATAGTTTTACGCAATTATTAAGTTATTAACATAAGACATCAACTGACTAAAAAAGGAGCAGTACATAACCCTATATATAGAGAGAGCGGAATTTTAGAATAAAAGAAACAAGGAAAATGGCATAAGAAAGGTAGGGTGGGTAACTTGTATACCGCTGAAACATGCAGCAACCCAGTGACTATTGTATAAGGGTATTAATGGGTTGAGTTTGAGATTGAGATTGTTCTATCAAAGGAGTTTAGTCTATTCTTTGCTTATTCATTCTAGCAGATGGGCTCAGCCCTACGGGAATATCAGGAATTTCTAAGGAGACATTCGAAGTGACGGATGATCTGGAAACGGACCTGGCACCGTCGTCAAAAATGGACGGAGAGACCGACGGACTGTTGGTGATGGAACTTAACTCAAAGTCTGTTTCTAACATCGATAGAGGTAGAGTTTCCACGTCATTTGGATCAAAGAACAATGGATCCATTTGGAAAATGTTGCATTTGACGACTTCACTGTATGACCATCTAGAGAATAAGCTGGAATTTGCGACTGGTAAGTGAAAGTACTTGGTGTACTGAAATATCACATAAGACAGAACGGAACCAGCCATCAAGTCAACAAAGTAATGGTGAGTCAAATACATAGTAGACCACCATAACCAACAGACATAAAAAACAAATAATGGTCTCAATTTCGGGAATACGTAGCTCAAAAATAATGCTTCCATAGTGGCACAACCGGAGTGCAAAGATGGGAAGGCCCCGAAAATGACTGCGGAATTGGAGAAACCCGAAGTGTACAAGTCGATGCTAAAGTACTTATCGATCCTGCCTAATCCACCAGGTGAACCTTTCATACTGTAGTTAGCAGGGCTCAAACCATATAAAATCTTATACCATGGAGGTGCTGCAGGGAAGAGGTTTTGGGTCAACACACCAAACAAATTCATGTAACCAAAAGCGAAGGCATACCCCCTTAATATCGTTGGTGGGCCGAACAAAAATAAAATCCCTGCAACAACAAAAGGTGCACCAAAGTGAAAAATACCATATGGTAGCCAGGCAAAAATGTCCAACACTTTGTTGGTCGAAGTTGCCAATATATCACTTAAGTTATCTCCATACAAGATAGTTTCAATAGCTGGTAAAACTTTGACTGTTATCGGAGGTCTATAACCAGCAGAGAACGAAGAGGATGTGAAATAGAGGGCTAACCACGTCCAAATTGGTAACGCGTTGAAGAAGAATTGAGAGGTCGCTGGTAATGTAAAAAATACCGCTAGGGAAATATAGAATGCACATTTGAAAAACCAAGCTGCAGGGTTCACAATAAATACGAACATGAGAATGGAGCCCAAAAAGGTGTAGTGGCAAATATCAGCGGGTGTTGGCCTATAATGTTGCAGCTTCCGTAGTGTTATTCTGGGGTCAAGTGAAGTTTCAAGGTTTGCCAACCTAGATCCTGCTGGCCTTTCAGAAAGGAATATTCTTCTAAATATTTCTGCCATGTATTTATTTTTCGTTTTTAAGTGTAAACAATTAAGCGGATTCAGCGAGTGATATGTTTACCTGCGTTGCTGCCCTGATTTAAAGCCGTAGTAGTCTAGTGTGAGTAGAAGTTTTTATTATCTGGAATGTGAAAAACAGTAGTTCTGCTTCTTAGCTTGCTTTTTGGTATGACAAATGACTGAGAAGTATACGAGATGAGCTTCTCCTTGCGCTGCGGTGTTTTTGTGTTTTTCTCCTTTCTATTTGTTCCTTTTTTTTTTTTTTTTTTTTTTTTTTTCATTTTTTTTTCCTTTTTTGAACACGTATACAATGATATAACAATGGGAACATAATTCGTGAGAAACATTAATTGAAATGAGTTTCAATGAAATAATAGTATACAATCGCAGAGAAAGACATTTTCAGCTTACGAATATGACAGAGGCCATACGTAGATCTTCACGTAGAAATAAAGGCACCAGTAAGTATCTACAATACTTAGCACAGGATGAGGAGGAGTACGTGAAAGCAAAAAGCGGCTCAGTCCTCACTGAAGATGAAGTCGCGGGAAGGGGTGCTGATTCTGTTAGATGCCTAGTGTGTGGTACCACAGATGAAAACTATGATGAAAACAATGACCCATATGGTGACATGATTCAATGTGACGGTTGTGATACATGGCAACATATAGCTTGTATGAGTAGAGATGAAAGTCTTAGTTCCGATGAGTATTTTTGCAATGTTTGTGCCCCTACACTTTATCCCAATTTGAAGTACAAGATCGACCCTACACCATTCATCAACAAAAAGCTAGCAGAAAACAAAACGAAAGCCCCCTCGCCAGTGAAAAAAAGGCCTGTGGCGAGTGATGATGACTTTATTGATGATGATCAAAATAACGACAAAAAGGTGAGAAATAAATACACAAAAAGGAGAAAATCTGCCGAAAACGAGCCTGGAAACACTCCTTCTGGACATGACAAAAAGTTGAGAGAGTCTGCATTGAAGATGTTTACCGATTTGTTTTTGAAATACGTAATTCCTGACACTTTGAGTGAAGGTCTATTTAAATTACCAAATGACGAGCTAGCAGAGAACTTAGCTGCAAAACTTGCAAATGAGCTAGAAAGAGAACTCTATGAGGCTTGGTACGATTATGAAAACAGCAAGTTAAGCAAACATTACGCAGAAAAAGTGAGAATATTATTTTCAAATTTGAAGGATCGCAAGAATAATTCATTAAAGGAACATGTGGTTAACAGGAAGATTTCTTTACACAAACTAGTAAGGATGTCAGTTAATGAACTAGTCAATCCAGATCTGCAGCTGTTTAGAGAAAAGGTTGACAAAGATGCGTTGGATCAATTAGTCCTAGAGCAACCCGACAAGCCAAAGTACGTGAAAACTCATAGAGGTGATGAGCTCATCGAAGATCCCAACGATTACCAGCCAGAAGACGCCATCTTTAATAAAGATTTCACAATCAGTCACCAGGATGATAGCAAAAAGCAGAAACAAGAACCAGATTCCACCAGTTCGAACGATTATACCATTTCAAGCGAAAAAGGATTGGCAGATGCGCCCAAAAACGAGGCCTCTAGGAAGTCGTCTTCTCATGAGGGAGCAGCTACTAGTCCAGCAGATACTTTAATGGCTCACGATGAGCAGAAACTACTGGAAGCAACTTCAAGTCTACCCGAGCTCAACGAATCTAATATCAATTACCCAGACATCGGTGTACATTTTCACTGTACTTTGAAGTTCTTAGGCACTTCATCTGATTTGAAAGCAAAGGTTTACGAAGAAGCATTGGGTGACAAATCATTACTGATTGAAGGTCGGTTGGGAAGAGCTGAAGCAGACCGATATCTTCACCAGTTACCTAATAAACGCGTACTTTTAGCATACCAGGTTCTCACAGGAGGCAGTGAAGCAGGTAATTCTCACGATTTGTACGAGTATTTGCTATTCCGTGATAGGTATGGTGCCATCGAAAAAAAGAAGCACTATGAAAAGGATATCTATGTCATTCCCTGCAATGGTACAAAACTACCTAATATTTTCGACAAGATATCAATTGTCAACCCTGTTTCTTCATTAGGCTCAGAAAATCTATTTATAGTGATAGTAGTGAAATCTGAGTATATAACGTAAAGTAAAATAGTGGAAATCGTAACTTTAGATACTGATAATTCTTAAAGTTTCCTTACTCTCTGCTGAAATGTAGAGGCTTACAGTGTGTGACGAGAGTACTATTTGTACGGACATCAGTATGTGCCAAATGACTACAAAAGGGTACAAATCAACACGGATGATTAAATCCAAGCATCAGGTTAAACTCAATAAAAGGTTTTTAGATATACATTATATTATTGAAAAAACAATATATATATGGTTTTATTTCATGCCCCGGACAAAGGTTCTAGAGAAAATGGAAGAACTCGCAAAGCCTAAATTAGTAAACTTAAGCCTTAGCGACAGCCTTCTTGACAGCGTATCTTCTTTGCTTTCTCAAGACCATAACTTGGAATCTTTCAAAGTCAGACAAAGCGGCACGTGTTTCACGTTGAGCAATCTTCTTAGCCCAAGCGGAAGAGCCCCACTTTTCAGTGACACCAGCAGCAGCCCATTTCTTAGAGACGGTAGCAGTTCTGGCACCTCTTGGCAAGGTGAAAGTCAATGGAGTCAAAACAACGTGACCCAAGTTGACAGCTTGACGAGCAACGCCAGTTTGTGGACCATCGATCAAAGCCTGCATTAACAAGTTAGTAAAAAAAAAACTCTTCAAACGTGCAAAATCTGGAGCAAGACAAAAGGATAGCGGTCAGAGAGAGAGAAAGAAGTTCAACAAAGTACATGAACACGGGTGGCTTCATAATAAGATATTATCTTATTAAGGAGCCATTTTGAAAATAAGATAGAACTGAAAGGAAATCATTGAGTGACTCGAAGAGTCCTCTTCGGATTACTCATAATAATTTCTTCAAAATCTTAGGAATAAAGCCACCCAAAGCCCAGGTTATAGAAGTAAAGTTCTCATTAGATGTGATTTAAAGTTCTCACCAACATCTCCAATTCCCATTTACTCTCTGATTTGCTATATTCTTTCCCCACACCTGATTATTCCTTTGCACCTAGGATATACATACACTCTTTTGGTCAATGATTTCGACAATAGCAGCCAACTTGCCAGCGGCTGGACCCTTCTTGACCAAAACAACACGACCAACTTCGACTAATCTCCAGTTAGAAGCCTTAACAATAGAATCGGTGGACATTTTTCTCTTACTTTGTGCTGTATCTGAATTGTCTATTCAAAAGATAATGCCCTCAAATTGAAGGCATTTCGAAGATCATGACCAAACTTTTGGGCGCAAGCGAGCTTGGGCCTCGCACTCCGCGTGCGTCCCATCGGTTTTTTTTCTCTTCCTTCCTTAATTTTGGAATTTAATGAAAATTGAACCTTTACGGAAATAAATATTATGTGATGCATGGGCTTTAAACTCATATGTACGGATGAACAGTCAAACATGAAAAAATTCCGTGGCCCTTTCAGACCAGGAAGCACAAATATCCATAAAACAAATAAAAAAAACACTATAAAATTTCACCAGAAGTCTTCTTCACTCCTCCAATCTTAGTTCAATACTGTCCAAAAAGTCAACTATGAATAGCATCTAACAACAGTGTCCCTCTATTAGAGTTCGTGATACGTACTCTTCTCTCTTCTTCTTCTTTTCTATTCTCAATAACTCCTAATTCCGTACACATGATGATATAATTTGCGATCTAGGACAAGATTACCTGGGACATGCCTAGTTCCATTATAGGGATCTTGTGGAATGCGAAATTTTTAATAATCTGACAGAACTTAACAATGGATTTCGTTCTAATGAGAATGACTGAGGAGGGCAAGGAGAACTCAGGTGAGTTCATCCATTGTTGATAGAGGCTTTTCATACCTGATTTATGCGTTATTAAAACAACTACGGGATCTTTGGTGATTTTTGTGATGAAAAAAGTTCGCCTAAATTGATTTTCCCATGAAAATTCAAACACTAATATTACACCAAGATCTACTCTGATATTTTCACTTGTCCCAGTTTTAGTTTTACCAACGCAGTTACATAAATATCTTGTCTTGAGCTTTTCTAACGTGATATCTTCCAAGTAAAGTTACCCTTTGGCTGATATAACATCCCAACCGAAGATCATCATGTACGTGAAAATTAGAGCTTTTATGGCTTCAAGTAAAATGTAGCCCTTTCAACAACAACTCTTCTTGTGAATGAGTACATTACTCCTGGAGTCACAGAAGAAAAATGTCCAATTCTAGGTATGCACAGATAGAGGACAGTGTATGTTTATGTTATGCTTGTTATGGTTTAGATTTTCTTTACTAACTGGAGGCTCTTAACACTAGAATAACCGAAGGTTAGATGAATTAGCAAGCAAATTGTCTACATTTAGAGGTATCAACCAAGATATCGGTAACCAAGCAGGTGCTGACAGTTCATTGGTAGACGACATTCAGAACTCTTTTGGCTCTTTATTCCTGCACGTTAAAAACTCCTCATCACGATTAACTAGGGCAATGAGGGCTGGTAATAATATTTGGAAGATGGTTGGTTTAGCTCTGTTACTATTCTTTATTATCTACACTTTATTTAAGTTGTTTTAAATGAGTGGCTTTTTGTAGACATAGTCAAAAGGAGGAAAAAGTAGTGCTAGATTTTGCCTTGAGCAGCATCCTTACCCAGCCTGTAGTTACCAATAGCTTTACCCCAGTTAATCTTAGATCTAGTGACGGGTAGTCTCCTCCTCAAACCTCTGAACTTTTTCTCGTTGAGTTGAACAAACAAAACGTTCAACTCCTGTTCGAAAGAAGACTCTAGGTTTTTGATAGCTAGAACCACATCATCGGCATTTTCATCATTAACTTCTTTATCGGATTTAAAACTAACATTACCATCCTCGTAGTAGTGAACGCTCACGCTTATCTTACCTTTTAGTGTATTTGTATCCAAATCGTATATATATTCAGATTTCCAGCGGCCGTTCCAAAAGTTGCCCGGATTGTATTTCTGGCTCACGATAATGATAGCAGTTTTATTCTCTTCCTTGGTTGGATAAACAGCAAATGTTACGTCGCCGGGAAAGTTGTTACTCGTATAATCTTTCAAATCTCCATGGATTGTTTTTTGCTTAGAATCTAGGGTCGGCTCATAGTTTTCTACATCCAAGCCAGAACGATCCAAATGATCCACTGAAAAGAGCAATGAGTTTGCTGGATCAAAAAATTTTGAACCTTCCTTGTTGTACTCAGAGATGACTACGGATTTGCCGTTAACATCAATTGGAATCCTATTCTCAACATTGTATCGTGCAATAGCATCCAAAATTGCATCATTGGCCTTGCCACCTGTGATTACCTTCAAATCTTGATAGACATCCTTAATCTCACCAGACGGAGTATTGGAAATAATTTGCTGTATTATGCTATTAAATTTAGATGCCATGGTTGCACTTTCAACTGCTCGAGATGTTACTTTATCAATGGTCAAAAAAATACTCAGAAAATAAAAAGGGGTTTACGAGCTTACTAGACTTTTCTAGGTAAGGAGCACACATCACGTGATACAGGATGAGGGAACAGCATACTATACCAAGAGTGCAGAGAGGTTGCAATTGGTGATTATTTGAGATTTTAGAGAAATGAACTGGTTAATTCGCCGTAGGAGTAAACAATTTTAAGGAGATTTACAGGAACGAGGCTAAAATACAATTTATACGTGATTTTTTTAATTTTTAATCTGCTGTTCATGTCGGGATGCGGATGAATAACACGCTATATAAGAAGTGAACTGTTGTGGCTAGGGCTCTGTGGATGGATTTGAATATTCGTACATATTATAAAACTGTCAAAATCTCGATAGCTTGATCCTTCGAATTGAATGCCGATACTTATCATTGGCAAGCTTTTCAGCTACGCTCTAGAGCACCAGCCTAGAAACGGCGATACTGCTAACCTTTAAAATTTTGGAATTTACAAAGGTAAAGACATAAATTTTGTCATATGGAAACATTTCTAAAAAAAATTCTTTGATGTTCCATAATATGGAATTTTGAAATTATATGTTCTCTTTCTGATAATTATTGACTGTGTTTACTATCTTGAACACATCCTTATCTCTTAGTAAAACGGCTATCAACCATGATCAGTTATTAAACGAAAAAATGTTTCAGTTATCTAGGGATTTGTCTCGATTTTTCTTAAATCTTGGATACTAATGACAAGGTCCACTTAGTATATTCACTTAAAAGTCAGGTTAGTAATAGAGCCATTGAAATTAAAAATTTTGATGATTAGTAGCTTCGTGGCCAAGGAGATAAGCTTGTTAAAGCTTTCGGAAAGATACAGAAAATAGTTTTTACGCAGTATTTGCGTTTGACTCTTTGCATCATGTTTTCTGGATGGAGACACTCAGAATAACAGGCTTTCATGTCGCTTAGACTATTTTGAGTAAAGAGTTAAAGACTTTCGGAACACAGGATGCTGCTCAGCTACATGGCAATAAACCAAAAGACATTTGTACAACTTTTCTATGAAAGTGTCCTCCATCAAGTGCAATTAATTTAAGTTAGTTCATTCATTAATGTGTACAAGTAATTAGTGTCCGATCACAATAGCGCTGGGACAATCCTTCTTGGGGTTTCTCCATAAAATTGGTACTACCTAAGGAAAAATCTCTCTCATCGATTGTTCAGTTGAAGTTTATACTCTCCATTCATTTACTTAATTTGTACGCGTTTTGTCATCTGGCTAAAATTTCGACTGGAATGCCGCTTTATTTCTGAAAGCCCGAGCGTTTTCCTGTTTTTACAGTCTTCAGACTTTGCTAGGCAAACCGTTCTCCTATAACATCTTACTTTTACCAAATGGTATCTGGATTGATATCAGTTCATGCTAATAAGAATACGAGGAAGCAACATGACCGCTCCACAGGTAGTAGCTTAATATCTGCAATTTCCAGAAAAATCAAAGAATCAGCTACTGAAAAGAGAAAGTATACAGTGGATGATATAGATGAACTAATTCTAAACAGTTCAGACATTGGCCCAGACCACGCAAAAGAGGACGAGGATGGTGATATACCGATATTAGAGATGGATGATCAGAGTGAGGTGGAGAAGGTTTCTAACTATGTGCTACATCGGCGTGATAGCGAATTTCAGCGCCCAAGCTCGGATTACAACGAAGTAATACCGAAAGACGTGGCTAGCTGTGCGCCCACAATGGCTCCGACCCTTCAAAAGACCGTTTTCGTTACTGATACAAATTTCATAATCTCTCACTTGAACACATTAGAAGGCTTACGCCAATTAAACAACTCCTTTCATCATCAGATAGTAATCCCTACTATGGTCATCCGAGAACTCGATGGCCTGAAAAATTCAAACAAACAAGTGTCCCATTTCATTCTCAGTGATGATAGGGTCGAAAAAGAGGAGGAACAAGTTATTGGATTGCTAGCAAGATGGGCTAATAATTGGATCTACAAAAATCTGGCCAATGTGAACTCGGGCGTTATAGGCCAACAGTTAAGGCAGAGGCTAGATTTTAACAGTATTAAAGATGACGCAATTTTAGACTGTTGCTTGTATTTTAGAGAAAAATTAGGATGCTTTGTTATCCTGTTATCAAATGACAAGAACTTGTGCATGAAGGCGTTAACTGAGAAGTTGTTGACAGTTTCCTTTAGAAGAGGGATGTCTGCTCAACTTATTGCTTCGAAAGCTTATGAGGAGAACATGAACAGAGCTCACATGGCCTGTGACCAAACAAAAAACGAAATACTCCCCCAAGCGCAAGGGATGGTACAACAACAAAATGATCATAGACCAGTAGACATAGAAATGGATGATGATATTCAAATCATTAGCAATCAACCTCCACCAATTCAATCGATCTCAGCTGACTCGTTTGACACAGTTGCTTCAACTGTTTTCAGTGAAATCCAGTCAGTAGTGCTATCAGCTGTTGATTATGTAATGAATGAAGAGTACGGAGATGATTTGCAATTACTCGATGTTGGCAAGAACAAAAACACCACACTGAGACAAGCAGGAAATATTATTTACAAGTTTTGGGTGGCAGTTTTTGCAGAGTATTTTAGGAACTCAAGAATTAAGAGGGAAATATGGAAAAAGCAGCCAAGTTCTTTAGTAAATATTTCGTCATCACCAGCAGGGTTAGCCGAATTTGTACAGTTTTGGTGCCCAGTCTTGGAATGTTTGTACTTAAAAAGAGATGAGAAACAAAATCAAGCTCTGCGTATATTGACTGAAAGGTGGTACCAGGCTTCCAAGCAATGTTAAATGCATACCATATCGATTAAAACATCACAAATTCTCAAGAACCTACCCAATTCTAACTTTACCAAATTACGGTCTTTTATTAGCCAAGCAAGTGTTTGACTGTTGTCCTTTTTCGTCTATTCGTAACCATTTCTGTATCGGCGTCTGATCCAGACACCCCAGTTTTGTTTGATTCACAATCACCTGTACTTAATCTTTGCATTCCACGTCCTTTCCTTGAAGGCATTAGAAAGGCTCCTTGAACTTCTTTAGGCACTCTTGGGTTCACGTCTTTCGAAGCGTGGTTATCAGCAAATGGTGAAACTTCCGCGTACAAGATAAAAAGTGACTTAGCTTTTTGTTCTAAAGTTAAAGAAGAATAATCGTTAACTAACTCTGAAGAATTATCCTCCACACTTTGCATTGGGCTAAAGTCATTCATAGAAGAGGAGTGATCCTTTAAATGCTCATTTTCTTGTCCCTCCTTTTTTACCAATTTTTCATCCCTTATCTCATCCGGAAGTTTCAAAATAGATGTTATTTTAGCCCAAGTAACAGTTGTATTTGTCAAGTTTTCCTGTTCCATCCAAGTGGCAAGCGACTTGTGCTTGTCGAGCTATTCTATTATCCGGCAATTGTGCGAATGTATTGAGGCTCGATGTTCAGTGGTACCAGAACCACCTTAACCTTGCAGACTGTCACACAGAACCTTGATGTCATGAGTCTTAAGAAATTCAGTATTTTCTCGGTCGTCTATCATATCGTTAAGAAAGCACACATTCCGGGGAAAAACTTTGGCAATATTATTTAGTAGCAGTAAGGGCAATCCTTTATCTAACTCAAACACTTTAAGTGAGAAATTGACACTAATTTGAGGTAGAACTGAGATGGTAATGCTAACTGTATCCCCAACTTTAATGAATTCGAGGTCACCTTCGAGCGCTTCCGACTTACGGCACACTATATATACTACATTTTTTGACGCCCTTGCTTCAAAGCCTTGACTAAGGCACTGTAATTCGACGATTTGATCAGTAAAGGTGGCTAAAAATGAGCTGCTCTCTAGTTTAGTAAAACACAGTATCCTTCATCATGACAATGCAGAGAAATAAATGGAGATAAAGTGTGGTAGGGAACATGCATAACAAATCTTGTTTCGTGGAAATTTACCCTTTCGAAGTGAAAGTTCTGCACAGGCGTCATCGTTACTAATCCTGCCCATGCTTTCCATATTTCTCTTGTCCAGATCCTAGTAAACTTAGGTTCAGGTAGGAAACTTGCCAAAACCGAAGGGAAACCAGTTGCTAGATGAAAGTAATCAATGTAAACGCCTTGCAGAAAACGAATCCAGAGTATAAGAATAACCAAAGGATGTGGTAGATTTTTTTCCAGTTACAGAATATTCTATGTTCGTATACAGAACAAGCCTATGGTACATCATATGTGTGCTTAAATTTTCACGTTCACGCAGTTTCACTTATTATGAACACAGTATCTAATCTCTGCAAATTGGTTACCTATAAAGGTGTCCAAATTTTATAACGAGAGAAATTCAAAACCATGTAAGTAGTGTATATATAACGTTCAAGGCCCAATATATAAAATACTAGCTGGGAATTGCTACTTGCTATCTGAGGCAATCCAGATCTTCCTGTTAACCGTGTCTCTGCACCAAGCTTTCACCAGGAGTTTGGCAGATCTAAGACTCGCCATTACCATGTCCGGCTGAAAACCCTCTCTAAAAATTCCAGTTGCTTTCTTGATGAGAAGCGGGCTATATTGCATTCACCACGGAATACCAGGTAGAAATTCTAGCCTCATTATCAAGTTTGTTGTCTTGAAGTAACGGATTTACGACGCACTGGTAATAACGTCAATGTCACAAAATAAGAACTTAAAATATTCATTTTGAAAACATAAACCCAACGGAAGAAATAAGTATTATCTATATTTTTGTTTCTTGGTTTCGATAATATGCTTGAACAGGCGGAAAGTTTGCATAACTACGAATCACGCAAGCACTCTTACGTCAGGACAGCTACCAACGGAATAGAAACTGTTGTTCATCCAATTATCGAATATCCCACACTTCGGAACACACATAGTAATATAACTGAAGGTATCAAGTATAAAAATCTACCTCATACCATTTCATCTCAAACAGCACAGAGTAGTGAGTCTTCTATGCTTGCTTCGCCCTACCCTCGCCAGGGTCATCCCCATGCAGTTCCAGAAACTCAGAGAGTAATATCATACTACAGGCCCAGATCCTTGAAAGACCTACCAACTCCTATCCTTCACAGGATTATTTACTTTATGCACTTTGCAAGAATTCCGATTTTGCCTCTTTTGCTAGCATCAAAAAAGATATACTATGACTGCATCAAAATGTTGTATACATTAAACTCAGTGGAATTGAACCAGGTGATTAGTGAAAACGGTAAAAACTTCATAATAAAAAAATCTAGCCTTCAAACATTGAAATTAATTTGTCGGAATCCGGAGGTTTTGAACAATATCTATGAGTTTAGTGTGTCGAGTGTAGTGCATACTCGCATGTTAGGAGGAATTGTCCATTCACTTCAAGATGATTGCTATAAGTTGCTCAAAAAGTTCAGAAGACAGATCGTTCATGGTGCAGCATGGCAAGAAAAGGTGGGTAATGATTTTCTGAGCTCTCCAGATACTCATCTTGAAAAATGCCATCCGATATCGTATTTTGGCAATAAGATTTCCAATACTATTCCAGTGTTGGGTAAATTACTCAACTTGAAAATAAGAACCAATAACCCTGCATGTTTTCTAAATTTATTGGTGGATTTGCCCCCAAATTTAATGAAGCTCACCATAGTTATTGAATTTAATCCGGATAAGTTCCATCTAATACAAGATCCTCGTTATTGTCGTGATCCCTCAGAAATAAATAAAAAATGCAGAAACAATCGTCGTAAGTCTACGTTAAAATATTTCACACTCATATCAAAGTGCTTTGGAATCACTGAGTCATATTGCCACACGTACTTAGCTAACTTACGGGAGGATTTAATACATGGTAGAACCAATGTTCCTGTACATCATAGACGTCGACCAGCTGACATGATGATATCTGAAGAGCAGATGTATCGCGATTATTTCGAACACAAGCATGTCAAAAAAACACAGGATATTAAGAAGAAGTTCAACAAACTTTTTCGGTCCAAACTGTACTTTGGTCAATTTATGGAAACCTTGTTGGATAAGCATAGCGAAAATTTGCAAGTGTTAGAAGTGTTCAACATTGACGTGTCGTTGTTTTTTCAAAATAAAATAGAAACAAGTGAAGGCTTTGCCAGAGAAAGTTCACAACAAATTTTAAAGAGAGACAATTGTTTAAGGTTCCCTCAGTTGAAGGTCTTTACTTTTGATAACGCTTCTAGAATCAGGCTTGGCACATGGATCAAAAGATTTCAATTAGCAAATGGTTACGGAGGATCTCGTTCAAAGTCTGAGTATTATGAAACTGATGCAAATGGGAACGAAGAAAACATCTCGCAGTTGAATGAAAGGAGAAGAGAATCTGAAACCCAACCTTCTTTTTTCGATGATTCCTCCGACATCCACGTTGAGTTTCAAGAGCAAGAGAAACAATACGGAAAGTTCGTACTCCTCGATACCCTAGCAAATAAACTATATTATAAAGATTTTAATGTGTTCAAGATGGGAGCAGAAGTATCTGAGCTTACATGTTGGAGAAACAGCATCAAAGTTGAGGCTAAATATGAACAAATCAAGTGTCAATGCGCTGCAAACGATGAAAAAAAAGTAGAGCCGACCACGTGACATGAGTTTACGCACGTGGACAAACCTAACCTAAGTTGCCTCTGACGAAGTTTCAATCCCGTTCTCTAAGAGTGTGAATAATAAAACAAAAAACTCTTCTTAAATAATTCTATGTCAATTTCATCTGATAAAGTATCCCCAATAACTTTGTGAGAACACAAATGTCAAACTTTCAGCAGACCACAGTTTCTCGCACTGGTAGAGAGAATCAAATGTACTCCACGAAAACTGGTGCTAGGCTAGTAGCTGGCTGTGTCTGTTTGAATGAAACTAAAACGCAGGTAATTATGATCCAATCTTCTGCACATAAAAATAAATGGGTTTTGCCTAAGGGTGGTGTTGAGACAGATGAACCAGATTTCAAAGACACCGCGGCCAGAGAGACTTGGGAAGAAGCTGGAGTTATTGGCACAATTGTTGATGCATTAGGAACGATTGAGGATATGAGGCCTCCGAAAGACTGGAATAAGGACTTGAAGAGCTTCGAAAATGCCAAAAACGATTTGGAGGTGAGCAAACACCCTCCCAGGTCAGAGTTTCACTTTTACGAAATGAAAGTGGCTCAGCTTGCCGAAGAGTACCCAGAAAAGTATAAAAGAAACAGGAAGTGGTTTAATTATAAAGAGGCCAAAGAAAACCTACTAAAGGCTAAGAGACCTGAGCTTTTAGAAGCTCTAAATAGGTCTAGTATTTTAAAGGAGTGAGTTTAGGCGCATAAATATTTCGCACATGCGGTTCCTCGACAGTGTATATCTAAGTAAAGAAAAAAATAAAAACCAGCCATATTTACTTCGAACATAGGAGGGGGAGCACGTTTCTATTTATCTGCCACCACCTAGTAGGCCAGACATCATATCTTGCAAAAAATTGACTGGCTTTTGCACAGTGATACCAAAGTACTCCTGACCTAAATATTCCAATTCGTTGGAATATTTGGAAATAGAATCAGAGTAATGCACTTTTAGGTTTTTGAACAACTCTGCATTTTGGGTTTGGCATGTTATCAATAGCAGTTGCAAAAAGTTCAAATCAGAGAATTCGTCAAAATACAACATCTGGAAGCCGTTCTTTTCTACTGATTCAACTTTAGGATTGTATTTCTCAACAAAATTAGATAGAAACCTATCCTTTGCCTCATAGGCAAATTGCAAGTTCGAAATGAACAAGTAATTGAATACCAACCTAGAGAAAAATTCACCAACTGCTAATTGTTCACCAGACTGCTCGAACCATTGCCAAATTAACTCGGTATATTTTTCCATAGAGTCATGAGTTCCTAATACTAAGTATCTTTCCGCTTCGTACACATGATCACCTTGCAAAAGCTTGGTACCGATGACGGCGTGTAGATACGAATCACCGAACTTACACTCACCAAACTTGATACTCCAGTTATTCATACCAGTGGCTACGTCCTTAGTGTTTGGTTCCTCGGGATCTAACGCCACCAATAACTGTACCAATCTAGAAACGGAAACTTCTTCGACTTTTACCTCAGCTAAATCATAGACTTCTAGTAGGTAGAAGATAAGGTCTGTTGCTGAACCACCTTGTTTTGCTTTTAAGAGAGACTGAGCACCTTGTGTAATCAAATCGATAGCCTCTTGATAGTTCTTACTTCTCACATATCTGTTAGCAATAGTTCTCAAGGTTTGGTGCGCTTCGTAGTAATCGCCTGCTTCAATTCGAGCCTCAAATCTAGCTAAAGTTTTGGCTAGCTTAGGATTAACTTGGGACATCTTGGTTTAGTTTTGCGTTGCTTTGAGATTCAGGCGCGTCTATGTGATTCGTGAGTGTTGATTCCACAAAGGATTTTGAAAAGATTAGGAAACCATTCTCCTTTAAAGAAATTTACCAGCGGGAGGAGGACAAAGCAAACAGACAATCAAACGAAGAAATGACTTCTCAAGGTGAAGAGGCTGTTCAATTAATCAATGAAGAAAAGCAGTTCAATACTAAAGCACTAGAATACTTCCAGTCTTTCATACAAGGACGTGATGTTGGTGTTGATTACCATGTTATTTCAGTCTTCGGCTCACAGTCAAGTGGGAAGTCAACCTTATTGAATGCCTTATTCAATACTCAGTTCGATACAATGAATGCTCAGCTCAAAAGACAACAAACTACCAAGGGTATTTGGTTGGCTCATACTGAACATGTAACAGCCACGACTGGGGTTCTCCCATCTAAGGATTTGTTCGTACTGGATGTTGAGGGCTCAGATGGCGCAGAACGTGGCGAAGACCAAGATTTTGAACGTAAGGCAGCACTATTTGCCATTGCGATATCTGAAATATTGATCGTCAATATATGGGAGCAACAGGTTGGTTTATACCAAGGTAATAACATGGCCTTGTTGAAAACAGTCTTCGAAGTCAACTTATCCCTATTTGGTAACAGTACAATTAACCACAAGGTGTTACTGCTATTTGTAATTAGAGATTACGTTGGGGTTACGCCCTTGGAAAGCCTACAGGAATCTCTAATTGCTGAGCTAGAAAAAATTTGGTCACAACTAAGCAAACCAAAGGGTACTGAGGATTCCTCCCTATACGACTTCTTTGACTTGAAATTTGCCGCACTAGCTCACAAGTTCTTGCAACCAGATAAATTTACAAACGGTGTTCAAAGATTAGGTGACTCTTTCAACCAAGAGAATAAGTCCTGCTACTTTAAGCCTGAATACCATCATAATTTGCCCTTGGACGGATGGACAATGTATGCCGAAAATTGCTGGGAACAGATCGAAACGAACAAGGATTTGGATTTACCAACACAACAAATTTTAGTTGCTAGATTTAAAACTGAGGAAATTGCCAATGCTGCGTACAGTAATTTTTTGAACAGCTACGACAAAGAAGTTGGAGAGTTGAGTTTAGAGCATGGGAAAGACTTGGCATCAAAGCTATACCACCTGAAAACTCAATGCCTACAAGAGTATGATACTTATGGATCTCGTTATACTAAGACTGTTTACTTGGAAAAAAGAACAGAATTGAGCGCAAGATTGGAAACCAAGTTTAGGGACACCCTAAACAACTTCTTGGAGTTATTTACCCAACACCTAAGTACAAAATTCCATGCTATAGTTACGAACAGAAGTGGAAAGACTAGGTTTATTGAGAGATTAGAACTTGCACGCGACTCCGTCACTAAGGAATTTTCTTCGACCGTCTCTGAGTTTTCAAAGCTGGAGGTTTTATCGAGCGTGGATAAGGAAACTCTTGCTTTCAATGAAATTGTTGACAGGATTTCTAGAGAGCAACGGGATAAAGAATTGAAGTCTATTATCAGCCGTTCAAACAAATTTATCACTTCTCAACTTAAAGATGACGTTATCTACTTGTTATCCCATCCAGAGCAAAATGTTTGGGATCTCGTCATGGAAAAATTTGAAGAGATCTTTAATAAATCTATCTCCAAATATGAACTACAAGAGGGTGTTTATGATTTTCAAGTTGGGTCCACCAAAAATGAGAACTTAGAGACCTATAAAAAGATTCGTTACAATGCCTGGGTTGCCTTGAACAGTATGGTCCATGACTACCTCAAGGAGGATACTGTAGTTTCCATTTTGAGGGAAAGGTTTGAAAACAAGTTTCGTTACGATGAAAATGATTCTCCAAAGTTGTGGAAGAATGAAGAAGAAATTGACAAGTGCTTCAGGCTTGCTAAGGAGCACACTTTGGAAGTATTGAATGTTTTAGCCATCGCTTCAACCTCAGACAACGTCGAAATCATCCCTGACATCCCATTACACGGGGAAGGTGATGAGGAAGAGCATGAAGATGAGGATGGGCTCCACCATGATCATAGATTTGCTCACATACTAACTGCCTTACAAAAAGAGAGGGTTGTTCAGAAGTTTAAACGTCAGGCGGATATCACCGCTATCGAAGCCAAAAGATCTACCATCAAAACTACTACCCAGATTCCCCTTTACATATACGCCCTGATTGCAGTTTTGGGCTGGAATGAATTTATGATAATTATTCGTAACCCCATATTTGTTACAGTTTTGTTAATTTTGGGGGTTGCATTTTATTTTGTCCAGAAAATGAAACTATGGACTCCTCTTATGAATGTTGCTAACGCTGCCATGAGCGAAACTACTCAGGTTGCAAAGGATAAGTTGAGAACTCTGTTGTTTAATGAACATGAGACGGCTATTAAAGCACAGTCTGTTGAATCATTTGAAATGCAGGACTTATCAAATGGAAAGGAGGAACAAAAGAAAACAGAATGAGTTCTCTATATTGATTAGATAATCTTAAAGATAACTGTGTAAGTAGATTGTCAAAGATTTTCGTTCTTATTTCCGTTATATTGACATTCAAAGTGCCATCTACCAATACGTCGTTATTCCAGTAGGTGTATGAAAGGCAAAGCGATAAAAAGAGAAAAAAAATACGTTGTATTTGGCAATCCTAGCACTTTTGTGAGCTTTCTTCTTTTTTTTTTTTGTTACTATTTGAGTAAATATGCAGTAGAATAAAATAGATAAACACTAGTCCTCAACTTCAACCATCAGCGTCAAAGTAAAGCGTGAATTTGAAATAGTACCACGCTGGATTAGGCTACAACAAATCTTTGCTTTTCGTCAACAAAAGTTGGGAAACTTCGTGACATGTCTAAATTTGGCAGATTCCTTTTCAAATTTTCTATGCTAAAAATGGTGGTTATATTCCCCGGATCCCTGTGAATGAACTCTAGTTGTTTGCACCTGGATAAGTCGTTCCAAGATGTGAATAACATAGATGTCATGGTTTCTTCATCCGAATTACCATCAAATGAACTCCTCCTTGATGAAGTCACATTTGGAGATTTACAGGTTAGTGATAATTCTTCCAAGTTTGGTAAATATAAGCCTTGAATTTGTAACTTTGTAGACGTCTCCATCTTTAAGATACCTAGGTCCAATTTTTTCAACGAATTACAGCTCAAAAAAATCATTGGGGACCGATTAGCGGTGAGATGTTCTATTTCTGTGTTCGGACAGACGGTACCGTTATCAATAGGAATCCAATTCAAAATTTTAGTTTGCTGGACACCGTGTGGAATCAAACTCACATTAAAATGGGAAAGGCCATCATTTCTCTGCGACATGGCCAGTTTTTGGAGTAGTCTGATATTCTCCTTCAAAGTCAGTAGACATCTTTCTGGCGAGCCGGACATGGGAGACTCATCGAATTTGAGCCTATGGCCAGAGAAAGACCTAATCTGAGGCATGTCCCAGTTAGTCAGCGAGTGAATTTTGAAGAGTTTCATTATATCAATTTGTTCATCGCGAAACTTGGTTAACATCAAAGAGGACAGGTCGATGAAGTTACACGTTTCGGTGAAACCCTTCCTAGAATCGACAAACTTCATGGTAGTTAGCTCAGGAAAGGATAATCGTACTTTGTCCAGATATTGCCTAAGTACCGATTTAGCGTCCTTTATCTGGATGTAATTGTTTCTAACGTTTTTCGTTACCAAAAAAGTCTTATAGATAAAGGAATCTAATGCCATATAGTTTAAGCCCAACTCATCGATATTCGGAAAGCTGATACAAGGGAAAAGCGGCTCAGAAGATGTGTAAAAATCAGGCGACAGAATACCAAAGAGATCCTGAGAGTACTGGAGAACACTGGTATCTGTTTCAACCATCAGATGGTCTATCTGTTGATTTAAGCCCGGGAGGTGTGTAGAGAGCCAAGAAGAGAGCTGCACCAAGGAAACGTCAGCATCCTGTACATGATACACGAGTGTTGTCTGAACTCCCTCCAGGTTTATATCTGGTAGCTCCAAAGTGCGGTTACCTATATTCTCCAAAGAGTCTTCGATCAGGAGTAAAAAATGTTTATAGTTTGGGAACTGGTGGGTATTTTGGACGTTCAAGTAGTTCTCCAAAGACATGAGCCTACTGGTGATTTCAGATCTTACCCCGTTCGATCCACCGATTTTGTAAACGGCAACCCTATCTCTTATTTGGGCGGCTAAGACAGGCAAAACGTGATCTGTTGCCTTCAAAAGATGGTAGTAATCGTGTAAAGTAGTAGGAGAACCATGATCCAGCCTTGTCAATATCAAATCTAGGATTTCGACTGGCAAATCCAATCCCGAAGCAGCAGTGGCGAGCCCAACGTCTCCATTACCATCCGACTCACCGTGACCGATGCTTTGAACTCTGGCCACAGCTTCGCGTAGATCTGCATCTTTTAGTTCTCGTTTTAAAACCGTAGTCATTTTGCTTATCGATGGCATCTGATAGCAAAGAGGATACTTGACGAAAACAGCTGATTCTCTGTCTCACTATATATGCTAAACAAAGCGATTGGAGCCGTGTTACAACAGTGTCCTCATCCGAGGCATCTTAACAAGAAGCTCATAGAAACCCGGAAAACCGAGATCATCCCTAATCCCCCTAATTTCTGTCAGCCTCCCTGCTCGCCTCACAACCGGAACTTGAAATCCACGAGACAGAGGCTTAAAACGTTTGCGCCTGATGCGCATAAAAGGGCTACGGGCTCGAGGTCACAGCCCAAAACGAAACTGTAATTTGGATCTTAAACGCATTTTCTTGTTTTTAGTATGAATGACTCATGTATTTAATTGTGGAACCTTTACTATTTGGCACTCTACACCCACATGCGCGGCGTTCTGTCCATCCCGCTCATGTTAAAAGTTTCTTTTAATGACCTTTTTTTTTCTTTTGCTTCAGCAGAACCCTGACCCAACCGCTTGGGATGACCTTCATTCCAAAAAAAAAACAACAAAAAACGTGCCGTGAACTTGCCGCGTCAACAAACAACGTCTTGCTAGTATTTATGACTGACACCTACACCATACACAATCGCACCCTGTTATTAGTTACTTTACCTACTGTCATTTGCAAACTTTAAAACATCCCACTCAATTTTCTTTCTTTGCTTGTTTACATTCACATCGACGATATAATGGTGAGGGTGCCACGTCAGTTGGAAGCTAGATGCTAGGTATGCGATTCACGTACTAACAGATCGCAAGACAACTCCTGTCTGTCAATCTGAAAGAAAAGAGAGAAAAAAAAATATACAAGGAGACTCTATGATAACGGACAATCGAGCAGGATAGAACCGCTTGCAGTCTCTAATTTAAAAAATTCAACCGGTTCTGTTTATTCCAAAAATGCACTGTTAGATAACTCCAATTCCAATTGATAGTCGGGTTGAAATTCGGTGTATAGCGTTTCTGGATCAGATGTATTGAAATAAGTGTAGTAGGCTTCCTCATCTCCAATGATTTTTTTTTCCAAGCCATGTCTTGATGCCATCTCAACTTGGAGTTGCACTTCACAAGTCCTTTCCATCAAGGTGAATAAATAGGCGGCTTCATCGATGGTTTGACCAACCGTCAATAAACCGTGGTTTTGGAGAATGATCGCTTTGTTGTCGCTTAGCGCCTCTGCCAACCTCTTACCCTCATCAGCTTCCAAAACGACGCCGCCAAAATCAGAGTAGACGGAATGCTTCTTATAGAACATACATGCGTCTTGGTTGAGCATTTCTAGTTCCTTACCAAAGGCAGACCATGCTTTGCCGTAAACGGTATGAGCGTGACAGGCAGCATTAACATCGGGCCTAGCCTTGTGCAACTCCGAATGGATTTTAAAACCAGCGGCGTTGATGGCAGCTTGGTTACCATCTGGTAGAATACTGGCTTCAGAGTCGACGTGGACCAGATCAGACACCCTCATTTGGCTGAAATGACGTCCCAATGGATTTATCCAAAACGTGTGTGGGTCAACTGGATCTCTGACAGAGATATGGCCCGCGGAACCTTCGCCGTACCCGCGTCTTCCAAACACACGGAATGCGCATGCCATATGTTCCAAAGTATGCCTGCGCTCCTCAAACCTATCTTTGAATGTTGGCCTCTTGTTCCCATATTCGATGCCGCCAGAAGCCAAGTTGTGGACGCCTTGAGAACCCAGGGAAAATCCTCTTCCAGTGGAAGCTTGCATTTTTTCCGCGTCGGCGGGAGTAAGTGTAGCAGTGATTGTAGTAGACATCCTATGTTTTATGCCTGAGAAAGTAGTAGAGGTTGGAGATATTAGCAAACTGATAAAAAATTAAGAAAACAACTGTGCAAAGATGATTACAGCCGTAAGAATACTGTTTCTTTTTTTTTTTTTTTTCAATTTCCAACCTCTTTATATGTTTTTTTCTTTCTTTTGGATGTAGTACCGCGCTGCTCTATCGAGGGACATCGCTATAAGTTACTGCGCAGGTGACTTTCCCCAGTCGGAGATATCGAAAATGGCAAAAATCAAGATTATGGCTATTTCCGATTTGATAGATTTCGGAGTTTCTTGCATTACTCTAAAAAAGTAAAGAACGTAATGCGCTGAATAAAGCAACTGACACGAGAAACACGGGCTGTGAGGAATGGACAAACAACACCCGATGCCAGGATGAATGGCCTGGAAGACGTGTGATTTCAACAGTACAACACCGTGAAATACAATTGAGTCGGGCACTATTTCCGGCACCATTTTCCCAGTACTCCACGGTGGCTTTACTACAAGCGCGGTATGTACGATTCAGACACGGCATTAGAGCCAGATGAACATTAATAAAAATGGATGGTGACGGTGAAAGGGACACCATCTCTGATCATCTCGTTTCATGAATTGCTGCCGTATAGATGTTTAGGTTTAGTAAATTTGTAAACTATGAAAACTTGGCGTGACCTGAATCGTGAAGGACGGATGGAGATGCATTTGCCAGGTAACGGCTATGGGGAAAACAAATGGAAAAATATACATTTTTTTTTTCAATAGAATTTTCGGTAAAATACTATTAGGCAGAGGAAAGCCATTTATTATAGAGTGTATGCCATTTTGATGGTCTTGTTTTCTTCTTCTTTTGTAATCGTTACACTTTCTTCACTGTATACTTTCTAATGGACCATGGGGGTTTGCGAATCGTAAAACCAACCAAATTGGTGTATCTGGTTATTGTAAATTTGGCGCTGAAGCAAAAAATTTATGATATTACATGAGAATCGTGGTTACTTTTCGGCAACTACAGCTCCGAATTCTGCAAACGTCAGAAGCGTCGCGCACCGCTTGGATGCTATCAAAAACTAATTGCGGATGTGTCAGCAACTGGTACTCGCAGTTGGATGAAATATATCATGTCTCGAAATCTCACGTAACCTTTGCACGAGATATGTAAAAACCTGATCATTAGTTGTAGAATTTTTTTGAATTTGGTAAAAAAAAAAAAAGATATGCTGCCTTCTATTTCGTGTGTCTGAATTGCTGCTATGTTATTTGGATGAATCGGAACGTCAGGAGAAACTTTACTCATTAAATCACAGTCCAGTTTCGGTGAGAAATTTGCATACATTATACAGGCCTTGTTCCAAGACCCTAGGAACACTTGTTATAAGAATTTTTTGGCCGATAACCATTGGATCTAGGTGTTCCATTCTATTCGAAGAGCTTAGTTGGCCTTTACCCAGGCCGTAAACGGTACGTGACGCGGCGGTGTAATATTTGACATGGCGTGTTTACGTCTCAAATGATGTCTAGGATATCAAATCTTGCTGGTGAAAAAAGAGAATGAAGAGACCACCTTGGTTACAAATAAGAAGATCCTCAGCAATCACTTGAATCAAGAGAGCTTTACTATTATGATCAAATCTACTTTGATTTTTAGAGAAGACGGTATGTTTTTTTTTTTGGGGACTTCAGCTTC
The DNA here is from genome assembly GCA_000149225.2 of Lachancea kluyveri NRRL Y-12651. NCBI lineage: Eukaryota > Fungi > Ascomycota > Saccharomycetes > Saccharomycetales > Saccharomycetaceae > Lachancea > Lachancea kluyveri. Next base: position 750,776 of record CM000687.1, on the reverse strand, counting down.
GTGATCGTATCGTTCGCATACTAACTTTTTTCTTTTCTTTCTCATCAGGTCTTCCACTATGCTCCTCTGTTGATGATGACACTGACCCATCACTAACTGAGCAAAAAAAGAAGATTAAAATATTAATATCAAGATTGACGCCTCAGTCTGCAAGTGAAGCAACACTAGAAAGTGGTGCTTATGAGATACACTACATCAAAGTTGACCTAGTGGCGTACTTTGTTATTGCTGAAAAGGGCTACCCACGTAACTTGGCCTTTTCCTACTTGAAAGACGTTGCACAGGAATTTGAACACTCGTACGGGAACGAGTATGGCAAGCCCACTGTGAGACCATACGCTTATGTGACGTTTGACAATTTTTTGCAAAAAACCAAAAAGTTGTACAGTGACAAGAGGGTTCAAGACAACCTGGATCAGTTGAATCAGGACCTAATGGGTGTGAAACAGATCATGACCAAGAATATCGAGGATTTGTTGTACAGAGGCGATTCTTTAGACAAGATGAGCGATTTGAGTGCAAGTCTAAGACAAGACTCCAAGAAATACAGGAAGACAGCTCAAAAAATCAATTTTGACCTACTGATCAGCCAGTACGCACCAATCGCCATTGTCGCATTCTTCTTTGTGTTTTTAATTTGGTGGGTATTCATGAGATAGCGTGCGTACTGCATCGTTTAGAACTGTTGTATAGTTAAGTAGCTCCGTCCGATAACCCTGGTTATTATTTTTGTTGAAAATTTCTAGAACTACGGCCTAATGGTAAAACCGCAAAAACCAGTGGAAGTGACATTGCTCTACATCTCGACTGATTTGAAGCCCCCGTCTCCCCCAAAGCGTAAATCCGTCCATTTTCTCACCAATTGATCTTCTAGGTCCTATATGAACAGATCTACACATTTCATCGTGCTAATGAAATGGGAAGCGCAAACCATCGCCTTTCGTGTATCAGTATATACGCTTATACGGAAATAGTTGGCCTTTCTCTCAGTCCTTTACTTGCCTCGTCAAGGGAGATAGATGGGCAATGGCGTCCTTCCCTTAAATTCTCTTCTTAACCCTCGTAACAAAGCTAGTTTGCTATTACCACGAACATCCATACCGACACCAACCATGAGCGCTGATTTTTCCTCATTGATCAATAGATTCAAGTTTACTAGGGTTTTAGACTCCAACCCTCAAACAAAGATCATCTCTTTGCTAGGTAAAATTGATTCGAAAGATGCTATCATAACCGCAGAAAAAACACACTTCTCTTTCGATACAAACGTTTCTAAAGCACAGGATGGGAGGTCTACTCCGGTCTTGCACCACTGTGAAAACGAACTCTCTTGTATTAATTCCATTGAGGAGTTGAAAGAAATTGCTTCCAACGACATCTATTTCTGGGGTATGTCGGTGATGAGACAGGATATGGAGCGTAATCCAACTGCCAAGCTAAACTTGATCTGGCCCGCTACAGCAGTTCACGTCAAAAAGTATGACCAACAGCAGTTTCATATGGTCCGGGAAACCCCTGAGATATACACTCGCCTAGTGAAACCTTATGTTGAGGAGATGAGTAACAACGGTAGGTTAAAATGGGTGCATAACATTTTGTATGAAGGTGCCGAATCTGAAAGGGTTGTCTACAAAGACTTTAGTGAAAACAACAGCAAGGAGGGATTTCTCATCTTGCCTGATATGAAGTGGGATGGTGTCAACTTGGATGCCTTGTATTTGGTTGCCATTGTCTATAGGGACGATATCAAATCCCTAAGAGACTTGAAGCCAGAACACAAGGAATGGCTGACTGGGCTCTACAACAAAATCAGATCCGTTATTCCAGGCTGCTACAATTACGCTATCAGTCCTGATGAGTTAAGGATTTTCATCCATTACCAGCCTTCGTATTATCATTTCCATATTCACATTGTCAATATCAGACATCCTGGTTTGGGCGATGGAATTGCTGCTGGCAAAGCTGTGTTGTTGGATGACGCTATTGAAAGTTTGAACCACTTAGGTCCCGAAGGTTTTATGAACAAGACGATCTCCTACGTAATTGGTGAAAACCATGATTTGTGGAGTAGAGGCTTGAATGAGGAAGTAGAATCTCAGTTGGAAAAGGATGGCATCCCTAAACCTCCTAGGATCATTAATGATTTTAGCAGAGATGGCACCCCTGTTTTGAGGTAGCATATATAAATTCTTTTTATGTTGTTATAAGAAACATTTCATGGATACTAGCCCGTTCTTCTTGTATTATGTATACATCAATCTTTAATACCATGAAAATAAGTCCTTCCAGTCCAATCCAAAGTTGTCCGCTTGCGGCAGAGCAAAAAACATAAGAGTCAACAAATGAGTAATAGGGGAAAGGGTTTAGGGTTTGAGAGCAGCGGTAGTGAAAGTGGAAGTGAAAATGAAGAAAGCTCCAGGCTACCGCTTTTAAAGAGAAGAAAGACCTCTCCCAAGATATCTTTGAAAATTCCCAAGGGCAATGAAACTCCAGGAAAGGAAAATACGATGTTTGCCACTGGCGGTATTGATGAAAACGAAAGGGAAGAGGATTATCTAACTATGGAAATACAGGAATGCAATTCTCAGTCTTTGTTCGGAGATAAGGTAAAGGGGTTGCCTGAGAATGATGATGATGATGATGACGACGACGATGTTGCTAAGATGATGCCAAAAGGCTTTAGGATGATGTCTAAAATGGGGTTTAAAGTGGGTCAAACACTAGGCAGTGAAGAGCGTGCTTCCTCAGCAATCAAAGTTCCAATTAAGGTCGATGTGAAACTTGACAGAAGGGGCATCAAAGAACAGATAATTTCTAAAGTCTCAGGGAATGGTTTTCAAACTACCAACACTGAAGACTATAGAAAGCGGCTACAACAATTTAATGAGCAAAAAAGGAAGGAAAGAATTCTTTATAACTTACAAAAATTGTCATTTGAAATGAGCGGAGATGTAGATGGATGCTTAACAGATATAGATCCAAGGGATTTCAACGTGCTATGGAGACGGTATGTTATTGAATTACAAAAAAAGACAATCCCAAAGGATGGAAACAATTCTGAGGACGAAGGTTCTAATAGCGAGGAGGAAGATCACATTGTTTATGACGAAGAGGTTGGACTTAATAGTGAGCTAGAACAAAAAGAGGGTGTTGAGCCTGACCAGGTAATAGCACAAAATTCTCCAGAAAACTCCATGGAAAGAGGTTCTTTGATAAGCTATGACGAGGAATTACAGTTGTTCCAGGATATGAGTATCGATGAGAGGATTTTCAAAATTCATACACATTTGAGATCAGAGTTTTACTACTGCTTTTATTGTGGGGCAAAATACCAGAGCGAAGAGGATATGTTTAAAAACTGTCCTGGTACAGCTGAAGAAGATCATCAATGAATGTGAACTACTGGATATGCGTAGATAAAATGACTAATTAGACACTTGGTAATGGACACTATTCGACAAGAATACTTTTTTTTTTTTTTTAAGAAAGCCTTTGAATCTTGATGTTATTTTATATTTGGCCTTTTTCTAGACAGAGCTTAGCGAGTAACTGTAGCATCCAGCTTCCCAACACTCGATGACACCATCCAATTGCCCGTATTTGTGAAATAACAGAGTTTATATCCTCCTCAAATTCACCAAGGTTCGAAATCTGTATGCCGTCTCTGGCGATTAGATTCTCCGCATATAAGATTTCCGTACTTCGCAAGAGCCATAGTCAAAATTCGACCTAACAAAGGCAGAACTATACGTCCCACAAAGTGATAAACCTTGAGGATGAGCAGTAGGCCTAACTCTAAGACAAGTCCAGTACTTGCGACACCACTCAGCTCACAACAGCAACAAATTTCCTCATACTCATCATCAAGCAGCCTACCACATCAGCATGACCAAGACCAAGATCTGCTCTCACGGGTAGAGGTATATGCGGACATATGTGAATATGAGGAGACCTTGGGCAAGTTAGTCAGTTCGGTGGATAAATTCAAACCTGATTTGAAAGTGGCTCAAGAACTAATTGAAACTGACAAGAAACTATTCAAGGCTCTTGAAGAGTTTCCAAAGTACGACAAGATTGACGGAAGGCTAAATGATTTGGAGAAGCAATCCCAAGAAGTTGACAAGAAAACTTCCAAAATCTTGGAAGTTTTAAACGGTTGCCATGCGCAGCTAAACTCTCTGCCTGCACTAGAACAAGTGCTACTCGAAAGAGATACCATGTTGAAGCAAAGAGAAAAGATTTACTCTGGCGTACTATTAGACTATGCAATGAAATTGGCAAAATTCACCAGAGTACCACCGACTTTCGATAAAGGTATGGTTGGTCCTAACAATTTCATTTGGCCTGCAGAAGATGCTATGAGAAGGGGCATGTTAGCGATGGCCTCCCTTAAGAGCAAGGAATTGACTCGTATACCTGGACAAGAAAATGAGGAATATGAGGAAAGTGAGGAGAACAGAGAGAATGAAGAGAATGGGGAGAAGGAGACGAAGCCTGAGACAAAGAGTACGCTAACTGAAAATGAAAGTGAAACAGTAGCGGCCAGGGAGGAAATTCCAAGGAGGTCTTCTTTCGAATTCACTGCAGACGATAGCCACAAGAAGGATCAAGAAGAGAGCCTTGACGAAGGCGGTATGGACTTAGATTTGGATTTGTTCGATCCAGACGAATTCTAACGATATATGTGATGTACAACTTATAGAAAATAAACGGTATTGTTCAACGTATACTATCATTCTTTGCAAACGGGTTTTGGAGAGTAGTCGCTAAAACTCATGCGCCTTGGAACAGTAGATTGGAGTTCTCTTCTAAAGTTTTCGTAAGCCTTGCGTAAATTCTCTTCTTCCACTTCCAAACCCTTTTCAGCTCTCCATTGCTCATACTCCTTGCTGAACTCCTGGAAATCTTTCTTTGCCTCTGCCAATTGGCCCTCGTTGAAATCTGCAGATGGAATACCCAATTGCATATCGTTTTCGAGCTCTTCCCTTTCAAATTCGTGTTTAGCCTTCAGTATGTCACCCAAGGAACCAGAAGTTTCGGCAATGGTTTTCTCCTCTTTCTTCTGTTTTCTAATGGCTATTTCCTTTGGTTGCAAAGATCTCAAAAGCGAAACAAACTGCTTGCTGAATGGGCCTCTAAATGCAAAGAACGACAGAATGATCCCGAGATGCACATAAAAGAAAACAGTACTCCAACAGTGAATTGAACTTTTCCAATCCAAGATGACAAATGGTTGTACCAAATAACCAAAGGCCAATTTTGTAACGTAGAAGCAGACAAAATCGTACAATTTTTTGGAAGGTAATGCCGTCTTACCATCCTCTGCCAAAAAAATCGGTCTGAAATTTCTTCTAAAGAATTTCCCACAGGTTTGGAACAGTGCACCAGTGGCAAAGCTCAGGTAATAGCCAGGTCTAGTGCCGTGCCAAAATGCAGAGGTTAGAAAAGTGAACAGAGTGCTACGGAATCCCGGTTTAGAACCCTTTTTAACCACCCGTAAATAGACGTAATGTTTCAACCATTTATTCGTATTCATGTTCCAAGCTTCCAAAGATTCATGTGTATTCTGGGCCATTTCAAAGGCCTTGATGTCGATGTTTTGAACGCGGTTCCATTTGATCGTCTGGGTCTTGGCATCGAACCCATTGTAGCCCAACCCACAAACCATACAGGAGGCTTCCGAGATGGTCCATGCAGCATAATATTTGAGCCTAAAGGTGAAGCCCAATAGAGCCAAATAGTGGATTCTGTAAAGAAAACTCTTGGTTTTAAAACCAGAGGAAAAGACAAAATCGAGTGAGACATATTTTGGAGCCACAGATGACAGCACAATCCAAAGGATACCCTGGATAACACGCCACAATGCAAGCCTACCACACCTGGGAATCTGCCTCCTCACATGAGGATCCTTGGTGGCCCACCTACGTCTAGGCTTGCGGGATTCTGGCAAATCACGGAAAATTTCAACGTTCAACCAACTCTCAAAGTCGGCGTAATCGAAGCTCGGACCGGTTAGTAATGAGGGATAGAAAAATGCATATGCGACGAATTGCAACAGGGTTGGGTGAGACTTGATTGCCTTTGTCTTTTGATATTCGGATAACTCCTCATCTTTACAATATGAGCCGTCATGATAACTCCATGCAAAGGAGGTTAACTTCATCACCAAGACCATTTGGGCGCCAGTAATGTCAATTTTTCTACTATCATAAGTGTTGAAAAACTGTGAGTAGATATGGTTGGTTGCTAGATGACCCATCACAAACACAAAATTCAAATAAGGCATGAATTTGGATTTATAAAACCTGGTAATCAAGTAGGTGAACATAGTACTGATAAACAACGTGCGAAACCCATCGTAAATATTCAAGATACCAAATAAGTAGAATGCAGAAACAGACACAATGTAACAACACTTTAATGTGGTTTTGTGATCCGGTAATCGCTTCAAAATCGCATCGAAAGGGAAAGAAATGAAAAGACATATAGCCAGCTTAAGTGTTGCTTCATCAATGCCAGATGACACAGACAACTCCTGTAACTTAGCATCGATAGGGTTGTACATTGTAGTTACTTTCCTAACCCAGTCACTATCTGTGGCGCATGATCAAACGAGAAGTTTAAGAAGGATGAGGTATCCGCCTCCCTTTACTACGACCTGTCCAGAAAACTACCAATTTCCGTAAAAACGTATACATCAAGAGACGCACAAGTCCCAATTTGCGTCAATTTTTTCCTATTATTCAGAATACTGAGAATCTGTGCGCATGACCGCCTTCGTATAGGACATTGAAAAGAACGAATGCTAGTTTACAAGAAGAGATGTAGTAAAAGTAAAGGATTCAAGTCATTTCAGAATATGTAGAGCTTAGATCAAAGCAAGTAAGCAAGCAAGCGAGCAAGAAAGAAAAAATAAGCTTCCATGGAACAAGGCAGTCTCTCACAGATCGAACTTTCCATTATTGGTTTTCAATTGCCCGTCGGCCAACAGAGTTTTTGAAGCAAGTAAAGTAAAGAAAAACCGGTCTGGTATTTGCCCGTCTTGTGAGTTTCATTTGTCATGTGTATTGAACCGGAAGGTTACCCCAGATCACTTGGACCCATCGACTTTTTGATTCTCGCTACAACCGAGAACTTCGAAGCGTTCTATCCAGCTAGAGTTCACGATGTTGCTCGCAGTGTTGAAGAGGCTACGCTACAATTACAAGTAGAGTAAGGAAGAGAAGCCTCGCCATTCGAAGATGGCTATGTATTACCTGCAGGGAATAAAAACTTTTCCGTTTGCAGCCGTATAACTCGGTTGCAAATTCGTAATATTCACAAAACTGAGAATGAGGACAAGGTTTAATTTGCTCTTGAACGAATAGATCTGTAAGAATGGTGGTGGGTTTCTGCGTCTCTTGGTGTGTACGTTTCTACGGCAATTGATAGGTTTCCGTCTAGTCTCACTTTCTTGGTAACGGGCAGTTTGAGAAGTACAAAGCAACCGATGACATCAGTAACGCAACCTTTATTCTATTCGCATTAGTGTTGTATATATATAGGAAAGGCTTTCGAGACCCAGTAAAGTGTAACAATACAGTAGCTCACGTGACAATATAACCAGTTAACCATGATGAAAACAATTGCTAGACCAACTGCTATGGCTAACGGGTCATTCGCTAAACGATTGATATCGTTCACCCCACCAACGTTTCAACAAAAGTCTCCTACTGGTATAGTGTTCATGAACATGGGTGGTCCTTCCACTGTGGATGAAACCTATGACTTCTTGTACCAACTATTCGCAGATAATGATCTAATTCCAATTAGTTCCAAGTACCAGCCAACAATAGCAAAATACATTGCAAAGTTTCGCACTCCTAAAATCCAGCAGCAATACCGTGAAATTGGTGGTGGCTCACCAATCAGAAAATGGTCTGAATACCAGGCTAACAAAGTCTGTGAGATTTTGGATGAGGCTTGCCCCGAGACCGCACCACACAAACCTTATGTTGCATTCCGTTACGCCAAGCCTCTAACTGGCGAGACTTACGAGCAAATGCTAAGAGATGGGGTTCGTAAAGCTGTTGCATTTTCTCAGTATCCGCAGTTTTCTTACTCAACAACCGGCTCATCTATCAACGAACTATGGAGACAGATCAAGAAGCTAGACCCAGAAAGATCTATCAATTGGTCCATCATAGACCGTTGGCCAACAAACCAGGGCCTGGTGAAGGCATTTGCCTCGAACATCAAAGACAAACTTGCTGAGTTTCCCGAAACTGTGAGAGACAAAGTCGTTTTGTTGTTTTCTGCACATTCCCTGCCTATGGACGTGGTAAACACTGGTGATGCTTACCCTGCGGAGGTTGGTGCCACCGTTTACAAGGTGATGGAGGAATTGAAGTTTTGCAACCCTTACAGATTGGTTTGGCAATCACAAGTTGGGCCTAAACCCTGGTTAGGTGCTCAAACAGCAGACATTGCAGAATTCCTAGGTCCAAAAGAGGACGGCTGTATCTTTATTCCCATTGCTTTTACTTCAGACCACATCGAAACTTTGCATGAAATTGACTTGGGCGTTATCGGCGAGTCTCCTTATAAGGATAAGTTCAAGAGATGCGATTCATTAAACGGGAGTGACGTTTTCATTAAAGGCATGGCTGAGCTTGTCAAGGATCATTTGGCGAGTGGCCAATTGTTTTCTAAGCAGCTACCGCTGGATTTTACACTGGGTAAGTCCAGTGACACTGCTAAGCATGTGTCAGAAGTCTTTGGCGACCATTCCAAGAAATCCTAATTTCTTCCGTTGTCCCTCTGTAAATAGATAATTTATCTTTATATACACATGTACGTGAGTATGTACGCTTATACCTTTATTTATAACAACCATTCGTTTCAATGTCTCGCGGATACCATTTTAAAACCTTCTTCCAATGCAGCAGTTATTTGTTCGTTTTTGTACGGCAGACTGTTTAGGACAAACGCAATGTCGTCCCATTGCTTTTGTGACTCTACTTTACTCAATCTGGATAGTAGTTTTTCGCTCAGTTGCTTTTGGTGGCGTTCTTTATCAATAAAGGATAACAAAAACTTCATGATTCTCTTGAACGAGTCTTTTTCTAACTCAGAATCACAGGACAGTCCACTGAATATATCAATGAAACCATTGTAAATCGCATTATCCTTCGTAGCTAACTCGGTAAAGAACAGTTTGCACATGTCGCTTATGCCTTGGTCAGGGTTCTCCAAACACTTGGCCATTTGTCCCAGTTGACCTTTTACTTTAACCTGTCCTGCCAAAATTAAAAAGGTGACGGTCATCAGGCATGTTCTCTGCACCATCAAGTCGTCGTCATGCAACCGATGGTATAAATATTCGGTATTCTCGTCCACCAAGTTGTTGAAACAAACCGCCATATCACCGAGTCCTAGTACAGCGTTTGAGCGAACAATCGGATCGGACGATTTCTCCATAATTGTGATCAATAGTGGCAAATTTCTCTCACAGTACTTGGAGGATACACACATGAACTTTTCTAGGCATAGAACAGCGGTTCTTTGTAACATTTTGTCATCGAATTTCCCATTATTAGACACTATTTCTTCAACCAGGGGTCCAAATTTAGCTAGCAGTGAACTTTCACCAAACAACAGTTCATTTTCTTTGATGAAAATGATCACGTCTGTAAAATCGTCTTCGTTAGTACCACCAATCATTTCCAGTTCCTTCTGCTGTTCATCCCCGTGTGTTGTTTCATCGCCAACACTCTTATTACCATCAGAAATTGTTTGGTTCTGTTTACCTTTCGCTGTTTCAGCCTCGATTTTTTTCTTCTTGAACTCAGCTTCACATTTTTCCAGGTACACTATCGTTTTAATTGCTACCTGGCCCACGATGAATAACAGTTGGGTTAATGACACAACTCTTGATGGAGCTTCATTTGCGGTTTCACCGTCTTCTTTATGCCCAAACGTCATCATCGTTTTCTCTCTAACCAGCTCTGTGCAAACAGCGTCTGGCTGCGACGAAATTGTGAACAGAGCATTGATGGCTTGTTCACAAACTGGGTAAAAGTTCTCATCTTCTGTGTATTCCATGATCTTTGCTGATAGCTTACTGACTGCCTCTTCTTCACGAGGAAAAGTAAAATTGTGTATTCTATCATTTTTTTTACCGTGTGGAACCATTCTCTGCAATGCAATGCAGGAAAACTTTGAAAGTATTAAGTCATTCCTACCGATGTCGCCTAAGCCGACATTTAGTAGTGAATCCAAGCCTTTCAAAGCAATTTCATGATCGGCAAGTGACAGCATACCTAGCACAATGATAGCACCATGGGTTTGTTCTGTGGTGAAACTACCCTCTTCATCAGTGGACGACGACATTCCGTTATAAATAGCCCACAACACGTTTACAGTATTTTGATCAATCAATTTTTCAGCGTACATCATCCCTAACAGCTTTTCTAGGGAAGCTAGATCTGCTACTGTAGCTTTGGTCGTCAGGTTGATCAAGTTTTTTGCGACATAAGCAGCTTTTTCTCTAAAATTGCAGCCGTCAGGGGCAGACAAGAATAACTGGTGATAACATGACATCAGGTGGAACGAAATGCTTGTGCCTTCATCATTGGAACCTTTCATCCAGACCAAATGTAACATCTTCTTGATACCCACATGGCTTAACTCGATATCATGGGCATCTGTTAATACAAAAAAGTCCATTGTTTCCAAAACCTCATTCCTATTCTTAGAAAACAGTAACTGGCATGCTAATTCAATGCCCTCATGAATGTTATTGATGAATTCGATGGCATCTTTATAGTACTGAACCGTTAATTTCATTTTGAAAACTGCATTGGTATTATTGGTGTTTGTGTTTTCGCTTTCACGTTCGATGCGAGATAACTGCCCTTCTTCATCTTCACTGAGTTCTGAATTTTCTTCTTCTTCATTTTGAATTAGACTTTTCTCGATTATGTCGTCTAATGTTTCCTTTTCACCGTCTTGTGTAGAAGCTAAAGTTGTTTCCAACTGTCTTTCGGCACTCTGCAAACGCTCCTGCCATTCAGTCAGCTTTAGTTGGGAACCATGCAATGCGCTGAAAGGATGAGTTATTACCAATTTAGATAGTAGCTTTACTGCGTTTCGACGAACTAAAGAAGACCGATCCTGTAAAGAGCGGACGCTCAGCTTCACAAAATTAATCCTGTCTTTATTGAATTTAGTTTGTAAGTCGCAGATTTTCAGAATACCCTGAATAGCTTTGGTTCTCACATATGGATTCGAATCAATAAATCTCTCTTCCAATAATTCCAACAGAACTTCTATCTGGTTTTTGTAATGCTCCAACTCTTGACGGTCGCGACTTATTTCAATGATAATGTTACCACAGGCCTCAACAACCGCGCATCTTAACGTGAAAGAGCTATTATTCAATAACTTCACGACTAAAGTCATTTGCCTCAACACAATCCTGGGTATCAATTCAGACAGCCTCACCAAAAAATTCGAAATTGCCTTGGGACCGGTGGTGTCTTTGGAATTGAATTCTTTCTTGCTGATATCCCGTAAAACGTCTTCAGTCAATTGGGGATAGTCGAAATCATCATTAATCATTTTTAACAGTTCAGCGTTAAAATTCGTCAGATGCATGAAATAAGTCAGGTTAGTCATGATAGCATTTTGGGCACTTGACCCTTGGCCATGGTTTTTTACTGAGGTAGAAATGATTCTAAGGATAAGAAATTTCAAAGACTGAACCTTGATTGCCTGTTCGGTTTCTATCAAAACATAAAGAGGTCTTGTAAATAGTCCAATAAACAAATCTTTCTCAGGAGTTGTTTGGAATATCTTAGATAGGTTGATATCGAGTACCTTGTTAATCATTTCTAAAAAGTTCTCAATTTGTGTACAGCTTCTCTTGAAGAGATCGACTGCGGAGTCAGCACCCTGCCTTTTCCCGTTAGTTCTCGACATGCTGGATGATGTAGATTGTGATGCGGTCGTACTAACATCATCTTGCAGAAAAGAAAGTATAACATGAGACAGATATCCGTATTCTTCTAAATGAGTTTTCCATTGGGGTATACAGCTAATAATGTCTTCATTGCTGGCGTTTCCGGATAGATTTGAGTTTATCTCTTGTGCTAAGTTACCCAAGGAAGAGCTGACCAAGTAGCTCAATTGAGTCTGCAACTTTGTGTTTAAGTGTGGGAAGCTTTGAGAAAGATCTATCAGGCTCTCTAGGATCTCATAATCTGCATCGATCTCCCCTGGGGATATCGCAAGTCGATCTATAACTGTGTTTAATTCTTTTGACGCATTTTCTACAGGAGGAAATGTTTTCTTATCGCTGGTTTGAAATCTAGTAAGGTGCTCAGACAAACTAAAATTTGACATGGCTTACAGAGGTCAGTATTGTATTGCTTCTGCCTACTTTCAGAGGAATAACGTTTGTTTACTCTAAGTGAAGTGCACGCTGGAAGAAAATTTTGATGGAATATTATGATTTCCGCTTGCAAGAAGCGTTGTGACAGGATACGGTTTGAAGAAGATTCGAAAAAAGGAGAGGAAGACGAAGGAAGGTAGAGAAATGGGAGTTCCGTTACTGCTGTAATTGGTCTGTAATATCATCATTAATAGTCTACAATATCATGTTTCTGTATAGAGATATGCACATATCTAACAAAAAGAGATTAAAAATGATTTCGCCCAGGATCGAACTGGGGACGTTCTGCGTGTTAAGCAGATGCCATAACCGACTAGACCACGAAACCATCTTATGGTTTTTGTAGCATAAACTTCTGAGTTACTCATCTGTCAACTTAGAGACTTACATTGCAGAGAACTGCTATGAAATTAGCGATCTATATCACATAACTGAGAAATGTGTGAATATTGGGACAATTGTTGAGATTCCATTTTTGGTTAAGGCTATAATAATTGGTATATGTGAGAAATGTGTGAATATTGGGACAATTGTTGAGATTCCATTTTTGGTTAAGGCTATAATAATTGGTATATGGTTATACTAGAAGTTCTCCTCACCTTTCTAGGAATCCAGAAAAGAGAGTCGATAACTTTATATACAAATACTCTTCCTTTTATATGTTTCTGGTTCATTATCCTATTACATTATCAATCCTTGCGTTTCAGCTTCCACTAATTTAGATGACTGTTTCTCATTCTTTATGTCACCTTATAACACCGTGTGTGATAATATACTAGTAACACGAATACTAGTCGATGGTCGATAGTTGTATTTCGTTCCAACAATAACCCTCTGCCCCGATTTTATAAAGTAGATGAATAAGATGAATAGAATCAGACTATCAAAAATAGTGGCACGCTAGTGGCCCAATAATAAGAAAAATCGGAAGATCGATTGACTTATGACTAAAGGCCAGGCCAATCCAGTAAAGTATAAATGAAGCTCAGATATATACACAAGAGATATCTTAATCATAAGTGGTGAGAAATAGGTGAATATTGGGACAATTGTTGAGATTCCATTTTGATTAAAGCTATAATAATTGGTATATGGTTATACTAGAAGTTCTCCTCACCTTTCTAGGAATCCAGAAAAGAGAGTCGATAACTCTATATACAAATATTCATATATTCTCTTTCCTTTTATATGTTTTGGTTCATTATCCTATTACATTATCAATCCTTGCGTTTCAGCTTCCACTAACTTAGATGACTGTTTCTCATTCTTTATGTCACCTTATAACACCGTGTGTGATAATATACTAGTAACACGAATACTAGTCGATGGTCTATAGTTGTATTTCGTTCCAACAAAACTAAGTATTTGTAAAAGTGATACCTTGAAAATTCCCTAGAAAATTCCACAATTAATCATTTGTTGGGTAGAAGACTCACGTACCGGAAAAAAAAAAAAAACTACATTGATAGTATGTCCTTACTTAAGGAGCATTTGCTAAGTTCATGACGCCTACCGTAAACTTTGATTTCGACATACACAGAAACATGGTACAACTGAAGTTGGCTAATGTTTTGGAATAATTTTTTTTTAGATAGTCTATTGCTCGTATGTTATTGAGGAATTTATGGTGTAGTATAAATACACCGTGTTCTTCTAAAAGTAGAAATCAACGTTATTGTTGGTCAAACTCCTCTGCATTTGGGAACAAACTTTCGGCGTCTGTGTCTAAAAAGTTCAAGGGTTCATTGTTGTAACTATTCCAAAATTCATCTGACATCATTCTTAATATCTCTGCTATGGAGTCTTCCAATTCATGGCTCGAGTTATCCCATGATGTTTCTGCAGAAGCCCTGATTTTGATTCCCTCTATTAAAATCTTTCTGCTGACCTTCTCAACGGCGACAACAACTACGAAAGATGATGATTTGGAGAGGGAGCGGTGTAAGTTCTTATACTTTGGTTCAAATAATCGGTCAAATATCATGCAAAGTTTATCAAAGGCGCTCTTTAAAGATATATAGTATTCAGTAGGAATCAGTAAGTCAGACAGATCCAATTTCGAAATCCCTCCGTAAATAGACAAGGAAGTTTTTCTTTCAAAACCGGTAATCTTACTGCAGAAAATACTGTAGAGCTCCACCAAAGATCTAAGCATGAAATTACCTCTCAGCAAGATTGACATATTTAAAAACGGCGTAATGGATTTGGCACCTTTTTCTAAAAGTTCTGGAAAGTGGTTCTGATCTAATTCAAAACACTTGATGGTGGTAGCGATGGAAATTGAAAGTGAGATAAGAGAAAACTTAATACATCCGTTTTCTACTTCACATGAGTTTTCTTTAAAAGAAAGACGTCGTAGAGTGTAAAAGGTTGTAAGCATACAAAACAGTGATGATAATATTAATAATTGACGGGGTTCTACGTGACCTGTTAACTCTATGTTAGTATAATTCTCAATGGGTTTAAATTTCTTTTCGATAAAAAAGATAATATCTCCAATCATTTGTTTTAAATTAGGATATCTATCTCTGTTGAATATACCTTTCATACATTTCCTTGCCAAGGAAATATAATCTTTTAGTAAGCAATTCATACAAGAAGCCTCTTCATCATTTTTCAGTTCGTCATCACTGAAGTATTCATCTGTAACCCGCAATGGTCTGCCCATATTGAAAGAGATATCTAGGTCCGCAAAAAGTATCCAAAGCCATAACGTCTTCATAGAACTCAGATCACCGACTATACGCTCTTGTCCTTTGTATATGTGACTAATATTTTGGTGCATCCCTAGCAAAAGAGCTGTATCGCACATGATACTCACTAAATTAGTAATGTATGAACCGTCACCACCAGTAATTCCGTTATAAACATGATACACATACCTTAGCATTAAGAATTGAGCTCTTTCCACAAAACATACTTTCGATGTATTCAATCCCATTAAGAATTTAATGAATTTTTGAATTGCGTCAGGAGTTTTAGTGCTGTAGTAAATACAACTCATAATCCCTAGTATCACACCAATCTTGTAACATTTGTCTTTTCCTTGGAGTTCTAAGCTGACTATTAAGTGTTCATTTTCATCAGTGACCGTTTTATCTGTTGCAAAGCACATGTGCAAGTCGTTTAAAACTTTCTCCTTGTCCAAAATGTTAAAGCACTGGTATAACGGACTGTCAAAAAACTTGAGTATTTCTCTTTCGACGGTTTCGTAGGTTGGTAGCTCTGCACAGACAGCCTCCATTAGCGATGTTTTCAAGTTTAAAGGATCTTTCAAGATCCCCAATTCATTTGGTAGAGGATTCTTGTTATACTTCTTCCACTTTTGGCGTTCACTTTTCACTCTTTCCCATATTACTGAATATTGCTGGTCAAACTGTGGGCCCGAAGATGAAAGTATGGATCTGATCGACGTGGGGCCAAAAAATATGTATCTACCACGTTTTTGGGATAACACATAAAATTCCTTGAGAGGATTTCTTTGTTTATTCCCAGTTTCGGAAGAGGCATTCTCGCACTGCTTTAGACGCTGTTCCAATTCCTGGATTTTTTTCAGTAGTTGTACATTAGGTGTGCTGTCTAGTAGTCGTTTGGTACTCAATTGATAAGAAAATTCGTCAGTATAGATACATTCAGGCAGCCCTTTGGAGAGGCAGTTCGAGCACATTGGTTTTTTCTGGTCACATTTCTTCTTCCGTTTCCTGCAAAATGTACATGACTTAATAACTTTTCTCCTTTTGTTTACAACCACTCGATCATCTAACGTTTTTTTTGTCATCTATGAAAGACCTACACGGCAGTAACCTTAGATCAATTATATTGAAGCCTTTCTTTGGGTCGAGCGCTTCATCGCCATGAGATCCTCCTACCGACTTATTTTAGGTTTTTGAAATCCAAATTGTTGTCGGCTGTAAGGCGCACTTTTTTTTTCAATGTACGATTGCACACTATACATATTCACTAATGTACTGTTCAAATGATAGGCGTAGCTAAACTTCTCACTGTACAATATACAGGTATATAAACCAAAGCATTTGACTCTTATTCGAAAATGTTTATAACAATTTTTCTTTCATCCTTTCCTTTCTTAACCAATAAGCGGTTATACACCTCATCATGTTTTCCGTTTCAGAACCGAATAACCAACCTAAGCCTATAAGTTTATTGCGTTTAATTATGTGCATTATTTCCTTACTACTGGTCCTTTTCTTGTCTTCCCTTGATATTATCATTGTGGTTACTATACTGAATACCATAGCAGATAAGTTCAACGCCTATTCGAAAATTGGATGGTTGATCACTGGCTACTCTCTGTCCAATGCCTTGTTCACTTTATTATGGGGTCGTTTCGCTGTAATTTTCGGTTCGAAAACTACTTTGATGGTTTCGATCATAATTTTTGAAATTGGGTCCTTAGTTATTGCTGTTTCTAATTCAATGGATATGATAATTGGTGGCAGAGTTATTGCTGGCTGTGGTGCTTCTGGGATTCAAACATTAGTTTTCGCTATTGCTACTTCATTGGTCGATGAGCATACTAGAGGTACTATTGTAACTCTTTTGAGCCTTTCATATGCAGTTGCATCTGCCCTTGGTCCATACATTGGTGGTGCCTTGACTGAATACGTGACTTGGAGGTGGTGTTTTTATATTAACCTACCAATTGGCGGATTAGCTCTTGGCGTATTTTATTTGAGCTATAACCCTGCACAAAGGAAAGTTTTAAAATGTTTCCCCCATTTTTTCAAAAGCGTCACTTCCTTGGAATTTAAACAGCTTTTATCGTTAAAGTTTTATAGGATGCTTTTGAAATTCTTGGTATTCGAGTTGGATTTTTTCGGATTCACATTTTGCTCTGTTGGATTTGTTCTACTACTCCTAGGTCTTACATTTGGAGGTAACTTGCATCCTTGGCAGTCTGGGACTATTATTGCCTATCTTGTTGTGGGAAGTTTCTTTATTGTCATTTTCTTTGTCTACGAGTTTGTCATTTTCGACATGTTTTGGCAGAGTCAGCGTAATGGGAATGCCAGGCCCTTAATTTCCTGGACAACCTTTTCGAAAAGTGGTATATTCACTGCTACTGCTACAATGTTTTTTGGCTGCTGTGCTTATAATCTACAATCTATCCATGTTGTTCAACTCTTCCAGCTTGTGTTCGGTCAGTCTCCATCTCGCGCCGCCTCTCACCTCTGGTCTTTACTTATTCCTGCTTTCGTTTCCATCATTATCAGTGGCAAAATTACTTCAAGGTATGGGTACGTAAAGCCAATTACTTTGTTTGCCGGTATCAGTGGTGTGATCGGTGCCGGGTTATTGACTTTACTAAATGGCGAATCGACTAATTCTGAACAGATTGGATATGCAATTCTGTCAGGTGCTGCATTTGGATGCATCAACCTATCAACCCTGTTATCCGCACAAATTCAAATAGATAAAAGTGATCCAAAGTACGACGAAAAATTCATTGAAGTTACTGCACTGAACACTTTTGGGAAATCACTAGGCATTTCTCTTGGTGGGATTCTTGGCACAACGGTCTTCACTGCGTCAGTTAAAAATAAGCTTTCCAACCATAATTATGACGCAAACATTGGCAAAAGTGTCGAGGCCCTGATTGCATACAGAAGCCAAAATTTTGATGGGCCAAATTCGGAAATAGGAAGGTTGCTTACTTCGAGTATTAGAAATGTTTTTTTCACTAGCCTTGGATTTTCGTGCATGGCATTTATCTTTGGGATTTTTACCTCGAAAAAGAGGGTAGAAAAGTCCGTTCAAAAAGAACGTGTAAAGGGGGATCTCGAAGAAAACCACGGAAATCCATAGACGCTTCGATAAAAGATCCTCTAAATTTGGGAATAGATATCTTATTTTCAGAATACTAACCTTTTGTAAGATCGATTAGTAAGTTTGGCCAATCAATGCCATTAGTAAATCCACTGTCTATACTTAATTTTTATGGATGGATTGGCTTCATATAGGCGGTTACTAAGAAGGAAAAGGCAGTTTTGACCTCTGCATTTGTATTTTTTGTAAATCTTTTTGATATAATACATCCTTTAGGCCAAAAATCTGTACTGGATCAGATATCTTGGTGTCTGAAAGAACAGTGTTGAGATATATGTAGTTAATTATGCAGAAGTAAAAGGAATGCATCGTCATGTATTGCCTATTTGGATCTGGAAGCTTCCTCTAGTATCTACCACGTCTTTGTTTTCTGTCAAGAACCCATTTTTGAGTCTGTTCTGTGAATAATCTAAGATAAACTACCCATTTATGTCTGAGCAGAAGAACAATTATTTGCCACATGCTCAAATTTTTGGTTGTAAACTACGGATGCCCTTTCTATTGTGATAGTTTTGAATTATTTAAAAAAAAAAAAAGACAAGATGAAGGTTGGTTGACTCAATTTCCTTTTTGTTTTTTTGTTGTTTCCTTCTTCTCAATTAAACTGTTTAGGAGTACTCTTCCTTTTTGTGAATGCGGAACTAATAACAAGTATTAATAGATGGATGATGGCTGCTACGTTGACAAATTTCGGTATCTTCATAACTCAATAGAGGTAGCTGTAACACGGGTTGTTTTCCGTTTCTCAAATCATCATGCTAGTACCAGATATGCAGAGGAAGTGTGTAGATATAGTATCTTGGCTCGTATATGTATATGAGATTGCTAAATAATCTAACATACCAAGTGAAAATGCCCCATTTCAATCTCTCTCCAGTTGTAGTTCAAAACTTTTTTACTTCAGCGTGTCAAGGCTTACTCTCGCTACAAGATACAAACTTTGTCGAATGTAAAATCTTTGACTTGTAATGAGTATATTTTCACAAAGTGACAAGTATAGATACAACATGCAATAGAAATAGTACTAAGAATATATTAAGAAGTTCTTGTTCGGCGGCAACACCTTTTACCCTTTTTTTTTTCTCCCTCCCAAATTATACTGTAGTATATTTATTCGATATTACTGTTAAAACATTTCTGTTTAGTGTCAAAGAATCTTTCTTGTTGTTTTTCGAATATATTTCCATTCTTGTGTCGTAAAGTACATCCTTTAGTCTCTTTAGCTCTAAATTTACACGTTCCAATTCAGATGCTTTTGATTCATAATCCTCAACGGTCTTATATATCTCTTTGCGCATATTTCCATCCATTTTTAAGAGTTTCTCATTCCATTTTACCAACTCTTTAAATCTTTTCTTTTGATTTGTTAGTTTGACCTCGAGTTTTTCCGTTAGAGCTTTGGACTTGTTGTTTTCTTCGGTGACACTACTTAGGCTTTCATTTAAAGCCGTTCTCTCCTCTTTGACTTTGTTCAATTCCTCCGAAAGCTTTACTATTTTCTGGCTCAACACGTTCATCTTCCTTTGCTGAGTATTCCTTGCAACTATCTGCTCTTGAACTTTTTTGCTTAAATTATCATACGTTTCCTTGGAAGACAAGAATAGTTTTTGGTCATTTTGGTGTTCTTTGATCAATTCCTTTTCAGTTTTCTTACTTTCAGTGAGTATTTGGTCTTTTTCCTTTTCTAGCTTTAACAATTCTGCTTGTATAGTCTTTGTACGCTCTGTAGCTTCGTACCATGACTCTTGAAATTCTTTGCACTTAAAGTCTGTCCTTTCTTTCTCTTTTGCTAGTAAATCATATTGACTTTTCACCTCTCTATACTCCAACTTCAAATTTTCCAACTCGTTTGAGTTATTCACAATTCTGTCATTCTGTTCTGTCAATCTGCGTCGTAGTATTTCAGCCTCTCTAGTCTTTTCAGCAAGCTGTTTTAAAACAATACTCTGCTGTGAAGAATCGTCGTGTGAGTTATTTTTCAATGAATTTAATTGGGTCAGGACTTTATGGTATTCTTTATCTTTGGTCGAAATTTTTCCTTCCAATTGCATAATTTTTCCTTTCAATTTTTCTGCGAGTTCATCCTTTAAATTATCAGGCTTTGAATTTTGGAATAGCTGTTGATTTTCAAGAGACAATTGCTTAACTTTCAGTGTCAACTGTTCATTGTCCTCTTCGAGACAAATCACTTTTTCTCCAAGATGGTTCAGGCTTCCCAAAATTTCTTCTTTTTCCTTTTTCCCCAGATACTTGTAACACATCTCTTGAGTCTTGAATGCTGAGACGATACCAAAACTTAGCCTTTGTAATGACATCACTAAATCATCTTCATCCAAATCTTCCAAAGGAACGTTACATAGATTGAAGCACCTAGTGATTGCTTCTAATGCAACTGTGTTTTCAATTGGAACATTTACTTCCCAATCTTGATCAGCTGTGTCACTGTCTTTGGATTTTAACGGGCAAGCATTGTCGGAATTTTTTTCGACCAAGACTGATTTTACACTGTCATGCTTTAGATTTCCATTGGGCTTTCTTGGAGGATTTTCCTCCAAACCGTTTCCTATAAGAGAGTCACTGTAAAACATCTTGACGCTGTTTTCACCAAAGCGGATTTTAGGAGTATGGTTTGTAACCTCCAAGGGACATATAGCGGAAGCAATAGCATCTTCTAAGAATGGGTTACTATTTTTTATCGTATAGACAGGTGTCACCAGAACCTTATTCAAAGCAATATCCTCATCGCTATTGTATTCTCCGTCATTACTACCATCTGAGTTATCCTGGACTGGTGAACTGATGGTATTATTGCTGGTGGTTCCCATTTCGACGCTACTTTTTCCCGTTGTGGGCATACAATCCGCAAGGTGATTTGATGATTTCTGGTCAAGTTTAGAACCCAAATCCAAAGTACTCGGGAGCTCTGAAAAGCATAGTTTTGGTGGGATTCTTGGTGCTACTGATGTATAGGAAGCATCGAGGGGTCTGGTATCGTTTGCCATGAATGCGTCAGTGACAATTGAACCATCCATGATGATTTCCAATTAGCAGGTATGCAGCCTTAACTATACTTTTGAGCTTTCCAAAACAAATTTTGTCGCTTCACGTCTAGCAAGCTCAATTCAGTCTTTTTTTTTTTTTGCTTCTTCATTGGTTTTTCCTAACTACCAATGGTTTTGCTGATCAGGTAGCAATGAGCACAAAAAGCCAACTATGACACAAAAAAAAGCAAAAGTCGAGCCAAAATCAAGAAACTTCTAGTTCAAACTCGTATAGATTTAAATTTCTGTGGAGTACAAAACCTACATATGCATTTGTTTGGAAATCTAGAGCTTGTTTCTATCACAAAATTTTTTCAATTGTTTGCTTACTTTTTTTTCCCTTTTAGCGTGGAATTGTTAAATCTCTGGTTTTAGCAATAAAACTGTAAAACAACTGAAAGAGAAAACAAGATAAAACAGGATAAGACACAGGCCAACAAACCAGAATGTTTTTGATACCACAAATAAGTGTAGAAGTTGTTTGGCAAATCGAGCATCTTAGGTCTCCGATGCCAAACCTCCAAGCATTGCAATCCGCGAAAAGACGCTTGTGGCATCGAGATGCCATTATATAATCAACTGCTGCTGCGAAGATTTGTGATTATATAAGAAATATGCTTGTATCACGTGTTTGGGCCCGAGGATTTAAACTTTCTCAAATGTATAGAAATTAAAATCGTGTATTCCCATTCTGTGCACCAAATCATCGGTGGCACAGAATATTGTTTTCTTTCTACATATGTGGAGGTGTGCCAATGGTACGGCTTGTGCAGTAGAACAAGTTTGGAATTGCTGGATTTCTATTTACCCCAAGTTTCGAACAAACTGCTCTGTCTTTGCAACGTTCCACGTTGAAAGTATAGAGAGAGAAAAAAAGAAAAAGATGAAAGTAGCTTACTCGAAAAAGAGTTTAAAAAACCGACTATTGAAATGTTAAATTACCAAAAAAAAAAAAAAATGAAAGGACAATTACATACATACTTAAGGAGAAGGAGAAAAAAAAACAATAAAGTGAAACGAAATCTGTATCCATAATCAATTAAAGAATAGCGACTGTGCTTCCATGATCAAAAGTGAGTCAAAGACAAAAAAGTGTCAATTAATGTACAATTCAAAGGGAAGAAAGAAAGAAATAAAGAAAAAAAAAAGAGTTCTTTATGCATCCTCTTAATAGGGCTAAGAAAAGGAAATGAAGGGCGAGAATTAGGGAGGAGAGGAGGGGGGGGGGAATATAGCAAAACATTATCAAAAGAAGCAAGGGAAGCAGGAGAGAAAAGCAACATGAATGTGGAACAACGTCTATAGCAAAAAATTTGAGGGAGATAGGGAGGGAAAAAAAGAGCAAATGTGTATCAGTATCGATGAACAAAATCTGATGTGAGAAGAAAGGAAGAGGAAAAAAAAATCAGTCTGATAATAAGAGACTTCAAATGTGTATAATTGAATTGAATTTCTTCCACTTTAAAGTAAAGAGTAGAGGAACACGTATTTTCCAATGGGGAAAAACAAAAAGGAAAAAAAAAAAGATTCGGTAGGCGTAAAATGTGCTTTATTTATAAAACCCAGCTCGAACTTGGGCTACTCTCTTGTGACAATACTGGAGGAGAAGTAGAAAGACAACCGGGACCAGAATATGGGAGTGACAAATGGGAGGGATCGGAAGCAGAATCCGGTTTATTTGGATCGTAAAAACAATAAGAGTTCAACAAAGTTTGATAGTCCGAACAGGCAAAGAAATTCTGTTCGGGAAAGGATCTTTGGTTTTCCTTGTTGCCTGTTGCAGCACTTTTATTGGGATTGGTCAAGACACAATCGGTTGTCTTTGACCTCAGAGCGTCCAAGTTTGGAGGGTTTTGCTTCAAACCAAGGGAGGACAAAGCGCTATGGGAAGAAGAGCGTTGCTGCTCAAGTTTTGGCAAGAGGGACGAAGATGCAGAGGAGGGAACAGTGCTTGGCAAGCTTGAAGAAAACGAGGATGGCAGAGAGGTGACGCTTGTCGAAGTATTTTTCAAATCTGCCGAAGCAGTGGCGCCAAACCACCTCGGTTCGCTTTGAGTATCAATGTGTTGTTGCACGTCGGTCATCAATGGTGAAGTTGGACGAGGGGAAGCCAAGGTGTAGTGGGGATTCCCGTCGGGTTTGGCGATAGTGTTTGCATCTGCATCTATGTGCTTTCCATCCTTATCGGTTTCAAAGTTTGAAGGTGGAAGTTGGTTGGAAGCAGAAGAGACAAAGTAGTCCTGGTCGAGGCGGGTTGAAACGTTTGGATCGGACTCCATGGTGACTTGGTTGACTTTGAAAGGTTTCACCAGCGTCGTGTCGTTATGGTACAGATGCT
Source organism: Lachancea kluyveri NRRL Y-12651 (assembly GCA_000149225.2). Lineage (NCBI taxonomy): Eukaryota > Fungi > Ascomycota > Saccharomycetes > Saccharomycetales > Saccharomycetaceae > Lachancea > Lachancea kluyveri. The sequence goes on along the minus strand of CM000687.1, from coordinate 727,117 downwards.
TCAGGGGAGAAGTGTTGTAATAATCCCTATCCTCGGAAAAGCGTCTACCGATAGAAGGTCTAGATTTGCTGGTCAAAGCGGTACCAGGGTTCATGGTTGTGGACATCAAGAAGTCAAAGCTAAAGGATTTCCGCATCGGACCTGAAGAATCGAAATTCAATGTCAAGGGGTTGGAGTTTGAATTTGCATTTGCATTTGAACGTTGCTGGTGCTGGTGCTGGTGCTGGTGCTGGTGCTTCTTCTTTTTCTTCTTCTTCTTCTGAGAATCGCTGGAGGACCTTGTAAGCACGGTGAGCTTGACCTGGTAGTTTTCATAGTTGTTGTTGTCGTAATAAGTCTCGCCCTTGGCATCGTAACGGCAACAGAGTTCCATGTTCAAGGGGCAGTAAGTGACCGCCGTTGCGGAGTTCGGGTTGCAGTACAGCAACTTTTTCATTTGCATAAAGAATTTCAAACTGGTCAAGTCGATTGTAAAGATGAATTCGTCAACGGTGGACGTCAGCGTACGGTGGTAGGAGGCGGTGACGTAGTGGATGTCTTGCCAGTTGTTAAAAGTGAACTTGATCTCGATGAATTTTTCGAAATTCAAGTTGGTCACGTAGATCAGTCCCTGCAGTTGGTCTTTGCTCTTGTGGGAGATAGTGTGCAGTCTAATGTTGTTGCCCTGTAGGTAGTTTAGCAGATTTGTTTGCAAGTCGAGCGAGTTAGAACCGGACGGTGGAGATGTGATGTTTGTCGAGTTCAAAGTCCATTGGATGACGTTAAAGGAAGCCATCGACTCTTGGCAGTTTTTGCCTCTTGCGGTTTCAAATCTGTTTCTGCGTTGGTGTTTATGGCTGTTTACTAGTTTTCTCTCACCGTATTCATCATCGTCATCGTCATTATCATTGTCGTCGTCGTCGTCGTCGTCGTCGTCGTCGGCGTCCTCCTCCTCTTCCGCCTCCACTTCTTCATCGGAAAAGGTGGAGTAGTCCAACGAGAAAATAGGAACTCTCTTCTTTGTAGACGTGCTGTCCAGGGGCAGCTTCATCTTTGAAAGCGAAGTTCCAAACCAAAAGTCGTCTGCCCCGTTGTCGTCTTCGCTGGTGTAGGAGTCCAAGGGAATGATGGTCGGAGAGTTCTCGGTGGAGATGGAGATCGGTTCGGAGCTGGAGTCGAATCTTTTGACGGTGGTTAGCTGAGGAGCAAACCTGACGTTTTTCGAAGACAGAGAAGTAGTAGAAGAAGCGGTTGAAGAAAGCTTTAGAGAAGACTTTAGTTTTCTGATAGGGGTGATCGGCGGTCTTTCGGTTAGCATAGACACAGGATGGCAAGAAGTAGGATTCTGTTTTGCATTCAACATCTCGTCATCCGTAGAGTCCTTCTCCTCAGAGGAAGAAGTGTTGTTACTGTGTATTAAGTCATAAATGTTCAGACCATTTACGCATTTTGACAAGACGTCTTCATTGGCAGGGGCAGCGGCAGCAGCGGAGGCAGAAGCAGCGCTATGATCCAACTTGAGGGTTTCGGCGGAATCATTTTCATGTGTGAACAGCTGCCGAGACACCTCTTCGACCGCCAGACGATTAGCGATGTGGGATGACATATAGGTTTAAGATTTGTGCAAAGGAAAAAAGGCGATAGTATTAGTTTTTTTTTTTTTAAAGATTTTTTTTAAAGTCTTGGATTCGTTTCGTTTCTGTCCCTGTTTTCCGGGTTGTATGTGTCTTGCGGTTTGCAGCTAAGGATCGTGAAAACGAGTTAAAGCTTCCGTGTGTACAGGAACCGATAGTTCGGGTGAGGTTTTTATAGTCTGACGATCCGAGATTGCGGGAGAAAGGGAGGGGAGACGGGGGTGGTGGTGGTGGTGGGAGTGGGGACGCAGAAAAACAGAGTGCGGGCGAGGTTGTTATCGCGCAGTTGCTAGGGGAAATTTGTTGGGCTGTGCGTATTGTCGGGGAATCAGTGCAGGCAGATGCAACCACGACGGTATTAGAAAGAAGGGAAAAAAAAGGAAAGAGAGCGGACAAACAAAGAGATGAAGTTTAGATGGGTCGGAACTGGCGGCAGAGAAGGCCGTTGCGACGTACACGTATATGTATATATATATGTGTGTGTGTTACTACAGGCCAAGGCAAGGATGCGTAGAGAAAAGAGACCCTTGGGTTGTCGATGGAAATATCAGACCACGTCAACCGCGGATTCGGAAAAGAAAGGATAAAGAACGACAGTACACAGCCAACACAACATACCATATGTTAAAACTCAAAATGTGGGTGGTTGGAAAACGCACTTGGGGACACATGAGCTTTGTCGCGGATGCGGGAGTCCTATGGTGTCCGCGGCACAATATGACCGTTGTAACAGAACCGTCCGCGTCTCGTACGATCTCTATTTTTTTTACCTGATTCCGTAAGGTGCGTTTTTGCCACAGGCGGGCCTTCTTCGGGAATTAGTCGCGGCCTTAGTCCTCTGCGGCTATGCGTATGGCTCTGGCTGCGGCTCTGGCTGCGGCTGCGTGGGGCGCGCGTGGACCTGGAGACTGGGCGGGGAAAAAAACATACCCAAAACTGCACCTGCAGATGCCCTCTCCCTCGCGTGTTTCTCGGCTTTCCCATCCCTTGTTTGATTTTTGTTTTTTTTTTTTTTTTTTTTTTTTTTTTGGCTAGTGGAGCTTGGCGTGATGTGCCGTGAAGAAAAACTGTCGACACGTGATCGGGGTGTTACCTGTTACCCTGTTTGTCGTTTCTTGTATGTTTTTTCCCACTTTGGTTTCCGTTTCTGGTGGGAAAAAAAACATACAAGGAAAAAGGATCCAAAGACGCCCATCTGCACGACGCTTCTTAAACCCTACACCGTCGTGGGAGAAAAAACAAAAAAAGAAGAAGCAGCAAACCATGTCCTTCGATAGACCCGAGGTATACTCTGCTCCCGTACTACAGGGCGAGGATCTTGGTGAGAGTGACAACTCGGAAATCATCAGATCGTTCAAAAACTTTGTCCTGGAGTTTAGACTGGACTCGCAGTTCCTGTACAGAGACCAGCTGAGAAACAATCTGTTGGTGAAAAACTACTCTTTAAAGGTCAACACGGAACATCTTATCGGGTATAATGAGGATCTCTACAAGAAACTGAATGACGGTCCAACGGATATCATCCCGCTCTTTGAAACCGCAATCACCCACGTCGCGAGAAGGATCGCACTGCTGTCCCGTGACTTAACCGCCGCTGGCAGCGGCGGTGGCAACGGCGGCAATGGCGGCAACGGCGGCAACGGCGGCAACGACGATCCCTCGTTGGACTCCGAAGACCTTGCCGCCTTCCCCACTTGCCAACTGATCCTGATCTCCAACGCGATGCAAGTCCCCCTGAGACATCTCGACAGTGAACACGTCTCCAAAATCGTACGTGTCAGCGGCATAATCATCTCCTCCTCTGTGCTTTCTTCGCGTGCCACTTTCCTCACCTTGATGTGTCGTAACTGTCGACACATGACATCCTTGAAGTTGAACAATTTCAACTCTTTGAACGGCAACAGTGTCTCTCTGCCCAGATCGTGCCTGGCCGACCATTCCAACGACTCGGAGGGCTCCAACCCCTGCGGCCAGGACCCGTATATGATCGTCCATGAAAGCTCGAAGTTTATCGACCAGCAGTTTTTGAAACTCCAAGAGATTCCGGAGTCGGTCCCCGTCGGTGAAATGCCCCGCAACATCCTGATGACTTGTGACCGTTACTTGACCAACTGCGTCGTCCCCGGCACCCGGGTCACCATCGTCGGTATCTACTCCATCTACCAGTCGAAAAACAAATCTTCTTCAACCGGCGGAGGCCGTGCCGTGGCAATAAGAAACCCTTACATCAAGGTGCTGGGAATCCAAACCGCTCTCGACAACTCCATGAACTCGTTTTCGATGTTTACCGAACAGGAGGAAGAACAGTTTTTGGCGCTGAGCAGAAGGCCGGACCTCTACCAGGTGTTTTCGAAATCCATCGCTCCGAGCATCTACGGCAACGACGATATCAAACGTGCCATCGTCTGTCTACTGATGGGCGGCTCCAAAAAACTGTTGCCCGATGGTATGCGGCTCAGGGGTGACATCAACGTCCTGTTGCTCGGTGACCCCGGTACCGCAAAATCGCAGCTCTTGAAGTTTGTCGAAAAGGTGTCCCCAATCTCCATCTACACCTCTGGTAAAGGTTCCTCCGCTGCCGGTTTGACCGCGAGCGTGCAAAGGGATCCCGCCACCCGCGAGTTCTATTTGGAAGGTGGTGCGATGGTCCTGGCGGACGGCGGTGTTGTTTGTATCGACGAGTTCGACAAGATGAGGGACGAGGACCGTGTGGCGATCCACGAAGCCATGGAACAGCAGACCATCTCCATTGCCAAGGCCGGCATCACCACAGTGTTGAACTCCAGGACAAGTGTCCTTGCCGCAGCAAACCCCATTTACGGCCGTTACGATGACCTGAAATCTCCGGGCGAAAACATCGACTTCCAGACAACCATCCTGTCCCGTTTCGACATGATCTTCATCGTCAAGGATGAACACAACGAGGAGAGGGACATTTCCATCGCAAACCACGTCATGAACATCCATACCGGTAGAACCAGCACCGCCAACCAAGCAGACGACCAGGACCCCCTGACGGGCACCGAAATCCCAATCAACGTCATGAAACGTTACATCACCTATTGCCGAATGAAGTGTGCTCCGCGTCTATCCCCACAGGCCGCGGAAAAGCTGTCGTCCCATTTTGTCACCATCAGGAAACAGCTTCTCATCAATGAACTGGAGACAAGCGAGCGTTCCTCGATCCCAATCACCGTACGTCAGCTGGAGGCAATCATCCGTATTACCGAATCCCTGGCAAAATTGCAACTGTCGCCGGTTGCCCACGAACACCACGTCGACGAGGCAATCAGGCTGTTCCAGGCTTCCACCATGGATGCTGCTTCCCAGGACCCTATCGGAGGTTTAGGCAGCAATACAAACATGGCCAACGAAGTTAAAAGGATCGAAAACGAGTTGAAAAGAAGATTGCCAATCGGTTGGTCCACCAGCTATCAAACTTTGAAAAGGGAGTTTATTGAGGGTAAAGGCCACTCCCAAGCTGCTCTAGATAAAGCTCTATACGTGTTGGAAAGGCACGAATCTATTCAGCTGCGGCATCAGGGCCAAAACATTTATAGATGTGGTGTCTGAGAAACCAAACGTCGGGCTGCACCATCCCGCCTCATTCGACTTGTGTACTATTAAAATCAACTATTGTATTCTTATTTACTCCTTCCCTCCCGCATCAACCTTCACCGCCTGATCGTCTGCCTTCCCCCCTCCATTTGGTCCTGTAATTCTCAATCGAATCTGTTTATTTGCTCTAAGAGGCATGTCCACATGCACGTAAGTAACTTTAGACGAATAACGAAATTCAAAACCCAAAAAAAAAAAAAAAAAAAAAAACCCATCAAAGATTATTCCACTCTCACCTATTTTCTCTTCATCTTTGCAATCCTACGAAATTTTTGTCCATATAAATCCAAAGAGTCTTCAGAGCAGGACCGAGAGAGAAGGGGGTAAACCAGTTTAATCACCAACCAGATGTCGTAAGTTCCACGCCAACCAAACTACTTGGTAATTTTTTTTTTTTATTTTTTATTTTCGCTTTTTTACTAACTTTAAATATGCCTCTATCAAAACAGCCATTTAATAGATCGTTCTCGTTCAGATTTAACGCAAGATGAGTTACAGCAACTAGAAGAATTCGAGTTCAGGCATGGTCCTATGTCTCTAATCAATGATGCAATGGCTTCCAACACACCCGTGATCATATCCTTAAGGAATAACCATAAAATTATTGCCCGTGTCAAGGCCTTCGACAGGCATTGTAATATGGTTTTAGAAAACGTAAAGGAGCTTTGGACAGAAAAAAGTGGCAAGAAAACAGTGAACAGAGAAAGATTTGTCAGTAAGTTGTTCTTGAGAGGAGATTCTGTGATTGTGGTTTTGAAAGCGCCTATGTAACCAGAAAAAAAAAAAAGGAGAAAGAGAGCCCATATTCCTTCCCTACTTTAAACAAAAAAAGGAAAATGTATTATTAATGGCACGTAAGATGAAAACGATAGAAGTTTTAAAAGCTGGGATTCTTTTTTGCCTAAAAGGAGACGGGAAAGGAAAGGAACAAATAAAGAAATTGGTTTTTGTATAGTAGTTAATAGCTTTTCAACAGAGAAGAAGAAGAAGAAGAAGAAGAAGAAGAAGAAGAAGAAGAAGAAGAAGAAGAAGAAGAAGAAGAAGAAGAAGAAGAAGAAGAAGAAGAAGAAGAAGAAGAAGAAGAAGAAGAAGAAGAAGAAGAAGAAGAAGAAGAAGAAGAAGAAGAAGAAGAAGAAGAAGAAGAAGAAGAAGAAGAAGAAGAAGAAGAAGAAGAAGAAGAAGAAGAAGAAAACAAAAAAAACGAAAAAAAAAAGGCAAATTGCATTTCATTTCATTTTTTTCTTTTATTTGTTCTTTTTCAAGTTTTTAAAATCTAATTTACATAAGGAGTAAGCATAATACTTATACGAATACTGCTATGTCTATTTGAAGTTCTTCAAAGGGTCAGATTTACCTCCCCTCTTGTTACCTCCTTTCTTGCTAACTTTGGCATGTTTACGCTGCCTTTTCACGTTGTGGAATGGAACAAAACCTATCTTCTTCTTATCCTGCCTTGCCACATCTGGCAACAAATATTCAGGAACTCTCTTCAAATGCTGCTGGACTCTTGCAGGGTGAAGCTCTTTGTCATGTCTTAAACTTTGCAAATCTTGTGGGTTCTCTTCAAAGTGTCTCTTCAATTTCTCACTAGCCAACAGTTCTTGTTTCAACTCTTTAACACGCGCTTCTCTAACTGCCACTTGTGTTACTGCACGGAACCCATCTTCCATTCTATAACGGAAACCTTCAACTTGTTTAATGTCAAAAGAGTATGGTTGCAACTCAAATCCTAATTTGCTTTGTTGTTTGATGATTCTGCTCAAAATTTTTTCGTCTTTCTTAGCGGTTGTGCACATGGAGGGTTTATGCTTACCGTATTCCTTCAACGGAACAACAAAGGAAATCGCAGTACCGGATTTACCAGCACGAGCGGTTCTACCGATCCTGTGAACATATGACTTGGCGGTGGTTGGCAGATCGAAATTCAAAACGCATGCAACATTCTTGAAATCTACACCACGGGAAACACCATACTCTTTATCCTTCTTGGCGTGCTCCCTTTTCTTCTTACTGTTTTTGTTAGAGTCTCCTTCTACCTTTTCTTGTTGTTGTTGTTGTTGTTGTTGTTGTTGTTGTTGTTGTTGTTGTTGTTGTTGTTGTTGTTGTTGTTGTTGTTGTGGTTCTTCTTCCTCATGTTCATCCTCCTCTTTGATGTACTCAGTATCATCGGTAGCAATCAGCAGATTGTACACATTCTTATTAAATTCTTCCACGATGTGTTGTCTGGAATTGACGGGCAACTCACTGTTCAAGATACAGGATCTGATACCGAACTGTTCCAAAACCAGCTTCAACCTATAACCTCTGTCAATGTTGTTGACAAAAACCAACGTTTTGCCCTTGATTAACGCCAACTTGAAAATAACGTAGCATAGTAAAAATTTGTCAAATTCGCTAACTTTGACGTAATACTGAACCAATCTGCTTTGATCTTTACTAATTTCATCGTCATTTAGCTTCAAAATAGCTGGAGAACGGCAGAATTTTGTTTTCAAATTTTGGATATCCTCATTCAGCGTTGCACTCATAAGGAACGTTTGTAAATTCTTTTTTAGCGGCAAATATTGTGAAATTTTTAGCAAGTCCTCTTGGTAGCCAAAGGTTAACACCAGATCGACTTCATCGATAACCAGGAACTTAAGGTTATCCAAAGAGACAGAGTTAATCTTTGTTTCCAACGTATTAATCAGTTTTCCGGGTGTCGATATGATAATCTCTGGAGATTCCAATAGCAACGAGGTCAAAACAGAATCAGAAATAGAAGAGGATAAGTTCAAAGAGCGAATGTCTTTGGAACAATATAAGACTAGTTTCTCTAAGACGGAATGAACTTGTTGGGCCAATTCTCTAGTGGGAACAAGAATAATACCGAGCGTGCTTGGGCCCTCCATTGCCAATGTGTTTTCATCGATTGTTTTTTTATAGTCTAAAATGGTTTGAATAACAGGAATCAGGTAGGCCAAGGTTTTACCAGAACCTGTTGAAGCTTTGGCAATAATATCCCTTTTCTCCTGTAATGCTAGCGGAATAGCATTTGATTGGATCAGGGTTGGATGATGGAAACCGCTATTCTTAACAGATTGCAGTAGCCTTGGATCTAGCTGAAAGGATTCAAAAGTGGTGGAATCGTCAATGTACCCCTGTGAAGCAGTGCTATTGCTATCCATGTTTTCCCTGCTCTATCAACACAAACTAAGACCTTAACGTTTAGCTCAGATGAGATGAGATGAGATGAGATGAGATGAGCTGAGCTGAGCTGAGCTGAGCTGAGTTTGGAAAATTTTCCAGATGACAACTATTTTTTTCTATTCACATTTCTTTTTCAACGTTACGTAAAAGGTGATATACAAACCGATAATATAGAATACAGTCTCTGTTAACAGGTTTTTTGTACATGTAAATATATAGGTTTCTATGATTCAGCAAAGTGGAGCTACAAGGTCAGTACCAATCCCTAAAAGACTTTCGATCCTGCCTTTCAAGGGATTGGAGTTACATTCTTCAACCGACATATTGGAGAAATTGATACGTGCCGTGCTCTTACCAATCGTTATGGCACCTTTGATATCTTCCTTATGATCTGTCTCATTCTTATCGAGAAGCAGTGTGAAACAGTCCCCAAACTGTTCAGTAAATAGCCTAGAAATTTCCTTAATTTTCCATACGTCATCGTGAAGCTTATCTCCGCAGTCATGGTGATCATGATTACAAGAGCGGCTGCTGAGCTTGACACTTGCTGGAGAAGAATCAATGCTGAGTAAAATTGCAAGGATGCTATCTGCTACAGTATCGTTTATGATACCCTGTGTCCACTCAAGGGTCGCAACGTCTCTAACAATGCTTACTTTGATATCACCCATGACTCTCAACTCCAACTCACCAGACTTAACATCACTTGTTTTTGGATTTTTATCTTGTAAATTATTCAACAGAGTAACTCCCTCGTCATCGAGCAGAACTTCGATATCACCGAACATCTGACACAGATGCCAGTATATTAGTTCCTTTTTACAATCGACATGGATAGTTTGACGCTCTTTCAACACCGTTGTTGACAAGTCAGTATGATGTTCTCTCAAATCAGACAGAGAGACCAAATTTAAATCAAAGTTCTTTTCATCAGAAACCAAAATCCCAGAAACAACCGTTTCCCCGTCTATTTTCAGTTTCCCCGCAGCTTCTTCCTCAGTTTCTTCTTTAATCTCCGATACCTTTTTTTCACCTTCAGTCTTTAAGATATTGGAAGCCTCATCTACAATATTCCCAACGGCCTTTGCAATTTTGATTCCCTTGAATTCCAAATCCACACAAACGCAGTTTCTCGGATTAAATACACGAACTTCATTTTCAGTGCCCTTCAAAGATGCGAAATTTGACAACAGTGCAGATTTCAAGCGACCCATTGGATTGGATTCTCCATGAACCAAGATGATGTTTGCCGCGCTAATCTTTTCAATAAAGTCTAAATTTTCCTGAAAATCTACATGTGCAGCAAAAGAAATCTCTTCAACCTGACAACGCCTAGGGATGGTTAAATCCGGATTATTGATTGATGGAAGTGTGTCTGGTTCTAACATTAAGAACTTAGCCATAGTACCCTCAACTGAATAACCTGTAATCAAAACCAAATTCTTCTCATCTGGGCACCATTTTTCCAATAAATCTCGTGATAAACCGTTCTGTAACATGCCCGGAGAAGCTAACATCACACTGGGTCCAAAATCTTGAAATTCGTCCAAATTCTTCAAATATGAAATGTTCTTAAAGATAAAGGGATTTGTCTGTGAGTCTCTGAACTTCTTGCGGATATCATCATTCATCATGTTAACATACGTCTGGAAAACGCTCATACATCTCCTGGCTAGATTCGAGGCATAGAATACAGGAACTTGTCCACCACCTAAATCGTCCGCGTGTTGAGACCAATACTCATCCAAAATCAACATAATTTCCTGAGCTCTTCCTAAGGCAAACACAGGCAAAAGAACACGCCCACCTTTAGAAACCGTGGAATGGATTAAAGACGTTAGTTTCTTCTCTCTATTGACACGAGGCTCGTGTGTAGCGGTACCAAAAGTGGACTCGACAACCAACACATCTGAAGGCAGCGGCGGAATTTCTGCTGAGTTCAAATGACGATCCATTTCCCTCGAATAATCACCGGTAAACAAAACTCTGAGTCCAGCAATCTCAACTTGAAACATAGCTGCACCCAAAACGTGGCCCGCGTGGAATGCTGTGAACTTAATACCATTAACATCCATAGTTGAATGATAATCTATTGTCTCAATCCTGTCGAAGGACTCTGCTAAATCTTCGTCCGTATACAAGTTGTCGTCTTTTGAAGTAGAAGAAGAGCCAATGTTTGTCACTTTAACGAAATCGCTCAACAACCATCTGTATATGGCCTTAGTTGGATGCGTCATAAAGACTCTTCCTTGGAAATTCGTTCTTTGCATAACATAAGGCAGAGATGCTGCATGGTCTAAATGGAAGTGGGAAATTAGTAACACGTCGATTGTCTCCAAGTCAAATTCATCGTAAAATGGTAGAGATGCCAACCCTTGATGCGCTGGATGAACACCTGCATCCAGCATCACTGTCTTACCTTTGTACTGTAATATGTGACATGATCTGCCAACTTCGTTACTCCCACCAAGACTAAAGAATTTAAAGGAGGTATTACTTGTTTGTTCTTGTACCATGGTACCTGAAAGGGCTTTATGTCTAAAAACAGAAGTAAATGTAAGAATCCGTGTCAATAAAAGTTTTCAAGCTTTCTATAATGATAATTCTTTAACCCAAATTTAAGTCAACTCCCGTACTTTCCCCCTTTAGTTCACCCCCTTGGAAAGAAATCAGAGGAAGAAGGCTAAATTCAGCTTAGGAAGATATGCAAAAACGATTACGGGGAAAAGAAGTAATGTGGAAAAGGGGAAGGATTTGGGAAATTGGTTTTTAAAGAATTTAAAAGTTAGTAATATGGTTTTAATACGATTTGATGCATCATTACCACTGGAAATGATAATACTTACAGTGCTCTTAGACATTAGCTTAGCCTTTCTATCAGTGAGGTTGATGTAAAGCACCATGCACCGTGGCGAAAAAAAAACCGATTGAAAAAAAAGCATCACATTCCGAGGGCTACCGCAACCGGCCCTTGAGGTAGAACATACAATATAATACAAATATTTAAATTAAGCTCACTATATGCGGAATCAGTATACAATTTCTTTCAAATTAAACGACCATCCTAATTTTAACTAATAAATAGCTAATTAGAAGTACCAAATTACAAAATATAATCATAGGGACTGTAATAAGATAACAGCGATTTACGCCAAGAATCCATAATCATCGTTAACCGTCCAAAACTCTTCCGCTGGCATCGTCAAAAAAAGATCTAGAGGCACATTATTCTGAACTTGCTGCTGCTGCTGCTGGTGGTGTTGTTGTTGTTGTTATTGTTGTTGTTGTTGTTGTTGTTGTTGTTGTTGTTGTTGTTGTTGTTGTTGTTGTTGTTGTTGTTGTTGTTGTTGTTGTTGTTGTTGTTGTTGATGTTGATGTTGATGTTGATGTTGATGTTGTTGTTGTTGTTGTTGTTGTTGTTGTTGTTGTTGTTGTTGTTGTTGTTGTTGTTGTTGTTGCTGATGTTGTTGGATGGATATTCTCTGTTGTTGTTGCCGCTGCTGGGGATGGGCTCCTTGGGAACCGACGTTATCTTGTACGTTGCTCCCCCATTGAGGATTAACAACTCCTGTCATATTCATGGTATTTGGATCATTATCTCTGTTAGGAATGAAAAAGGTCCTTTGATCTTGAGAGGGAGCCCGATTTTGCTGTTGTTGTTGGCCTTGTACTGTGTAGTTTTGAACCGGGTAGTGATTACTCATCAAGTCCAATACCGAATCATTTGTCCACGCTGAAATATTGTTAATCATGGTATGAGTACCATTGTTAAACAATATACCTCCAGAGTTTAACTGAGAGGGAGATGCGGCACCAAAGGAATTCTGCAATAGTGATGGTGTTGCAACTGGCGTTTGAGCTGTAATCTTGCCATAATTGGTTGGAACATTTCTTTTATCGTAAAGGGTTTCTCCGTTACTGTTATTCCAGTTTGGCGAAGACACTGCAGAAGATGATGCAACAGATTTGATTTCACTTAGGACAACGGCATTGGCAGTCGGTACCATCGTTTTAGTATTTGTCAAATCGTTATCACTTAGTGAAACGCTATTACCACCCTGCGGGTTTTCATTGTGCAAAGTAGACAAGTAAACCTGTAAATTTTGACGGGCGTGATGCTGTTGTAAAAAAGCTTGTTGCTGGAAGGTCTTCCAGTCAGACTCAGTAACTTTGGCTGGTTTTTTGACAATGTACTGTTTTTCCTTTTCATGTCTATGACCCCCACCTTCTCCGTGTAGTACCTTCCTCTTTTTTGTGTTCCTTTTAGTATCGACCCTTTTCTTGTTTAGTTCGTTAACCGCCTCCACTTTGATCTCTGGCTCACCCCTTTGATCATCCTCGTTCCCTTCTTCCTCTTCCTCCTCCTCATCAACTTTAACTAGCAAGTGTGATAAACTTTTGGGAACTGTGGCTTTCTGCAGGACACCTTGTTTTCTTTTACGTTCCCGCTGTTCTTCAAGGTCAACTTGAGAATTCTCAACGAACCCAACATGTTCATTTTCTTGTAGTTTACCGAAAGTCCTTTTGACTGCTGGCGGCATCCCATCTTGAACACCTCTGATATCATTTTTTTCCATTTCACTTTCTTCTTCCACAGATGCAGCAGGTGTACGTTCACCCTCACTGGTACCATTACTATTGGCGATATATATCAATTCTGACGAGTCAGGACCACAACGTTCAATCAAGTTACCTATGGTAGCGTTCATCAATTGGTCAAAAGTATCCCTGAAAATGATTGCGAACTTGGACCTTTCAGCCATGACGTAAAGACACACAGAGCAAGCCCTTAGATCGTCCATAGTGGAGAATAAACTGGCACTTACCAAAGGTCTTGTATGCTTAGATATGTCTCCTAACTTCCTTCGCCTTTCGTCGTCCAAATTTCTAGCTAACCACATGCAATAGATTAGTGTAACACCAGCAACGAATACAGTGTGAACTGCAGGGGTTGAATGTCCGAAAACAGTTTTCTGGTGAAAGATTTTGTATAGCTGGCAAATCTGGCCTGCAGCCGCCTGACATTCGCGGAAAAGACGGTCTTCCGGTTCCAAAAGCCCCAAATATGGTTGCAATAGTAACCGAACAGACCTATAATAATACAGCTTTAAAGTCTCGTTTTCAAAATTGCGAACGTGCGATGTAGAGCAGTTAGATCTCCAGACTTCCAAATCGTGGAAAAACTTCTTTACCCGTGGCAACTGCTCTGCCAGTTTTGTGGTGGTTTTATTGCTGGTGGTTTGAGGAAAATTTGTCTGAGGTATGATTTGTAGAGCTTCGACGAATTGGGATTCGATACGACGTAATTTCAAAGATTGGTTGATGAAATGGACACCTCTCTTGTTCCTATTTTGATCATTTGTTGCATTAGTGTTAAAACTCTCTTCGTTAAATAAGGGCAAATAAATTTCTGATTCCGCAATCGTATAAGGCTTTCCAACAGCAACACAAATCATTCTTTCTAATAAGTAAACACACCAGAACAATCTCAATTTTTTGTTGGCAAAAATGTCCTGTGGGTTCCAGTTATTCAAAAATAGTTTGTTTTTGCATATAGACATAACGTCTTTGATTATCTCATAAAGACCGATGGAATCTCTGTCTGTTCTAATGATGTACAGTACCAGCAAAGTTAATACTTCGACTTGCTGGACGAAAGTCAAGTTTGGCCCACATTTAGTTATATGGCGTATTGCTGTAGAAAAGTATCTGTTTGGTGGGAGGCCCCTGTATTTCCCGGTTGTCTTGTGAAGACATGCACTAATGCTGAAGACGAGCCACATCCTACCGCATGAAAAGTGAAATTCATTCGTAGAGTAGGAGTGTACGTTGTTACAAATGTAGTCGTTGTGAAACGTGTAGACTTCCTGTTCGTCAAGTAAGGGATACTTGAATTGCAAACGTGTGAAATAGGTGTCCAGAAAAGCTCTTGACAGTTGCTCTTCGAACTCAAATGCTGGGTCATATGATAAAAACTCTTTCAAATTATACTTGGCAAAAATGCACTTTGAAAAATCGATGGACTCTAGAGAATCTGTGGACAGCGCTGCCATAGCAGCCGATGAAGTTGTCACCGTGTTTGTTGCGTCCACGTTGACACCAGCGGTCACAGCGCTTGGTGTCTGGGAAATATTACCAGAGTTCACCTTTGGTGCACCACCATCATCGTACTTGAGGGGAAAAATTTTCATCTTTTGAGGAGGTGGTAAAATGGGTGACGTTACGTGCGCATGCGTTGAAGGATTTGCGTTCACAGGCGGAGACATTAAATCACGTTCAGGTTCTCCAGTATCTAGAAAATGTGCAATCTTCTTGTATTTGGATAGTTTATGCTTGTAAGAAGCAGTACCAGGGGGCAAGTCGACTAGATTTTCCAAGTATTTCAATTTTTTTTCCAGAAACAAAGTGTATTCGTCCTTACCAGCCTTGTACGCCTTTGCCATGCTTTGCTGCTGGCCCGCGGGCGTAGGCGGACTGCTATCAGTATTTGCGTACTTTGCAGGCTGAACGCATTTAACCGCAGCCTTTAGGCATGCTGTACAACTTGGAAGCTTGTGGTCACACCGCTGCTTCCTGCGTTGGCACAACAAGCAAGACCGTGACCTACCTTTCTTGTCTTTCAACAGCTGGTCTGTGTCCTTGCCGGCTAGCTCCAGTTCCAGCTGGAACCGCTGAATGTTTTCTTGGCTCACTTCTTTGGGTGGCCGTCCCATGTCTTGATTTTGTTGTACTGTCTTGCAATATGATACTAGCCGTAGCTCTCAAACGGCTAAAGGAGGAAGTCACGTATATCGAGTTTATCACCTGTCGCCCGAACATCACTAGACACGGAATGGCTGTGAGATGAGCTTAGAGGGCCCCAACCAACCACTCACTGCCTTTTGGTCACAATCCATACGATAAAAATACATCACTACTGGCTACTTAAACGTTCAAACTATACGTCTGATAAATTCTTCTTCCTCTCGGAGTGCCTGTAACTCCTGCTGTTTTTTGAGCTCCTTGTGATGCTCATGTTTAATTTTGCTCCTACGCCCCTTGCTTCTCTTACTTTGTTTTTCCCACTGCTGGATGGCAACCTCTCTTTCAATTGGTTCTCCACCATTCTGCCATTGTGCTAGCTTCAATGCTAGCTTCTGTCTAGCGATTGTCCTATTTTGGTCACGTGACCTTGTCTCTTGGCACTCTACCACGATGCCAGTGGGTAAGTGTTTGAGTTGAACTTTACTGTTACATTTATTAATCTTTTGACCACCTGGGCCTCTACCCCCATGCATAAACTTTTCTTCCACCTCGTTTTCCATCGATTCCGTAAACTTGGGTCTAGGAGGAAGCTTGCTCTTTTTGATGAGTCGTTGTGTAACAAGATGGAGATGCCTTGGTATCACAAGCCTGGAAAACATCTAAACTGTGTAATGTATGGCCAGAATTAACGCGGTTCTCCTTTGCGAATGCTCTATTAAAACCTGTGAGAGTGTCGTTATGGCTACATAATGTGCAATTCAATCTGGAGGGCAGTGGAAACAAAGAGAGGGCGAGACGGCAGCAGTGGTTGATGGGTGCTCAAATATAGAGAACATTGTAACATACGGTTGACGGGCATAGCTGCACACCATAACCAATATCCACCACGATCTGTCCCCCACAAGTAGGTCTACAGTTAATATTGACACTTGCCGTTTAGTTTGTGTGTCTGTCTATCGGATATCAACGTCCATTTAACCTGACAACAAGCCAATCCTCATTTTTACAGCACTCAAAGGTCTCCTATTGGTTCAACCCCTTCCACAAGAAGAAGAGTTCTAATGCATAGATTATGGCGATTTACTAGGAGCAGCTCGAGACAACTTCGCCACTCCACAAGGCTCTACAACAGGTCTATATTTACTCCTTCTGCATCCACATCGCCTCCTTTCCCGACCGGCGCCGCTGATCAAGCAGCTCTCAAGGGCAACCCACCAAACCAAATCATCGACAAGCTGCCGGAGCAGTTAATATCTGAGGGGAACGGATTGAAACCTACCACAGCGCAGAACCAGATGGACACACTTAGATGTTACAACGCACTGCTACAAAACGGATTCACGCCACAGCAGAGCAACATCATTGTCGATCTGTTGGTGGAAACTTTAAACGAGCAGTTTTTCTCCACCTACAACGACAAGTTTTTACGCAAGATGGAGTTAGACAACCAGTCTCATTTGTTCAATGCCGCAGAGACCGAATTGAAATTCGCCATACAAAATTCCAGAGAAACCTCGTTGAACGAGCAGAACCTGCAAATTTTGAAATTGGATAGAGACCTACATTTGCTACACGATGAGTTGAACGAACAGATCATCAACTTGCTCAAGAAAGATTCCAAGGTGGACTTTAATGATCATAAGATCGAAAACACTTTGCTTCATAGAAACATCAACCTGACGCTCAAGGATTGTAACAACAAAATCGGGACTAGGATCATTGGTGGAATCAAATCCGATATTGAAAACCTCAGGTGGCAAACAACCAGGAGTGGCTTGTTTGCCGTTTTAGTCCTTGTGTTCTTCATAATGAGCGGGGTTAGCATTTCGAAAAGGATTGCTGCGGATAACAGTGATAAGCCCGTCGAGATTGTTTTGCATACGGTGGATTCAGAAGAACAAGATTTTGAAGATGACGATACACCAACAACGCTGTTAGATGATGAAGATACTACTTAGTGTTAGCAGAACCATGCCATTTCATAACTACATAAAAGAAGGAATTTAAGGACCAAAAAAAAAAAAAAAAAGAAACAAAGAGAAGAAGCAAAATCTCTACAGCTTGTGTTTCCTTTTCTTTGTACCAATTTCTTCAAACTTCCCCTGTGGAATCCCCTGTACCCAATAATCCAATGCATCGACTACCTCATCATCATTGGCCCGTTTCAACTCGTTGATCATGGTTGCCTTCAATAGTTTCTTCATCCCAGTGATGCTTTCCTTGTGCAAATGCGTAGTCATTTCAGTCAAATCTTGCACAACCTTGTTGTTGAACTCGTCAACATCCCTCATCGCGTAATTTCTTGTTATCACCTTGTCCTTTAACTGGTCAAAAGTTGCTGGCTTACTGAACATCAAAATCTCGTTGGCCACATTGAAACCCAATTTCATAGGCAAAGTGACGGATAACCCACCTTCTGTGACCAAGCCTAGGTTTGCAAAGGGAAACAACAAGTACACTTTGTCATGCATCGAGTAGACCAAGTCACAAAGCATCACTATTGCCGCGGAGAGCCCCACCGCAGGTCCGTTCAAACAACATACAAGGATTTTCTTATGCGTAGCGAAAACGTGAGTCACAAAGAGGTTGCGGCTAACGAACAAGGAAAGCCATTTAGGCAACTCACCATTCGATTCTGCCACCTGCTCAGTCTTAGAGCCTTTTTTCGAGGACTTGTGAAGTTCAGCAATACCCGAGACATCTGCGCCAGAAGAGAAAAACCTGCCGCTACTCTGTAACACCGTAAATTTTGTATTCGGATTAGAATCCGAAATTTGCAAAAGATGAGATAAATACAAGTAGTCATCTCCACTCATCGAGTTCAGCGTTTGAGGAGCCTTGAACTGGATGATAAATAGAACACCTTTGATGGTGTACGTGATCTTAGGGCTAGGTTTAATTACTGTCATTTCCAATTCCAATCAAACTACTGCTTTACAGTCAAGAGGAGAAAGAAAGGTATAAACTTTTTTCCACATGCTTTCTTTATATCTCTCTATGGTACCTGTCATGACATTTCCTTAAACTTTCCCCAATCACGAAAACTCCGTTAATAAAGAGAAATAAGATTGGCGAGGGGGTGGATGGGCCGATGGTGGAGAAAGTAAAGAGAGTTTATCACGTGTCGTAACAAGGTATATTACTATCAACGTTGAAAACTGTCACTTGTACCTGGAATAATATCCAACTGAAGCCTTTATTTTACTTCAAGAACCTTAAAAACTTTATCACCCAAAATGTTGTGGCAAGAAATGCGGAATCCATCGCTAACTATGTCTATCATTCTCTCAAGTTTCTGACACAGAACTAAAATAAAAATAAATACTGTGATTATTCCAACTCTTGCACATTCCATAGTCTTTGGAATCCAACCCTATTCAAAATCACTGTCGTAGACTATGATATACGCCGTGACTGTATATTACGTACATGATGAGTGAAAAATTTTAAATAAGCTTGATACGATGATCCATTTCATCTGCTGAGATGGATACGATCGGGACTAACAGGTATCGCAATGTCTGATACTGAATCTCTCATCGAAGGCTCTCTTTTCGAAGAACCTGAGGATTTTAACAAGCCGCCCCCACAACCACACTTTGCAACGTATGAACGTACTACCGTTTCGCCGCAATCTAATTCTTTGGTTAAAGAAGTCAAATTGAGGTTGGTCGGATCTTCGCCGTTGTGGGGCCATTTGCTTTGGAACGCGGGTATTTACACTGGCAGACACTTGGATGAAAACATTGGCTTGGTCAAAGACAAAACCGTTTTGGAATTAGGTGCTGCAGGTGCTCTGCCTTCCATTATTTGTGGTCTAATCGGTGCCTCCAAAGTCGTGGTCACCGACTTCCCAGACGCTGATCTACTACAAAACATTCAGTACAACGTGGACCATCAGATTTATCAAGGCAATGAACTTCCCGCAGATGGAGACGATGCACGTGATCAGGAACTGCAACGAAGAGATGTTGTCGTCGAGGGCTACATCTGGGGAAATGACTACGAGCCGCTGGTAAAACATATCGGAAGTGGTAAGAAATTTGATTTGATTATTTTAAGTGATTTGGTTTTCAACCACTCAGAGCATGCCAAATTGTTGAACACCACGAAAGACCTGTTAGCTAAAGATGGGAAGGCTTTAGTCGTCTTTTCTCCACATAGACCCTGGTTATTAAATGCTGACCTGCAATTTTTCGAAACTGCAAAAGAGCACGGCTTAAAGCCGGAGAAAATTGAGATGGTCAACTGGAAACCTATGTTTGAAGAAGATGAAGAAACCGCAGAAATCAGATCTAGAGTTTACGCCTATTATTTGACACATGAGTAAGAGCGTTTTACACCAATCATTTGTAGTATAGATGCAGTATAAGTTTAAACCTAATACCGGTCTTATTTGCTATCGTAGTAATTATTAGTTATGAACTAAAGAGGAAGAGAAAAGAAAAACAAACAAAAAAAAAAAAAAACAGTTGGGAAATTAATATACAGAGGAATGCTTGTTGATGGGTTTGAATTCTTTTTCTTTTTTTTTTTTTCTTTTATGCAAGTGGGTGGTAAGGATGGATCAACCATCTTTCTTGGTAACCCTAAACAAAGTTACTTTTCAAATAAGAAAAGTTACAGCCTGTGAAAACGGTGTCGTTAAAATCATAAGAGTAGCATGTGGTACCAGCAGCACATTCCGTATAAACCCAGGAGCCATAATTGCAGATAGCGAATTTGCCATCTTCCGAACAAGAGATCTCACCGTCAAAACAAGTGGACTTCCCATTCATTTTGCCTTCTGAATATTGGTGATTCAATTCTTTGGCTCTAGAATAAGCCCAAGAAGTAGCACTAGGGGAAGCAGAGGTGCTAGTGCTAGACGATACAGGGGTGCCAGTACTTGAAGAAAAAATGTAGGTTGTTGATGGAGTTACAGGGCTTGGAGACAAAGTAGTTGTAGACCTAACCTCAGTGTAGCTTGCAGAAGAGGTTACTGGTGAAATCACGGTTGTAGAGGAGGATGTGGATAAGACAACAGAAAGAATAGAAGTGGTACTAGACGTGGTGAACGAGATCGAGGTGACAGCTGGGGTTGATGTCGTGGTTTCACTAGGAGTTGTCGATTCAGAGATAACAGGAGAAGAAGAAGAAAAGGAGGAGGAGGAGGTTGCAGTACTTACAGCAAATACCTCACTTGAAGAGGCCTTTTGGTCGGTGATAGTTGCGACTCCAGAAGCTTGAGGTGTTGGAAGCTCGGTGGTTGATTGAACAGAAGAGGTGGTTTCACTTTGAGAAGAGGTGACAAGCGAATTAACTGTCGTAGTTGGAGCGGTCTCACTTTCCTGAGGAACAATTTTGGAGGAGCTTGTAGCAGAAGAAATATCCAGATAAGTAGAAGAGGTAGAGAGAGTATCGAAACGCTCAGAAGAAGCAATAGTGGTACTAGCTGAGACAGGGTTAAAACTAGTAGCTCCGGAGGAAGTAGTATAATGGGTGGTTGAAGTAGAAGAAGCGGATGCTATTTTGGAAGCGTCCAAAGTGGAGGCGATTTCAGAAGTTAAAGATGTGGAAATTATTTCTGGGATGGTAGCAGCTGAAGTCGTTGAAGTTGTAGAAATTATTTCTGGGATGGTAGCAGATGGAGTTGTTGAAGTTGTAGAAGTAACGGCGCCATCGTGGGTTGATGTGGAAGTTTCAGAGAAAACTGATTGAAGAGAAGAAGTCGTACCAACCATTCCAGAACTAGTGTGTGAAGAGGCGGTGATAAAAGCGACTGAACTGGCGGCAGCTTGAGAGATTGCTGTCTTGGTAGAAACAGTCGAGCTAACTCCAGAAGACTTTACATTACCAGATCCTTTCAAGATATTTTTCATGTGTGCAATATAAGCGACACCATCAACCTTGTTGTCAAAGCCTTGAGAAGCGTCCCACAACATTATACCACCGAAATTTTCAGAGCCAGAAATCGTTTGAACAGTAGTCTTGATAGTTTCTAGATCAGAGATGTACCCGCTACCAGCAGCAGTCGCAGACCCAGGTAGACCCAAATACAACTTAATATTGGAGTTTGGTGAAATGGTTTGGGCAAAGTTCAACCATGTGTCCCAATTGAATTGTTTATCGACATTACAATAGTTGTTGTAAAATTGCACAAAGGCAAAGTCAACGTCACCGTTGCTTAGCAGTTCGCCAATAGAGCTATCAGGATAAAAGCATTGTGGTGCGGCAGAAATGTAATAATTTTTCGAGCCAGAACTGAAGTAGTTTCTTAATTTTTTGACTAAAGCGGTATAACCTGTAGGATTGTTATTTTCAATATCAAAGTCGAAACCATCGATAAGAGCGTCATCAAATGGACGTTCTTCCTTACCAGATCCCTCACCAAACGTGTTCCATAGAGTAGTGGCAAAAGTTTCAGCTTCTTCGTCATTACTGAAACCATAAGATCCAGCAGCACCACCTAAAGACAGGAAAACCTTCTTGCCCAGACTTTGGCAGGTCTGGATGTCTTCGCCAATGGTAGAGCAATGCAGTAGGCCGTTAGAAAATGTACTTGTGCAAGCAGAAGCAAAGTTTAGACCAACAGAGCTTGGGTATTGGTACAAAAAGGAGAGTAGTACAATGTCAACATCATCTGATTGACAGTAAGTGGCTAGGGACTCTTGAGATCCAGCTGATGCTTGACCCCAGTAAACAGCGACATTGGATTTCGAATCAATGTCGAAAGCAAAGGCAAAAAGCGATTGTAATAGTAGGAATAGAAGAGTTAAAACCATCATAATGAGTGACTTATTAGTTGGATGTTAGGTTTTAATTAGTGGTGTATAAGAGTTCTATCTCTTGAAAAGGTATCAAGATGAGAAACAAATCCAAGTGATAACTCTCCTTTATATAGGTTCACATAGAGCTGATACTCCAAAATGCTTGCTCTACCCTTAGTCCACATAAATGTAAACAAAAAAAACACTGCATTCTATGAGGTCAGACAAAAATCAGCCATTCAGTTGTGATGTTCGATCACTTGCTTTCTTCAAAACGCCAATCTCAGTGCACAAAGACAAGCTTTACACCAAGTTGTCCTGTTTACAATTAGTCCTGTTTGGGACTAAAGTAAACAAAAGAAAAGTTTAGCACGAAGACTAGATTCAGAAGGGGAACGAAATGAGTCTGACCATCACTCTGCCATGTTCTTTTTTCTACTGGCATGTTGCTGGTTTCGGTGTCAGCCATCTGTTTTTTTTTCTCTGCGCGTCGTGCCTTAGCCATTCGCATTGTTCATGTCGAATGCTGGGTTTTTCTGCCAAAAAACAGGAAATGGTGTCAAAACAGATACAGAAGTACATTGCTATACAGCAAGCAAGTGATGTAAATATCAAGTAAGATGAGCATCTACGCCGAGGAATTATTCTTCAGTCAGCAGAGCGAAGCAAATTACGAAGGTAAATCCTCTGACTAGGTGCTATGTGAATAAGACTTTCATTTTATGCACACAAGCACCTAATTGGACCGCCAAATCATAAGCCCATCAAGACTGCAGCATATCAAAAAGTCTTAAAGTACAGCAGCACGGTAACGAAATACATTTTTAGGAATGTTTGTTCGACTGGTGACGTCTTACCCTCTCTAAAAGTTTACCATTTTGCAAGCGGGGCTTACTGGGCCATCTAATGATAATACAAAGTCTTGAACTAGGAAATAGCTACAAGGGCTTGTGGAAAACAAACAATATACGCTTTGACAAAGAAAAAACTGGTCTGGCTATTTACCGTTAATCGTTTGCATACATGGTATTTCCATGATGATGGGCGAGTAGCCGAGTATTGTACTAGAAAAACCGCTAGAAATACACCGACATGGAAACAACATATACAACGTTTTGGATGCTCCAAGGCGCCAATTGGTTTTCAAGAAAGGTTGTAGCTCCAAGTTCTCAGCAGTGAAAACTGTTAGACATATTGGAACTGGTTCTCATAATAGTTGTATAGATAACTATATACGAGGATTACAAGGCGTAGAAAAGGGGCAATCAGTAGAGTCTATATAGTTCTTACAAGAATGATACTTGATAAAAAAAGCCAAGTGCATCTGAAAAAGCAGTTCGGAGTAAAGCATTCACAAAAAGAGTAGCTTTGCCTTCTACAAATTTTTCAATTAAATGGGTTTATTAAACTCTACTGACAAAGAAAAGATTAAAAGAGCGCTACCAAAGGCCTCCAACAAAATCATCGATGTTACGATCGCGAGGTTGTACATAGCGTACCCAAACCCACAAGAGTGGCAGTACACTGGTCTTTCAGGAGCCGCTGCATTAGTTGATGATATAGTTGGTAACACCTTTTTCTTGAAGTTGGTTGACATACAAGGCCATAGAGGTGTTATTTGGGATCAAGAGTTATATGCAAACTTTGAATACAACCAGGACCGTACCTTTTTTCATACTTTTGAGATAGAAGAGTGTTTGGCGGGGCTTTTGTTTGAAGACTTGAATGAAGCTGCTCACTTCTTAAAAAGAGTGCAAAAGCGTGAAAAGTATGGGTCTAAGAAGACCCTTTCTAACAAAAATGCAATTGCCTTAACCAAAAAGGTAAAGGAAGAGCAGGAGCAGCGTATTGTCCAGGGTCCAAGAGGTGAGTCAATGATTAGCGATCAAAGGCAAAGATATAAATACGATTCTACTGAGCCAATTCCGAGTACGAAAAAGAAAGCACCACCACCGCCGCCACCTATTGCGCTTGAAACAAACAGTTACCACCATACACCCGTCAGTACAGCTACTAATACTCCAACAGCTACACCTACGCCCAATCCACCGGCACCACCGGCACCACCGGCACCACCAGCACCACCAGCACCACCGGCACCACCAACTGCACTATCACCATCCCCATCTCCATCACCAGCAGTTTATAACAATACTAATGAACGTGGACACTCTGAAGAACCATCGTCTGCTTTCACGTCTGCCTCATCTACTCCGACACCAGCTCCATCCCAACAGGAGCATGGGACAAAGTATAAGCTACCGCCTCCTCCTGCACAGTTTCTTCCCCCTCCAGTTAAACCCCAGCAGACGCCTACACCGCAACAACCTTCACAGCAGCTTCCACAGCAGCCTCCACAGCAAACTTATAATTTCTCAAACCCTGTCCCACCCCAACAATTTGCCCAGGTACCTACAAACCCGCCAGCGTTACCACCTCAACAATCGAGACCTAACGCACCATTCCTACCTATCAGAAATGTTGCCCCCCAAAATCCGGCCCCCATATTACCTTCTAGGGGCTCTGCACCACCAGCGCCACCTCCAAGACGTGGTCCTGCACCACCACCACCACCTCGGAAAGCTGGCATGAATTCCACCTCTCGACCACATTTTACAAACCATCCAACTACCACACATGTAGGAAGAGCACCAGCACCAGCACCTCCTCCGAGACGTAGTGCCGCACCCCCACCTCCTCCAAGGTTATCAAGGCCAGCTGTACAGACACCGGCTCAACCACAACAATCTGCATTTGCAATTCCACCACCTCCAGCGCTGCCACCTCAGCAACACGCTACACCGGCAATCCCACCTCCACCCGCTCTTCCTTATCAGCAACAAATGGCGACAGCTGCTCCTGTAGCGCCTCCACTGCCTCCTCAACAACAGCCTAATCAATATATTCCCCCACCACCACCACCGCCACCATCTATGCCTCAACAAGGCAATACGGCAGCCGCACCTCCACCACCAGCTTTCTTAACCCAACAACAACCAATTGCTCCACCTCCACCACCAATGCCAGTTGCTGCTCAGCCTTCCCAGCCTTCTGGTACCGGTTTTGTTGAAGCAACAGGAGACCCCGGACGTGATGCCTTACTGGCTTCCATTAGGGGAGCAGGTGGTATTGGTGCTCTAAAGAAGGTTGATAAATCACAATTAGATAAACCATCTGTACTACTACAAGAAGTGAGAGGAGAAGAACCAAAAACCCCTGCTGCACCAGGTCCGCCTGGGGGTGCACCTGGCGGAGGTGCACCTGCCTCATTAGCCGATGCATTAGCTGCTGCTTTAAGCCAAAGGAAGAATAAAGTTAGCAATAGCGACGACGAATATGACAATGGCGATGATTGGTAAAAAAAAAAGTAGGGTATTCAGGTCATATTTTTGTACAGATAGAGTAATCCTTTAAAAAAATGCAGATAATTAATTCGACAGGTACTGATATCATTTCTCTACACTATGTATGCCGCTTTATAAAGGCATTAAAGCGCTTTTAAAGTAATTTCGCAATATACATTTGTGAAAACAAGACGGCCACACTTAACCAGGTGTACCCAATACATTTTTCTCATACACCACGACATCACGGAAACTCGACAGAGCTGGAAGAGGAATGCATCAAAAGTTGAGGCAATGAATTAAGCTACAAATCCATGTTTTCTTTAAAAAATAATACTAGCTTACAAGTGCCAAAAAGCACTATTCTATTCCGTCAACAATACTAAATAGAATAGAATAAATATACACCTTTCGCACTATAGAAGTTAATACTATTTCTAAGAGAAAAACTTGTTCTCCCAAACTTCGACCCACTTTCCTTTCTTTTCCTCATTTCTGTTTAGTAGCTTGATAATTTTGACAATTTTTTTAATCGAATCGTTCAAGTCTTCAACTATCTCTTTTAACTCCTTATCTTCTGGATCAAAATCCTGTGAAAGCATGAACGCAGTGGAAATCAAATCATCAATTTTTGCAACTGTGGCACCATGCAGTTGATTCAGCTTGGTCAAACTCTCACCGTCTTTTTCTTTCGATTTGTAATCGTTAGAAGAGATACTCTTACTAAAAGAAGAAAGTAGCAGTTTGATCATTTTTAGGTTATTTTGCCACAGTTTAATGAACTTGACCATTTGTTCCAGTACCTGTTTCTCACCTTCGTCCCCACTGTTGAATTCATCTTGTCCACTTTCATCACCAGAAAGAGAGTTGTCCAAACCAAATGGGTCTGAATCTTCTAATTGCGGATCTTCTAGCCATTCTTCTACTTCTGTTAAAGTGTCATTAATCAATTTGGAACTTATTTGAATTTTGTTATTTAGAAGACCCAAGTTCCCCAAAGAAGATATCTTGGTAAACGTATCACATGAAGCCCAAATTTTACCAATAGAAATTAGTCTAACATCATCGTGATCAGGTCTTTTGTCCGTGTCTAGGGGTTTAGCATTTTTACTGTCATCAGCATCAGGTTGCACATCATTTAAGTGCATCAGCCTCTCAATTTCATCACACAAATTTCCGATACCACCAAGCAAACCTAGTAAACAGGCATCTAATTCATCCAAAAGGTATTCCGCATAATGCTTTGATGAGTAAAATAGTGGTAACAAACTTAACAAATAAAATACGGAATTTGTAAATGCTTGTAATTCTTTAAATGCAGTAGATATATTTTGTTTACTTTTGAACAGGGTATCTGGATTATAGATGATACCAACTTTGGTGGAATGCGCTTTGATAATGGAAGCTAATTTGCCCAGCTCGACCAAAGGTTCCGATCCTTCCAGTTTAGTGGAAGATTTAATCTTGTGTAGGGAGTCCGCAGAAGGATAAGCTTCCAAAAACTGGGTACGGATATTGGAAACTAGCTGTAGTATATGAGATTCATCAAATGTTTCAGACATTGAAAAGAGTGATGACCAGTTCTTGCGTCAGTAATACCATTATTCACGAGATGAGATTGAAATATTCCAAGTAGAAAATTTTACTTGCTCAAAAATGATCCGAGGCACCAAAACCCTATATACCCTCGGTTTATGATAGACTTCTAATTGGAATATGATGAGTTCAAGCATAAAAAGTGACAAGTACTGCAATTTTGCATCTAGCAAAAAGTTATAGCTTGCAAAATCTGGGGTATTTAAACTTGGACTTTAAAATATTGCGAGAGGTAAACATAGGTCTTGCTGAAGTACAGCCTACGGCCTTTATGTGTAATACATCATCGGAAGACACGCTCTTTACGTTTCTACATTCAGAAACTGCTATCCAAATCAGAGAAGGTTCGGCCAACACCGTAAGGGACCATAGTGAACCTTGATTCTTCAAACTGTAGGCGTTATGCTTTAGGGCTTAAAATATCATACTAGTGATTTCGATTTAAAATGATATATATGTGTTATACTATCAAAACTAAGCATTGAAAAAATAGAAAGAAAAACTAAAAACCTGTGGTTCTTTCTATATTTATTGGGAAGATGGAGATGGGTTCATCTTTCTCTTACCGTTGGTCAAAGTAACGTTAACGAATCTTCTGGTGTACAACAATCTCTTGTAAGCACGACCCTTTGGTTGCTTTGGCTTTTCTTGCTTTTCAACCTTTGGAGTTTGGGATTTAACCTTACCAGCACGAGATAGGGAACCGTGGACTTTAGCCTGTACAGAATTTATTGTTAGTAACCCATTCATATTTTTAAAATACGGAGGAACATGGATCTAATGAGCGAACCATACAACTACAGCGCAGCTTCCAGTTGGACCAGAAGTAACAATCATCATCGAGCGAGTAGGAGGCTTACTGTTTAAGGCATCTGAGGTTGCCTGGTCTCTGAAACACTTAAATCCTTCTACTGACAGCTTCAAAAGGTATAGCAAGGATTCTCTTAAGTCCGAACTTCATGATCTCCCAAATGTCGTACCGTTTCTACAATACATGTCCACAGATTATTCTCTCTAGTAAACCATTCTAGGTATTGATACCGTCAGCCAAGCGCTCTACCAATATCTCAATATCACAAGTCGTCCTTGAAAATTTCCCCATTTTGCTATTCTCGAAAATGGCATCGTAGTTTCTCTATTCACCCTTATAATCCATTCCGTCATGTCATATATCTAGTATTTTAACGTACCATTTTGTCTTATTGGTTTCTTAACTAATGAATAAAGAGTGTTGTTAAATAAACGGATTTTTACTGTAACCTACACTGCTTAGGATTTGGAATTGTAACAGCAAGGAGTGGGTCTCAGGCTGCGCGGCCAGGAGGGCCGAAGCCCCGAGTCTCGCGTGGGTCTCTCAGATTCGGGTATCACTAATTCCAATGAGGCGATGATAATAAGACAGTAAAAAAAAAAAGCGAAAAAAAAGTTTAAAACCCGTACACAAAAGATAAACAGATAAAAAGGTACGGGTGTTTACAAAGCAGTCACACCATCAACTAGTACCCTAAAGGATGGTTGATAGAGCCCTATGGTCATGCTTTTCAGCTGTGGCATTCGCGAAAATTTTCCAATTTAATTCCAAGTTTTAATTTGTGGTGACAAAAATGCGAGGTAGAGTCATCTGTCCCGAAGGAAATATATATGCATATAATAACACAGGTTGATTAAACTGACGGCACCTTTGTCAACCCTTTTTTTCTCCCTGTCTATCAGTATCTACTTGGCCCAATTCAGATTATAAAGAAAAATGTCTCTACAAAGAGAAGAACCAAATCATTTCGGTGCAGGCCCAGCACAGTTGCCAACCTCTGTCTTACAAGAAGCAGCCACTGACTTAATCAATTACAATGGCTTGGGTCTTGGTATCGGTGAAATTTCTCACCGTTCTAAGGATGCTACTAAGGTCATCGATGATGCCAAGGCTAACTTGCGTAAGCTTTTAAGCATTCCAGAGACTCATGAAGTATTTTTCATGCAGGGTGGTGGTACTACAGGGTTCTCTTCTCTAGCTACCAATATGACCTCTGCTTATGCAGGCAAAACCGGTCACAAGGCTCCTGCCGGCTACTTGGTAACTGGTTCCTGGTCTACTAAAGCTTACCAAGAAGCTCAGAGGTTGGGTGTTGACGCAGAAATACTAGTCAATGCAAAGGAGTACAACAACGGTAGGTTTGGCGTTATTCCTCCAGAGTCCGCATGGATAGATAAATTGAAGCAAAAGAAATACTCCTATGTATACTTATGTGAAAATGAAACAGTGCACGGTGTCGAATGGCCTCAATTGCCTGAGGCTTTGGTTGAAAGTGAAGTTGAAATTGTCGCCGATTTGTCTAGTGACATTTTGTCTCGTGAAATCGACGTCTCTAAATACGGTGTTATCATGGCCGGTGCTCAAAAGAACATTGGGTTGGCTGGTCTGACTTTGTACATTGTCAAGAAATCCATTTTAGAAGATATCAAAAAGGTTTCGGATGAAAAGCTTCGTGAATTACAAATCCCAATTACTCCAATTGCGTTCCATTACCCAACCGTTGTTGAAAATAACTCCGCTTACAACACCATCCCAATCTTTACATTACATGTGATGAATTTGGTCTTTAAGAACCTATTGAAAAAAGGTGGTGTTCCAGAACAGCAAAGAGAAAATGAAACGAAGGCAAAGATTTTGTACGAAACACTTGACTCGTATCCTGGTTTCTACAACTTGCCTGTCGATCCAAGCTGTAGATCTAAGATGAATGTGGTTTTCACCCTTAAAAAGGACGGCTTAGACGATAAATTTTTGAAACAGGCCAACGAATTGAAATTGACCGGTTTGAAGGGCCACCGTTCTGTTGGTGGGTTCAGAGCTTCCTTATACAATGCTGTCACCCTAAAAAGTGTTGAAAAACTAACCGCATTTGTCAAAGAATTTGCAGAGACAAATGCCTGAGTTTTCTTCATTTACCCTAAATTGTGAATTTTCTTTATAAATCTTGGGAGTATATAGCATAAACTGAATGCAAAGTGCAAAGTGCAAAAAAAAAACAAAAAAAAACAAGAAGATACAACAAATGAGGAATGCGGAAATGAGTAGTAACGCGAACTTTCAAAGTCCTTTAGATCTGGCCATGTAGTAGATAATTTGTCCCCTTTCTTTCGGCCTCTCTCCCTCTTCTTCATCCTCGATACTGCCTCTGTCCAAAGAGCAGTGGAAAACACATGATTCGTCATGGGAGATCGCTAGTACGATTTCCTCAAAGGCCTCGTATAGCTTAGAGCAGACCTTCCAGTCCTTGCAGCGAATTATGACTTCATGCTGCGTCAATGGAGGGTCTTCTTCCATTACAGAACCCTTGCTGTTTGGTAGAAAACTAATATCCGTATCCTCCTTCGATAAACTCCGTTCAAAGCTCTGGGATACGCTCGTATTAGCATAGTTTATTTCACTATCTTCAATGGCCATACTGTCAGCCAGAGGTTTATCTCCGACTTCATCTGTAACCCTTAGAGATTGAGGTATGATCACCTCCGCATTTTCTCCATCGTATTGACCTGGTACTCGCTGCGAATCATCTGGTTGTAGTACAGGGTCTAAAGGCCCATTCCAGCACAATTCTAGGTACCAATCCAGTTCATTAACAATAATTTTCAAATTAGGCGTGTCATCCCTCTCTGTGTGTGTGGTTTTTACAAACTTTTTCGCACTAAGCTTGACGTTATGCACATTAGTATATCTGTCAACCCTTTTTATGAAATTACTGAAACCCTGACCAAATTCAGAGCTCGGCAGGGGTAACTTATACATCATTAGCTGTGTATAATTGATCATTGGCTCCTGAATCCTTGCGTCTTGTGCTTTAAACAGTAATTTGGCAGGAACCTTAAATGAGTGTGCCACCACTTTACTTGTAGCAACTCCACCCCCTCCTGTATTGTTTAAATCATTATTCATAACCATGATTTCTTCAAAGGTAATCCCAAGTGCACATACAGGGTTGGGCTTACTGACAGTTGTACCATTACTACTCCCATTGACTATGGTACTACTACTTGAAACAGGATCTCTGGGGATATTCCAATCGGGCATGCTTTGCAGTTTAAGTGTCATATCACTTGAACCACCGCTGTTTGTGACCCGTTCGTATTTTTTAAGTACACTTAACAACGTATCACAATTACATTCCATTGTGATAGTATTTAAATCACGCGCCGAAATTACATTGTATAAGGAAAAAACATCACGAGGTATCGTACACCATAGTTGGCCTGTATCTCCTGTCAAGGTTGAAGTATTCGAGGATGAATTTGGTGTAGAGATGATAATTAAGCGGTCACTTGTAAACCTTAAAATTGCTGTTTTCCGTAATGATGCAACGGTTGAAATGGTAGATTTTAGCAGTTTATAATCATCAGGCGACTCGGAGCCATTGATTACGAGCTTTAGCTTCATTATGACTGTGTTTTGTTTCCAAACTTGCACAATTTATGAAATCGGGCATGGTTATCGAAACTTAGAAAAAAACAATGTTCATCTCATGTTGAGAAACACCAACAGTCACGGATCCGGGATACAAACCCAAGGAGCACACACTAAGGATGCTTCGAAGTGCTGTATTTGGCTTAAGATATGTGTCTAAGACATTCAATCGTTTTAATAGCACAGGCAGCTCAGCAAAACAACTGGAAGCACTGCAAAAAAGAATTGACCAAATTCCAATTGAGAATTATAGAAACTTCTCCATTGTGGCACACGTTGATCATGGCAAGTCTACTTTGAGTGATAGATTGTTAGAGATAACAAACGTGATTAAACCAGGAGACGCGAACAAACAGGTCCTTGATAAATTGGAAGTTGAGAGAGAAAGGGGAATTACAATTAAGGCACAAACCTGTACTATGTTCTACCACGACAAACGTAATAAACAAGATTATCTGTTACACTTAGTGGATACCCCAGGACATGTGGATTTCAGAGCTGAGGTTTCCAGGTCTTATGCTTCTTGTGGTGGTGCTTTGTTGCTAGTGGATGCTTCTCAAGGTGTGCAAGCTCAAACTGTGGCGAACTTTTATCTTGCATACAGCATGAATCTAAAACTGATCCCAGTAATAAACAAAATTGATCTAGATAGTGCCAATATCCCACAGGCAGAGGAACAGGTAGAAACAACTTTTGAACTCCCCCGTAAGGAAATTATCAGAGTTAGTGCTAAAACTGGTCTTAACGTAAAGGACGATCTACTGCCTGCTATCATCGATAGAATTCCACCACCAACGGGTCAGTTGAAAAAACCCTTTAGGGCACTGTTAGTAGACTCTTGGTACGACTCTTACCTTGGCGTCGTGCTATTGGTTCACATTGTTGATGGTTCTGTAAAAAAAAACGACAAGATTTTGAGTGCACAAACAGGTAAAAAATACGACATTAAGGAAGTTGGTATTATGTATCCAGATAGGACAGCAACTGGCTCCTTAAAAACAGGTCAAGTCGGGTATGTGGTACTCGGGATGAAAGACTCTAGGGATGCCAAAATTGGCGACACACTGATGCACTTGGGTCGCGAACATGAGACGGAAGTTTTACCTGGATTCGAAGAACCCAAACCAATGGTATTTGTTGGAGCATTTCCTGCGGACGGCACTGAATTCAAAAGTTTAGATGATGATATCAGTAGGCTGGTTTTGAATGATAGGTCAGTATCTTTACAACGCGAAACCTCTAACGCCCTCGGCCAAGGCTGGAGACTGGGGTTTTTAGGCTCTTTACACGCGTCTGTATTTAAGGAAAGATTAGAAAAGGAATATGGATCCAAACTAATTATCACCCAACCAACTGTTCCCTATCTAATCAAGTTCAACTCAGGTGACGAAAAAATCGTTACCAATCCCGATGACTTCCCAGACCTGTCTCTGCGTAAATCTAAGATAAACTCACTACAGGAACCATATGTGGAGGCAATTATGACATTACCCCAAGAGTATCTTGGTAGTGTGATTAAGCTATGTGACAACAACCGAGGGATTCAAATAGAAATCACATATTTGAACATGACGGGCCAAGTAATGTTGAAATATCATATGCCACTGGCACACCTGGTTGATGATTTTTTCGGAAAATTAAAATCTGTGTCCCGTGGATATGCATCTCTTGATTATGAAGATATTGGCTATAAACCATCAGATATCGTGAAATTGGAACTTTTATTAAACGGTAAAGGTGTCGACGCGTTAGCACAAGTAATGCATAGATCTCAAGTGGATCGTGTTGGTAAGGAATGGGTTAAAAAGTTTAAGGAATATGTCAAATCGCAATTGTACGAGGTCGTGATCCAAGCTAGAGCCAGTAATAGAATAATCGCACGTGAAACTATTAAAGCACGTAGGAAGGATGTATTGGCCAAATTACACGCATCAGATGTTTCACGTAGGAAAAAGCTACTAGTGAGGCAAAAAGAAGGTAAAAAACAAATGAGAAGTATTGGTAACGTAAATATCAATCAAGATGCGTACCAAGCTTTCCTACGTAGATGATTTTGATTACAAGCAACCAATTACTCCATAAATCTGTAAATACTGTACATAGTTCTTGAATATAACGGGATCTAACACTTTTGGATTTTGTAGCAAGAATATGAATTTTATGAGCGTTTTTTCTCACAGTCGCTAACTCTACAATGCTTAGTTTCATGCTTTTTGAGTAGTTCATCTTTCATTCTGATAACCGAGCATACAATCAGTATCAAAAGAATTGGCAAAATCAACTCGTACCATACTCTACCTCCTCATAGTACAAAAGCTATGGAAAGTCTGCATTCTGCGTTTCGAAAATACAAAAAAAAGAATGCTTAAATCAATGATAATCAGATACTGTGGGGTCAAGATATAAACTACACTTTATTAATGTGAAATGCATTTTAAATATTGAGTATTTCCTCCAAAGATACCACTCCTCTGAAAGTAGAATCCTCGATTTTAGATACTATGGCTCTACTGACCTGTTGTGTAGACACCGTGGGTCTGATTAGATCGTTAACACATGATAACTTGTTACCTAAAACCAGTCTGTTCCCGTAATTCAAAACTTCAAGAACATCTTTTAATCTTGATCTCATGTCTTTCTGTTGGTCAGAATGACGCGATTCGTTGTATTCATCGAACATAAAGCCAGGTCTCATTATTATGGGTCTAAATGTATCTTCATGCTTCATTACCCCAGCTTCAGCAGCTCTTTTAGACTCTATGTAGCCCTTTGGAATGAGAGGAAACCCCTTGTCTGCGGAAATGTAAGTCATGGTCCTAGCGAGCGGGTCATCTATGCCTTGTTTCTTGAGTACATTGGCAAATGTTTGTGCTAACAGCAGAGAACTTTGCTTATTCATCATTTCATAGCTAAAATACGGATTATTCTTGGGCTTTAAAGGATTTGAACCGCTACCGATTAGTTTTCTAGGGTTAAAAATGCCTCCGAATATACCACCAGTGCCACGTACTTTGTTTTTATAGTTTTCATCTTCTAATAATATTCCTATTGTATGAACCACGTTCTTTGCGTCAATTAAATGCTTTTCGTATGTTTCAGGGTTGAATATATCACATTTCTCCCAACTAACCTCTTTTATCCAGTATTTATCATTCGTCGAAGTGTTCAAAGGAGGCTTACCAGACCTTGAAAGCGATGTAACTTGGAAACCGTTCTCCAAAGCAAGTTGACATATTCTTCTGCCAAGAAACCCAGTACCACCAAAGACAACCAGATTGTTCATTTCCCTTTCAAAAATGCTTCAATGCTGTGGGTGGGAAACTGATAGATTTATGTATGAATGAGTTATTCGCAAAACTTGCTTGTGTATAAGACGGCTTTTTTAAGATCAATTCGTCCAAAACGAGTTATTGAAGAGGAGCTCGAAGTACCAAGAACAGTAAGCAATGACTTAAAGGATCTACGAGCAAGCATTTCGAATCAAGAGTTGTTTTATCGTATTACAACTTAGGTTAGGAAGATTAATGTAAGACATTCTAATTACGAAATAAACCATGGAGCAAAAGGTAATTTCGTACTCAAAAGAAGTCAAAAAATTTCTATAGCCCATTGGTCCCATAAAGAGTCTTGTGACATCTTTGGACCATCCAGCTCAAGATTGCATTATCAGAAAAATAGGAACACAACCGAGCGAGGCACAGGGCAATATGTTTCATGGTGGTTAAGATTAGTAGAAAAAAAAATCAATCAAAGAAAGAAAGAAAGAAAGAAAAAACGAATTACATTGTCAGCAGAGTACAAAGTCGTTTTCATTATGCAATAGGATATTATAAAAAGGAGTCCCTCCTTTACTCCTTTATTTCTTCTAGGTTAACGTCTTCCTGCTTATAATTGTCCCAAACGACACGGTAAATGAAACTTGGGGCAAACCCACCGATGTTAGTGATGTAAATATCAATGTTTTCTGGCGGAACATAATCAGCAACTGGATTTACCGTGTCCATTCTGTTCCTGATGTTGTTGTTACTCACCCTGTCATTTTCTGTGTTTGGCAATACACGCTGACTACCGCCAACTTCGACGAATTTTTCTATATCGAATGGGTACAATGGAGATAGTTTGTATAAACCAGCCACGGCAAACACTGGAGTTTTAAACTCACGGGCACATTCGCAGACCGAAGATACGCCTGCAGTAGAAGATACCGTACCACCGTTGGTAAAAACCGCTTTGGCGCCCAAAATGACTTTACCGACACGGCTCATTAATGCGAAAACAGCAGAATCTGGAATTATGATTGTTTCGATATCATGTTGCGATAATTTTTTTGCAAATTCATGAGCAACACCTGTGTTATTTGGAAACCCTTCTGTAACAAGCACGGTGAAGTTTCTGTTGTTACGTTCACGTGCTTTCACCAAAAACTTCAACACCGTTTTGGAATCTGGTGTTGGAGTAAGTAAAATTTCACGATCATGGATCAAATCTATGGCGATCTGTTGAATCCCGTCATCGATATTTGTTATTTCATCTATTAGATCCTTAATACCTTGGATAACGACTTGGCGAATATCAGCTTTTGGATGCTCTTGTGTAGGTTTTACTTGTGCAGCTATTGGTTTCTGTAATAAGTTGAACATTGAAGAAATCATTGGTTCTGTGGTTGTAGTGTTAGAAGTACGCAAATTTTCCTCTACTTCATCTCTTATAATTGCAAGTACCCTTCTGATGACGTTCCCACAGCTAAACTCTGTAGGTTGAGCCTTTTCGAAACGATTTCCTAATTCCCTGATTTTTTCAATCAGCTCGTTGATATGAGACCAACGTGCTGCAGAGATGAATCTTTTCAATATTTGTAATGTTTCTAGAGAAACATTATAAGATCCTGAGATCTGTCTTCTTTTCAACCTGTCGATAAAGCTGTCTATCGTAACATTAATATCAGAGTTATTGGAGGACATAATTTGTAAGTGTACTGATACAATGGGTGGTAGAAAGCCAAAGCCAAGTAGATAAGTCATCAACAGCACCGCGAACGTGAATATTCCCGGGTTTGAAAAAATTTTCACTACACGGACAGTTACCCGAATTTAAGCCCAAGTAACGACAGTTGGCGTTAACAACAAATTCTACCAGTAACCATTGAAGCTCTTGCCTAGAGTCAGTCAGCTTAAACCAGTTATCTCTTTTCATTTATTCCCCTTTTTGTTTCGGGATAGAGTTCCAAAGATGTTAACTCTTTTGTGCCACAAAGTGGGAATTTATAGACGATGGTTTCGACATTGAATATGATATGGATAGTCATAAATTCTTTGTTAAGAGATTTCAAACATTGAAATTAAAATTACGTTTAAACAAAGCTAATTCTGAATTCAGTATGGGTACAGACCCGAAATGAACACATATAATTCGGCCAGCGACACCAAAAATTCTTGTCCAAAATCCACGTCACTAGAAATACTGGTCGGCTATCACCGTACAGAAACTGACAAAAGGTTGAGATTTGAAGAGAAATTGTGTGCAGGGATAACACTCAGGCTAGTCTAGAAGTCTTAAATGTGAAGGTATTCATCCCAGAGATTTTCCTTCTGGTTTTTCAAAGGAAAAAAAAAACAAAAAAAAACTACGATTGGTATACATGTTTTATCATTTTTTTTTTTTAATTATTATCTTTAGATATCGCCGTTGTACTCTGCCACCTTCCTGGAGCACTCCATAAACATGGCTTTCAACTTGATGTTTTGTGGATCAAAGCTCAGTCCTCTTTCACACTCAGCTTTTGCTTGCTCGTACTGCTTCAATTTTAATAACGCGTCGGTTTTTCTGATAAAAACGTCTGGTTGTGCCAATCCCGTATTCAACAACATATCTAGATCTTGCAAGGCATCCATACACTTCCCAGTCACCAGACTTAGATCAATACGATTTTTTAGCATAAATTGTAACTCTTGAAGCTGGATGGCAAAGGCTTCCCACGGTGTTCTTTTCCTCTGGGCCATTTCAATTGCTAAATTTATCGCCTTCAAGGCTTCGGGGAATTTCTGTTGTTTAGCGTGTTGAAGCCCGTTGTCGAATAGCTTTTTAATCATCAGAGTGGACTGGTCGTTTGGCTTTGGAGTAAAGTTTGGGTTCGACTCAGCGATTAAGTCCTTTGTCAACTTGTTGATTTGTTCAACATTTGTCAAAAAGTCGTCTGATTCTTCATCAGCGGCGTTGATTAATTTTGTGTTTGGGTCGTAAGCTAATGCCATTCTAGCAATTACTGTCTCGTTTACCCGGTGTGTTATCTTTGAACTCTTGTAATACCCGTAGGTTAGATCTTGTTGAAACGAGACCAAGTGGCAAAAACTGATAGAAGAAGGTAAGCTCGGTGAGCATCATTGTAAACGACAAACAGGTTTCGTTGTATAGGAAACATTAGTTTATCCTACCAAGAGGGTAAACGCTTTCCGTAATCCACTCAATTCCTCATAGGCATAGTGGAATTTAACTTTGGGAGCATTCTCTTACTTATTCAGCTATCGACTGGTATACTTCTGTGCAACATGAGATGCACGGGCGATGAGCGATTGAAATCCCCCTCGACCTATTTTTTTTTTTTCAACGGCATCTGAGTTTCAATACGGTAAAAAATAAATAAATAAATAAACAAAATAAATGAAAGAACGGTTCAAAAACCTCTGTGGGATTAAAAGTGAAGTAGAAATATATATAAATTTACATATGTTGTTTTGTGCATTTTTAGCAAATGAGACTTACAAGTCAGCATCATCTTCATCTGGCAATGGCAAGGCAGTAGCTTGTTCCATTTCTTGTTGGTATTGTTGCATCAAGGCTTCGTCGACTTGGACTTCTGGTGGAGCCAAAGCTGGGGAGGCAACAAATTCCAATTGTGGGTTACCAGCCAACTTTCTGGCTAGCCACAAGAATGGCTTTTCAAAGTTGTAGTTGGACTTGGCAGAAATATCGTAGTATTGCAAGTTCTTCTTTCTGTGGAAGGTGATGGTCTTAGCTTTAACCTTACGTTCTTTAACGTCGACCTTGTTACCACACAAAACAATTGGAATGTTTTCACAAACACGGACCAAATCTCTGTGCCAGTTTGGAACGTTTTTGTAGGTAATACGAGAGGTAACATCAAACATGATAATACCACACTGGGCATTGATGTAGTAACCGTCTCTCAAACCACCGAACTTTTCTTGACCAGCGGTATCCCAGACATCGAATTTGATTTCACCAAAGTTAGTGTAGAAGGCCAATGGGTGAACCTCGACACCAATGGTAGCAATGTACTTCTTTTCGAATTCACCAGTCAAGTGTCTCTTGACAAAAGTGGTCTTACCAGTACCACCGTCACCAACCAAAACCAATTTGAAAGTAGGAACTTCAGCAGACATCTTTT
The DNA here is from genome assembly GCA_000149225.2 of Lachancea kluyveri NRRL Y-12651. Taxonomy (NCBI): domain Eukaryota; kingdom Fungi; phylum Ascomycota; class Saccharomycetes; order Saccharomycetales; family Saccharomycetaceae; genus Lachancea; species Lachancea kluyveri. The sequence continues at coordinate 688,400 of CM000687.1, read as the reverse complement.
GTTGTTCTTTGCTCTGTATTTGTTATTGTCCAGATCAGAAAATAGTAAGTGGCAAAAGTTCATCTTCTCTTGGAAAAATTTTCTTTATTCTATAAAGAAAGGGGTTGTTTCACACGTTTCTTTTTTCGTTTCGTCTATGCGTCTGATCACGTGAATCGGATCGCAGCATATGACGGATATATACACCATTATACCAAGACGAGATGACAGCGAGTATCCAGCAGCCTTAGCAAAGTACAAGGGGGAAGGTTTGTGTCGAGGTGACGCCTCTGGATATAAACTTGAATTTATTTGGGTGTTTGGAAGATATAAATACCAAGTCGCCATCAGATTGCGGTGCACGGCTATATGAGCGGTAACGGCTCATAGCAAGATGTGAGATCACGTGCGTACGCGTTGCAGGGTCGTTCAGACGATGAGGACTGGAGAGAGTCTGGGATATGGAGTAGACATTTGACAACTTTTGAAAAAATTGCATAGAACGTACAATGTGTGTACATACTTTATGGAAATCTGGCCAACGATCTCGATTAAAAGTTGGTGGAGTAACCCTCTTGGTTCGTCTTTTTTTATTTATTTTCCTCAACTCTTGCTTGGAAACCTTGTGAAAAAACCACTTGAAGAGACGGCATGTAGGAATAACATGTACGATTATTTATGGTCTACAACTTCAATTGTTAAGATATAGCAGTAGTCCAAAAAGAAATAATAATGTTAATAATAATAATAAAATGGACTGGCTATAACTTTTCTAAATTCCTTTAGCTTGGAAATAAACTCTTTTATTTGAGAAAATCTTAAATAACTCACGAAGTAATTTAGAGTGGTTCAGGCTGGTGATGTCGAAATCAAAATACTTGCTATCTTTGGTTGATATCAAGTCAATTGTCATAAATGTGAGGTATGAAGTACTGGGCTTTACATTTCTTTATCTCCAGCTAGCGTTTTTTCCCCTCCTAATATGTCAAGTCTTACATTTGTTTGGATGAGAAGTTGCTTAAACACTTGTTTCTTCTACAAGTGGTTCACTGATTTCGGGTTTTGTAGTCACGGGTGCTAGTAAAAGTCGATGCATGTTAACAGACCCCGGAAACAGTAAAGGTCGAGTTCATTTAGTGGCGTCTTGGAGTTTAATCTGGACTAAGTAATTAAGAAAACTATGTATCCAATTTCCTTGAGCAACAGAAACATTTCGTTGCGATTGGTAAACAACCCTTATAGCTTTTGAATCGCGTGACAAAAGGAAAGGAAAGGAAGCATCAGCTGCTCAAAATAGAACCATATTGAGCGAATAAGATGACAATGGTGAGTATCTATACGGTTTTTGGTATTAAAAAAAAAATCCTTGTTACTCTGTTTTTTTGCTTTTTTTTTATCTGCGCAACTTAGTTATACGAACATCATTTTTAACTTTCTATACGTAGCAACAATTGCAGAAAACGGTTTTATTTTTCCAGCACCTCAGCCCGCTTTATAATAAATCTATTATTTCGTAAAAGTCGTTAACTAGTTCTTGAAGTTCTTGCGTAGTAGTTGTAGATGTTGTTTCTCTGTCAAGTGGTATACGTTCTGGCGTGTCACAATCTATCTGCAGTACAAATTTCGAATATACGTACTTGTTTACTAGCTCGAGAAACAAGTATAAATGATACATCACCCTGTTGTTCACCGAATTTTCCTGTATCAACTTTCGCAGAAGGTCGCTTGCGTTGTCGGCTTTAGTTTGAGCCTCATTATTCGCGGAGCCCATAATTGCACGACTGCTTGACCATGTAACATCCGACTTGTTGGCCTTACCGTGCAACTGTAGCCTTAACTGTTCAACCATAATCTTATACCTCCGTAGCTGAACAAGCTGTGATTTATCTTTACTTTTTGGTAATGGTGGGGCCGGTACCTTGGTTACGATTGGTTTGCTGATTCTGTAAGGAGCTGTGCGGATCCGTTCAGGAGCTGGAGGTGACTCCTTTATGGGGGCCACATCACTAGGAACACTTTTGTGGACAAGTTGACAACGCTCTTCGGTTTTTTCTAAAGCTTTGAGTAGTTTGTGCATTGTATTTATAACTAGTTTGTCGTTGTTGATCATACTCATGGATATTAAACCGGCAGAAGGCATCTCATTTTTGGAGTCAGATTCAACAGAATGATGGCGAGGGTTTTCGCCATTGACCCCATTGGTATCATCAACATTAGGTTTGTCGTTGCTAACCAACACTTCATAATTTACGCTGTTGAACAACAGCTTCTCGTTGGATTTAATGAACCCCTTCTTCACCAGTCGATCGTTGATGTATGCGGCAGCTTCTGCAATCTTATCAAATTTTACTTTGTTCATTGGCTTTTCCGTTTATTTTCTGTTGGTCTTGGGCAGGTTTGTGCGGGTGCGCGTGTTTGGCTAAAGCGATTTCTTACAGCTGTGATTGTTATGGGATCGGTTGGCCGAGAAACTGGGCCAGGTCGTCAAACCAAGAAGTAACACACGCCAGTCTTTGCAAGGAAGGATGGAGCGTTTACTGTCGAAAGCTTGACGCCAGCCAACGTTTCAAGCTTTGAGGTACGGCCTCATGGAACATCCACTACAGCGTCAACCAAGCAGAAACACAAGCATTCGAGAGTTCACTTTAAAAGTTTAAAGCGATATCGTCAGCTGCCCATCTACAAGTCCCAAGAACCACTTATTCTTTGTATTTCCTTTGGAAAAAGCTCCAGTTGAACGAACGTGCGCATGGCATCTGGGCAAGAAAGGGTTGAGTTCTTCGGATCTTAACAGAGCTGGCATTCGGTCGTTTGTAAGCAGTGCGTGCTTCCTAGCCGCTGTCCACTTTATCGTCGATATGCCAAGTTAAAACTGTAGGCATGGCCTAGCATACCATACTGACATCCTAACGGGGCCAATGAAGACTGTTCGATTTGCAGCCCTTGTCAACTGTTGCAGCAAGACTATATTAAACACTACAGTATAGAGATTATGAGAAGGTTACTTTTCTAAGTCTCTAAACTCGTAAAAAAAAATAGACCTAAATTAGAGATCACCAAGCGCTATAAGAATGTATGATATTTCATTTATTTTTTTTTTAATATACAGCGTAGTAGTAATTTTTATTTTTTTTTTGTTCTCTGTTTTGTTTCGTATTCTCTTATACTTCGTAGTTTCTGGGATTCCTTCTTAATCCAAAGTCGGGAAAGAAAACAGATTCTCTTTGAGTCATTAAGGTGGAGAGGAATATAGAAAAGTGATTGATCGTGAAAATGATTGCGAAAAATGAGTGGGCAAGAGGAAAAAATGGACAATTCCCGCCTACCAAACTCAATGGTGATGGTCATCTTCGATCTCTTCCAAGACTAACCAGTCTTGTTCTTCATTTTCAACAGAGGATTCAGCGGAAGCAGCGTCTTTCGAAACTTCAACGTCTTGTTCGGAATAAGCCTTCAAAGCATCGGCGCCTTGAGCTTCTAGCTCTGGCAATTTTGGCTGAGCTGGAGCAGACCATGGTTTGACGCTACCCTCAGCATCCTTGGCAGCAATTGGTTGTAGTTTGACACTCTTGATTTCCCTCAAGTATAGGTCTTGGATCACGTTGAAGCGAGCTGCAGAAGAAGTAAAGGCACGAGTGGCCAATGGAGCACGGACGATGGATCTCTTGATGATTTGGGAGAACATGGCTAGTTTATCTGGATTGGATACGTTCTTTTTTTTTTTTCTTCTCTCCTTTTACAAGATGCACCAAGTAAGGTCTTACAAAACATGAGTTAAAATTTTTACCCAGGGCAAAGGAGATGCGAAAGGGGGGGGGGGAGAACGAAGAAAGAAAAATCCTATGATGTGATTGGTTCGTCGATTATGATATTAGCACGTGTAAAAAACAAAAAAATTGTAACAGACGCCAACCAACAGCGCTCACAATACTAGTGAAGTTTTCTGTAGCAGGTATTCATAGAGTACAAACAGCCTACGATTGAGATGTCAGCTGTATTCATATTTGTAAAGTATTTTGTTTTTTTATCTTCCATTGTTTTTTTCTCTGGGTGAAATTCGTCTTTCTGGCACCCACTTTGTGCGCCGGCGCTTAATCGAATGATTTTACGCGTAAGTTTGAAACTATATGAAAGACCCACCAGATCCATTGCTATTGGAAATATACATGCCGCATTTTACCTAAACCTCGAGCCGGCTACTCAGTCCGTCTGATGCCTGGCAGAAATTGTTGAGTAAATCGCTCGTTACTGTTGCAGTGTCGTACCGGTGCACCTTCTGGCGCTGCTGGTAAGGGTTTCCAGTTAGCAAACTTTACAAGACTGTATTCAGGGATTGTGAGCGTGACGACTCGGAATGGTAGTCTTCAAGCCTTCTGTAAACGACGCGATTATGCATGTAGAAACGATAAGTTGTACCAAACGAGCACAGGGTATACCGGTCGTTTACTCAAAACTGAGGTAAAGAGTCCCTTCGATGTTGATTTGCTCTGTAAATGCCTCTTGGTATCTACCCGTTTGGCGGCTAGTAGTTAAAAGGTTGCCGGCATCGTTCAGCGGAACTAAAATACGCCTCATACGGGTCGTTTGCAATTACTTACCCTAAAGAGGAAACAAAAGTCACTGTTTACGCCCTTTATTTCGCTAAACTTCTCGGCTTACTGAGAAGACTGATGAGGGATTTTACCCACGGCGATTGATGATGATTACTAACCGAATTCCATATAAAAGTAGAAAACTTAGATCACGATCAATTTCAACTCTTCTACACATTGTATCTCTCAAGCTTTGTAACAATCTGTACATCTACTACATTTGTTAAATTTCTCTGTACGGTGAAGCAACTTTTAGATACTTATCCTACAGAATACCCGCACAAAGTGCCAACAAACGAAAAGGATCTGCCGATTTACTTATACTGATCGTCCATCGCATCTATAACTAATAGCATCGTTAACACTACCGACTATGGAACACGTACACACTCTTTGCAGCGAACGCCACTCTTATAACACTGGCGTGTTTGATTATTTATACCTATCGTTAGTGCAGGATTCAGACGTCGATAACCTTGTAGGCTTTATTTTGATATGGTTCTTTATAAGTCTTTTGGGTGTGTTGATTGTCGGGTGGCTGGTGTTCATGATTGTTTTGAATGGAAGAAGTGAAGATACGCCGGATGATGAGGAAAAAATGCTTGCAGACGGGGATGATGGAAATGGACACATGGATGAGAAAGAAGAACATCGCACTTGATTTGAATCGACGTTACCTTCTCCCCGTGCGGCGACCCATCCTTTGTTGCTTCAGAATACCCATGGACGAGTTCCACTATAAGACAATGCTCATTGGAGAGCATTAGTCACTACAGTTTGACCTACTTACGAATTGCCAGGCTTAGCGGTGAATACCATGAGAAGTTGTCTACCAGTAGCTTGTCCATTCCTCTAAAGTTTTATCATAATCCCATCCAAAAGTAAAAATATCCCTAATTAAACTATCACGCTCGCTTGATACACTCCGTCTGATGACTCCCCATTCCTTCTCTCTTAATGACCCCATTCGCTTACGCTCATTTCACGACCAAGTTTTACAGTATTTTTTTTTTTACACATAACTAATAAATAATACGTCTATGCTTTTACCTCATTTCTGTTCCAAGTCTTTCTTTTTTTTTTTTGCCTATCTGTCTTCTTATTCTTCTACACCTGGTTTTTGCTTCTCTACCTTTGTATTTTTTTTGCCGTTACATGGATGGTCGTATCCAGCACTTTCCTATCCGCATATATTAGTGGTGGCAGATTTGTGTTCCATTGGGCCAAAGACTTTGGTGGCGGTAGAGTAAATGTCTTTTTATACAACGATTCGATGTCAAAAACCGTATTACGCGTTGCATACGTATTCACACTGCCTGTGCTTGCCTTCTTATTCGCCCTTTGGGGGAGCTTGTTCCATTTGACAAAATCACCGATATCGAATCTGCACTCGTCGTTGAACACTTTCGCGAATCCGGGTGAGCCGTTGTACAACATCTTTAACGCGTATTCGCTCTTTTCATCATCGTCTTCTTCTCTGCCATTGCCTTTCAACTTGTGTTTTAATCTCTTTTCCCTATTCGTATCGCAGTGTAAAGAGCTGTTTTTGACTTTTCGGCCAGTATTTCTACTGCGCTTCTTATTCTTTCGTACATCGTGGAGCAACTTATGCCTATGTAAACCCAATTGTATGGCTTTATTGTCGTAGTAATCCGCCGTCAACTTGACATGGTTTTTACCGATCAAATGGGATTTTCTCACGCTCAGCGTGTCATGGGTCAGGTAGGAATGGCAATAGTCACAGTAGTAGCGTGGCATTTGGATATGTCTTTGTAAAGCCTTAGTTTCCCTCTTTTTCTCTTCTATCGGGTTTAATCCCAACCAAAAGCCAAAACTAATACGCAAGTGTTCCCACTACTATATGTTTTATTCTAATTTTTTTTGATATCGCCCGTGATGATATATCGAGATCCGTACACCACACTTCAGTACATGCTGCACCTATACACCGCAATCAGAAGGGGGTTTCCCTAACTGAAAAAATTTTTTTTCCTCCTTTTATAAAGGATGTATCTTTAAACCCAATTTCCCTTCCATTTGCCATCAAGAGCTTCAGCTGGTAACAACGAAAGGACAAAGATGACCTCCTTAGCCTCAAGATTGGCACCTAGATTTTTGAGAGCTTGCACTCTTGCTCCAAGCAGAGCTTTTTCCATCACGGCTGCACGTACGTACGCTGCAGCCTTTGATCGTTCCAAACCACATTTGAATATCGGTACCATCGGACATGTCGATCACGGTAAGACTACATTAACCGCTGCCATCACCAAAACTTTGGCTTCCAAAGGTGGTGCAGACTTTTTGGATTACTCTTCCATCGACAAGGCTCCTGAAGAAAGGGCACGTGGTATCACGATTTCTACAGCCCATGTTGAGTATGAAACCGAAAAGAGACATTACTCCCACGTCGACTGTCCAGGTCACGCCGATTACATCAAAAATATGATTACTGGTGCCGCCCAGATGGATGGTGCTATTATTGTTGTTGCTGCTTCCGATGGTCAAATGCCTCAAACTAGAGAGCATTTGCTGCTAGCCAGACAAGTTGGTGTTCAACATATTGTTGTTTTTGTCAACAAGGTGGACACTATTGACGACCCTGAAATGTTGGAATTGGTTGAAATGGAAATGAGAGAACTGTTGACTCAATATGGTTTTGACGGTGACAACACTCCAGTTGTCATGGGTTCTGCTCTGTGTGCTTTGGAAGGCCGTGAACCTGAAATCGGTGAAAAGGCCATTATGAAGCTATTGGACGCCGTTGACGAGTACATCCCAACTCCAGCCAGAGACTTGGAAAAGCCCTTCTTGATGCCAGTTGAAGATGTTTTCTCTATTTCAGGTAGAGGTACCGTTGTCACCGGTAGAGTTGAAAGGGGTAACTTGAAGAAGGGTGAAGAAATCGAAATCGTCGGCCACAACACTACTCCATTGAAGACTACTGTCACCGGTATCGAAATGTTCAGAAAGGAATTGGACCAAGCTATGGCTGGTGACAATGCCGGTATCTTGTTGCGTGGTATTAGAAGAGACCAATTGAAGAGAGGTATGGTTTTGGCCAAGGCTGGCACCGTTAAGGCTCACACCAAGTTTTTGGCTTCTTTGTACATCTTGTCCAAGGACGAAGGTGGTAGACACTCTGGTTTTGGTGAAAACTATAGACCACAGATGTACGTTCGTACTGCCGATGTTACAGTCGTTCTAAAATTCCCAGCCAGCGTTGAAGATCATTCCATGCAAGTTATGCCTGGTGACAACGTTGAAATGGAGTGTGAATTGGTTCACCCAACTCCATTGGAAGCCGGTCAACGTTTCAACATCAGAGAAGGTGGTAAGACCGTTGGTACTGGTTTGGTGACTCGTATTATCGAATGAATAGATGAATGAACGAATTAAACTAGGACAATACATTCGTTTTCATTCCTTCTCCTGTAAATACCATGGTACAAGGGAGAGCATTTAATCTCTTGTTCTTACTTGAAAGCGTATATAGCAATGAATACCTGAATATATGATTTTAATATTATTATTCCATTACTTTCAAACTGGACTTTGGAATTCACGACGCGCCCTCTCGTTCACGTGAAAATGTGCACAAAAATGGTTTTGATCGAGATAGCTTTACTCGGGGCATTTTGATCAGGTGCCACTTATCAATGCCACACTTTTGTATGCAAGACAAGCGGCTTACCCAAAAAAAAAAAAAAAAAAAGTTCTGAAACAAGATACGGGCTGAACTTTACTTTTATCTCTGTGTTCTTCAGGATCCAGCGCTCTGAACCTCTATTGTACTCTCAGGACTACAGGTTAAAAACCACGCAAGTTTTGAAGTGCTAGCCAAATGACAAAGAAGCCTCTCAAAAGATCCCATAGAACCGGGTATATTGCAATATGCGTGCTAGTTTTGTACACTATCTCTTCCCAGTTGTTGCCCTTCCTTCAAAATCTGAAACCACTACCATTATTCGTACGAGAAGAATACACATTCTTTCCAGATTCCGAGCACGGTTTACGCCCGTTGGATGACCATAATATTGATATCGATCCTTTGCACCGTGCACCAACCTTACATCCCAACGAAACACAGGTGTTGAGGAGGGGCCTTCACGGTGCTATCAGCTCCGATCTGGAGCTTTGTAACGAGTTGGCTGTAAAACAGGTGTTGACCAAGTTCCCGGGTAGTAATGCAGCAGATGCTAGTGTGACTTTAGGCTTGTGTATCGGGATGATTAATTTCTTCAACAGCGGTATCGGAGGCGGTGGGTATGCCGTGTTTACTAGGGGCAATAAACATGAAACGGGTCAAGAGGAAGATCACATGTTTTTCGATTTTAGAGAGACTGCTCCCGTGTTGGCACATAAGCATATGTACGAAAACCAACCGAATGCCTCGAAATTTGGAGGGTTGGCGATTGCGGTTCCCGGAGAGTTAGCAGGTCTCTATGAACTATACCAACTAAAAGGTAGTGGGAAAGTTAAGTGGAGTGATTTGCTCGATCCTGTCGCAGACTTGGGCTTAAACGGTTGGATTGTTGGCGACGCCCTGGGCGCAAGTTTGAAGCTGTATGAACCGTATTTTTTACAAAACGGTAAAGACTGGTCATTTGTGTTGAACGAAAAAGGTACAAGCGTCAAGAAAGCTGGTGAATGGATAAATAGGCCCGCTTTGGCTAACGTTTTGATCGAGCTAGCTCGTAATGGGAGTGCAGCACCATTTTACGATCCAGAACATTGGATTGTCAAGTCCATGGTCAAGAAAATTGGTGATTCTGGTGGTATTATTACTGATGATGATTTCGCCGATTACCGTGTCGGTAAATCTGCACCTCTAAGTTTAAAAATCAGGTCGGGATTTGAACATGTGCCTAACAACGATTTGCAAGTCTATACAAGCAGCGGTTCAAGCTCTGGGGCAGCTTTGATTTCTGCATTGTCAATAATGGACCACTTCCCAACCGTGCAAGGCGGTGACTACCTGACAGAACAGAGTTACCAGTTGATCGAATGTATGAAGTGGATGGCAAGCGCAAGGAGTAGGTTGGGTGATTTTGGTGGCACTGAGGATTTACCTCAGCGTATTAAGGAAGTGTTGGATGATAGCTGGATATCGGAAGCTGCAAACTCCATCAAAGAACATTCTACTGGCGGACAATATCGTACTTTACCTCACTGGTCGGATTATCATCCAATGTACGAGATGAATGACCCGCATGGGACAGCGCACTTTTCCGTTGTTGACGAGTTTAATAATGCGGTTTCATTCACAACCACAGTGAACTTGTTATTTGGCTCATTGGTCCATGACCCGGCAACAGGTGTCATTTTCAATAACGAGATGGATGATTTCTCTCAACCAGGCAGATCCAATAGTTTCGGACTTGCTCCATCTGTCTATAATTTCCCGGAGCCGGGGAAAAGACCCTTGTCATCAACAGCACCCACTGTGATTCTAAATGAGTTGGGACAGCCCGGTTTGATTGTTGGTGCTTCTGGCGGGTCTAGGATCACCACGAGTGTATTTCAAACCATTGTAAGAAATTACTGGTACAATATGCCTCTTTTGGAGTCAATTGCGTACCCAAGAGTCCATCATCAGCTGCTACCAGATGTCATCGAGATTGAGTCCTTATCGATGGTAGGCAAAGAAGCTGTAACTACGCTTGAGAAAATGGGCCACGTCCTGTTAGAGCAGACGCCAAAGAGTGTTGTAAATGCTATCAAACGATCAAGTGGTGAATGGCATGCGGTAAGTGACTACTGGAGGAAAAGGGGGGTATCGGTTGCATATTAAAAACAAACAAAAAAAAAAAAAAAAAAAAGAGAGAGAGAGAGAGAGAGAGAGAGAGATTACGAAAAGTATTTATCTGTAATTGATAGTTTCTATACCTTACTTTATTACTGTCGCGATGTTTAGTGTCGCTTGTTACGAAGCAGAAAACAAATTTTTCTTCATTGTTTATTAAGCCTCGCTTACAGTCATGTTGATACTAAACGCCTACCTGTACAAAAACATCAAAAAACGTGAAGTGGGAATTCTGAACACAATGGAGCCAGCAAAGCCATTGCCTAGCCCCCCAAAGATCACTAAAGGTAGATTGTCTCCATCGGGGAAAAAAAGGTTGTCCAAGGTAGAAAAAGAGGATGACGATGAGTTTGAGTTTTTCCACGAATTCTCCAGAGACAAAGTGAAAGTTTTGATCCACTTGATTACGACAGAACTAAAAACCAATGGAATAAACACTGAATATTTGTTTTTGCCTTTTAGACCGGAGCAAACTAATGAGAAGCTATTGAGATTTTTGAACCAAATCTTTCCACTAGGAAATGGCTCACCAGTATCTGAGGAAAAACAGTTGAAGTACATTTCCAGGACTGATTCGTGGACGTTGTTCCAATGTTTGAAATATATCTGGTGTAGATTGCCTAATGGTGAGATTATTGGTTGGAAAGCATATAAAGATTTCAAAGTTCGGGAACAAGCACAAGATTTCCCACAACGGTCATTCTTGGAGATAATGCCCAAGTGTTTGTCGTCGCCGAATCACGCCTCGATTGTGTACGATTTTTTTGATTTGATTGTCATGATGGCTTCCAATTCTAAACAGAACAAGATGAGTGCGCGTAAAATTTCGAAAATGTGTGCGGTATGGGCATTCGGCAAGACCGCTCAAAACACCAAAGTGGGCTACGATTTTGATAGTAATGATGAAAAACGGATTGAAGACAATAATTCTTTTAGAGAAGGCTTGGATCAATGGATTCCTGCCTCGGACGCCATGTTCCACTTGCTTTTATCCTTCATTAGGAGCTTTGTTTCGCAGGACTTGGAAAGCGCAAACCTACCGCGTGCTTTAAAGAGTGTGCTGTTCAATAGCGAATACCCACCTAGCGGCTCTACTGCGTATTCATCTGAAACAATTTTGACTGTTCCACTGGTTAGCTTGCATACTAACAAGTTCTCAAGGAAGCCTTGGCAGTTGATAGAAAGATGTAACGAGTTATTCGATTTTTCTAACCACGATGCGTTTGAGGCCAGAGAGGACTATGCATTATTGAAGTCGCTATTTAAAAAAAAAAATAACGTTGAGGGAATTAGCCGTAAGATGTCTAAAGAGTCAAAGAGGTTGATGAAAGAGATGTCCACTAAACATTCTACGTTCCAAGCAGGCTGGGCAGGGAGAAAATGTCTACCCGGAACTGAGACACAATCACAAATTATTGTCAAAAGAGTTGATATTGATGATTATTTTATTTGGGCTTGGCTATCAACACTTTCTTATGAGCAAACGTCTGAAAAGAGGAAAATTTTTGGTAGGTCTCTAATCCTAGAATTCGAGTTCGATGGGTTTAAGAAATGGGTTGTGTTAGAGGAATGCGATGCTAATCTTGAGATCAAAAGGCAAAAACGTATGGACCAGATCGAACTTATAAATAAGGAAAAAGTGTTGCCAGTATCTCCACATGCAGATACAGAAAAGCAGAGGAATATCACACCCAGTTACGAAAAATTCCAGAAAAACAATATGGCCAGCGACGTTTTACCGCCACAATCACCTGCAAAGTACCACACTGTAATCAGACCACATCAGCGTGAAAGGGGTAAGTCCAATGTGAGTATTCATTCTCTTGAACAAAAGATTTCCAAGTGGAATCCACTTAACCTGAGAAAAAAGAGTAACGGCAGTAACTCAACTCTGGATCCTGTAGTTCCCAATGTACAAACTATTCCGAGTCAAGACATACCCACCAGTAGAGAACAAAGGGCAGGGCCTTATCAAAGGCAGCAACCTCCACAAAAAATTCCTCCTGAGACATCTCAACAAGACAAGCGTGTTCTATCAGCTTATAGTTTGCTGAAACCAGAAGAGTATCAATTGCCTGAAGTGGACGAAGGTGGCTATAAAATTGAATTGCCCTTACTAGACCAGGAGGAAGCCCTAGATTTTCCTGAAGATAACTTTTCACCTGCATTACCGCAACCATCTGTCTCTTCAAGTGGGACACATTCCCCGGTTGTGAGCGATAAAAGCGGTATAGATGATTTGAACGATATGGTCGATGAATTAACTTTACAAGTGATGAATGTAGATAAGAAATTAGAGGAATCCACCGTGGGTGCCACCACCACTGATGAAACCTTTGAATCTTTGACCATGTATGACAAATATAAACCACATCCGCAATCAGATGTTCAAGAAGAAAGAAGAGCCAGTCTCGAAGAGAGCGCTACATCTAGTGTTATCCAACCTTTAAGATTGGGTAATCAATCTACTGGTTCATTGACGAGACCGTCACCTCCTATTGTATCCCCGTCAAGAGAACAATCTCCAAGAAGAGAAACATCACCAATATCGCCTTCGATATCGAGAGACCGTGCTTACAAACAACTACCTATTATTTCGCCGCAAGACTCGAAAACTCAACAGGACGCACACTGGAACAATTTAAAACAGCAGCAGCCACAACAGCATTATCTAGCAAATCAGGCACCTCCATCATCCCTTCCTCCTCAGGACTATGTGAGAGAACCATCACCCTCTCACCAACAGACTACCAGACTTTCACCTTCTCCTCGGGACTACGTAAGAGAACCATCACCTTCTCACCAACAGACTACAAGACTTTCACCTTCTCCTCAGCATCCACATAAGCGCGCTGAACCGACCGCTTACTCGCAGAATACTTTTGATCCAAACAGTCAGAAGCCTCCTTCCTCTACTGAGTCGTACCCAAATCATCCCACTTTCCAACCTGGTCAAGAACGGTCGAAACAATCTTCTCCTGGACCAACATCGCCGCTGTCTCAAAGTCATTATCCACCGCAAAAACAACCGACCCCCCGGTACAAGCCTGTTTACAATAAGGAACTGCCGATGTCTCCAACACAAGCATCGCCAACTCCACAGGGTAAATATCCACCTAGAGAGCAGTTTCCTGTACACTACGCCCAGTCTCCTGTTAAAAAGTCGGCTACATTAAATGCTGCTGGCTACGACGGCCAGCAGGCTGGTTACTCTAATGAATCTCAAGCACAGCAACCAGGTCACGTCATAAAACCTTCAGCAGTTGAATACCGCCAACAAGATTATGGCGTACCACAGACAGGGACCAGCAATCGTCAAAGTGTGATTGGGGGGGCCTTGCCAGTCGGAATTCCCCATGGACCCAATCCTGCCAGGCAAACCGAGCATCCGAATCCAAACTACGCCAACCAACCGCTATCCCCAAGACATTATTCCTCAAACCCAGTACAAACCCAGCGACCACGGCGCACGAACTCTCCACAACAACCTCTTAATTATCCACCTCAGGGCTACCAACAAATACCGAGTCCAAAGGGTTATGCTCCTCCTCCGCAGGGTTATGCTCCTCCTCCGCAGGGTTATGCTCCTCCTCCGCAGGGTTATGCTCCTCCTCCGCAGGGTTATGCTCCTCCTCCACAGGGTTATGCTCCTCCTCCACAGGGTTATACTCCTCCCCTTCCCCCTCCACAGGGCTATGCTGCTTCTCCCCAGGGACGTATTTCGCCTCAACAGGGCTACCCGCCACAACCACACAACTATTATACATCTCCTCCTCCTCCTCCGTTATCACCGCAGCAAGGGTTCATGCCTTCAGGAGTTCCAAATGCATCCGGCGGTAGATTCAAAAAGCAGACGCTTGATATTCCTAGCCAACAGCAACAGATGTACAGTGCACCAGGCGCTTTTATGGTAAGCAAGTTGCATAGTGGTAATGCTACTAAGCAGAAGGATAGGAAGAAACTGTATCAAGATATCAGAAGTGGTAATTTCGGAATTTGATTGTGGAGTGGTCTCGTTTTTGTTTTTTTTTTTTTTTTTTCGTTATTTTTTTTTGGTTTTTTTTTTTTTAATTCATCTAGCATTGTATTTATGTAACTAGCAGTTATCATTATAACAGATATGTTTGTCATGATTGAAACGGTGTACTAGGAATTCGAACATTTTGAAAGTGTCACAACCAAGCATCGATGAATTCTAGGAATTCATTTTTTTATTGTTTTCCTTTTGAACAAACACAATTAAAAAAAAAAGAAAACAAGGCTGCAAACTGCCTGAGTAATGTTCAATTTCAACGAAAACAAGAGAAATTTTAAACACAAGAAATAAATAGAATCCAGTTAAATAGTTACAAAACATTCTCAATTTAGGACCTCGAAAAAAAAAAAAAAAAAAAAAAACTACTCCGATACGGGGAGTCGAACCCCGGTCTCCACGGTGAAAGCGTGATGTGATAGCCGTTACACTATATCGGAATAGATGAAAGCACACCTTAATAAATTGTAAAGTTTCAATTTAACGGACAGTTAACAGCCCATGCCCCCAGATCGAGCCCAACAAACTGTTGCATCATCTGTGGCCGAAATACAACCACCGTCTATCCACTACTACTAGTATCACCGGTATATTATCACACACGGTGTTGGATGATGGCATAAAGACCGAGAAACAGTCATCGAAGTTGGTGGAAGCATTGATAATTCTACGTACACCCTGTACGCCAAATATTACAGCCTTGTCCGAAAAACGGAGTCCCAACAACCATCTCAATATTCGCCTGTTTCCCAGAGCAAATAACGCCGGACGGCCTGCTGGCCAATAGCTGTCACTCTTGCAAGTACCACCGTATCCATAGCCCTTATTGTTAAGCATAGAGCAGTGAAGCATCACCTCTTGGCTATCCTACTCGGTCAGACGACATATATCGCTAGCTGTATTCGGTTTTCTATGAACTCCCGGGGGAAACGGTCACGTGACACAGTTCGGTTATTCCACAATACGTAATCGGATCCAGAATCACACCCAGCAACCTTTTTTTCGTCTGTTTTTTTTTCGCCTATTTTTTTCCCTTACCGAATTACGCACGGTTTTCGATACATCGACGTACAAAGAAGTGATCTCTACCAGGAAACACACCAAGGCATCGTGTCAGTTACCCTGGAACATATCACCTCAACACCTGCGACGAGAGGATCCATGTCGAAAACAGAAGAAACCCAACAATCTGCTGGACTGCAGTCTCCGTCTACTAGCGGACCCGTACTCCCATGGGACCACACTACCCAGGGGGTTCCAGTGACGAGTTTCACTGGATACGAAATCAAGCTGAATGGATGGGTCAGAAAGGACCAGGCAAGGGAAACTGAACTACAGGATGCAGAAGAACCAGCTATGGAATGTGAGCCGGAACAGGCCGTCGAAGAAGAGCAGTAGAAACGCCCAGATAGTCAGGACACCTTCCTCACCTGTATACTTGCATGTTCGGACATAGCTAAATATTGTATGCAGCTACAAGAAACGGTATCTTTTATTCCTAATACAGTGTCGCGTTGTTTACCTGTCCACGTGGCAATCACTGTATACGTGCGAGTTTCGTGGACGATGCAAGGTACCGTTGCCGTATATCTCCTTTTACCAGCATTGCTGGTTTTTGCGGCGCGCAGAAAACGTCGTAGTAAAAAAGTTTCGGGGCTCCAAGTCGAGACATTTTTCGTGTGTTTCTAAGAGTAGATGCTGGGCTCATTTCTTATGACAGATCGCAGTTTGGTTTGAACCAGGGGAAAGAAACTATATATAAACGAATATACTTGATCGATCTCAGGTGCACGCGGAATGATATAAATAGGCTTGGTTTCTTTCATACACTTTTATATTTTCTCTTTTTTGTTTACCAGAGCTTCTTACATCTTTCGAATTCTCTTCTTCAAGCACTAGGTCGAATAATGTTACTCTCGCTACTGTTTCTGCTCTCTACATTCGCTTTTGGTGCGTTAACGCAACCAGTGCCAGCCAAGTCTGAAAACAACGTTCAGTTCTTGCACTCTAAAAACAAAAAAAGATTCTACGACTACTCCACTGAACTTATCCGTGGTGTTAACATCGGTGGTTGGTTGCTTTTGGAGCCTTACATCACTCCTTCTCTTTTCGAAGCTTTCCGTACTGATGAAAACAGCGACGCTGGTATTCCAGTCGACGAATATCATTACTGTGAAGCCTTGGGTTCCGAAGTCGCCGAAAGTAGATTGGAGGCTCACTGGTCCACTTTCTACACCGAACAAGACTTCAAAAACATCGCTTCTGCTGGTCTAAACATGGTCAGAATTCCAATCGGTTACTGGGCTTTCAAGACTTTGGACTCTGATCCTTATGTCACTGGTAAGCAAGAATCCTACTTGGACAAGGCTATCCAGTGGTCTAAGGACGCTGGTTTGAAGGTCTGGGTTGACTTGCACGGTGCTCCAGGCTCTCAGAACGGGTTCGACAACTCCGGTCTAAGAGACCACTGGAGCTTTTTGGAAGATGAAAACTTGAACTTGACCAAGGAGGTTATCAAATACTTACTTGAAAAATACTCTCGTGAAGAGTACTTGGATACCGTCATTGGTATTGAACTTATCAACGAGCCTTTGGGCCCAGTCTTGGACATGGACAAGCTAAAGGAATATTACCAATTCGGTTACGACTACTTGAGAAACGAGTTGGGCAGTGACCAGATCGTTGTCATCCATGACGCCTTTGAAGCCTACAACTATTGGGACAGCACTTTGACTGTCGAAGACGGCAGCTGGGGTGTGGTTGTCGACCACCACCACTACCAATGTTTCTCCTCTGACCAGTTGGCAAGATCCATCGACGAACATGTCTCTGTCGCCTGTGAGTGGGGTACCGGTGTTCTAACCGAATCCCACTGGACTGTGGCTGGTGAATGGTCTGCTGCTTTGACCGACTGTGCCAAATGGATTAACGGTGTCGGTTACGGTGCTCGTTACGATGGTTCATTCACAAAGGACTCCGAATCCTCTTACTACATCGGTTCTTGTGAAAACAACGAAGACGTTTCCACCTGGTCCGAGGAAAGAAAATCCAACAACAGAAAGTACGTCGAAGCCCAATTGGATGCTTTCGAACTAAGAGGTGGTTGGATCTTTTGGTGTTACAAGACCGAAACCACAGTCGAATGGGACTTGCAAAGGTTGATGTACTCAGGTTTGTTCCCTCAACCAGTCACTGACAGACAATATCCAAACCAATGTGGTTTCTAAAAATGGGGTTTTAACACGAGTTCTTAATTTAAAAAAAAAAAAAATCGAATTTTTGTACTTTCGGCTTTGACACATACGTCAACACTCACGCCCCATAATAGTTGGGCATTTATTTCTTACAATATATTAATGGATTTTCATTTCTTCTGCCTTGTCCACCAGGTGCCATTTTTCTTTTTCTTTTCATCCGGCTAACAATCAATTCCTCTCCGACAAATAGTTAATAAACTTTACAGAAACAAAACAAGGTACGTACATACATTGCTTAATAGGGCCTTTACCTCGTTTTCCTTTGTAGCCAACTCCGCGCATACTGCGTATGCAGGTTTGATGTTGCGCTTTGAACAAGTAGAGTAGAGTAAATGGTTCCGATACGTAGCTGTATTCCCAGAAGAGTCTAAGCAAACAGAAAAAGAGAAAAAAAGAGTAAATTTGGGTCATCTTTCAATGTTCTTGCTGATCCGGAAATCGAAAACGAAAGCTCTATATACATCAACTTTCTATGGGACAGCACACTTTCTAAATCATCACAAACGAACAAATAACGCCACGACCATAATCTATGTTCTCAAGGAGCGACAATTAAAACTCCACTTACTAGCAGTCCAGTAAGAAGGAACATCGCATCAACTATGAATGCTTTACCGACTATAGATCTTACAAAGGAGGACTTCGATGGCGAGGCTCCTCAAGTAAATAACCCCATGTTGTCTCACAAGTCTATACCCGTACTATCGAATTTCACGATGAGCAGAAATACGTCAACTGTAAACAGTACTCCAGATCACACCCTAAGCGATGTTGATGCAACGCTCGATCACATAAGTCCACACAAACCTATTAATGATGACATGAGTCCAAGCCCAGTCTACTCAAGTGACATCAGTCCTCATACTTCGAAGATACCATCAGTAATTGCACCAGCAACTAGAACAACAACAGCCAGATTACCTACACTGTCGAATCGTCCATTTTCGAGTTACAGTAACAACATCGTGCCAAATGAATCCCTATCACATCAGATGCGCACTGGCTCAGGCATACATCTGAACAGCTCTCATCCTTCTCTTAGGAGCCATATTTTCTCATCTACACCAAACTTGGAAAATTCGTCTGCAAAGAGAGATTCTGATCTACAGATGCAACACACACCACAAGTGCCACTAAAACCAGAAATCGGTGATTTCGGGGAATTTGCTAGTAACAGCCCTACTTCATACTTTAAAAAGGTACTGCCCGAGCAGGAATTTCGTGAATCACAACCTTCCATAGGTTCTCCAGACCTGTATGAAACAACATCGTCTCACTATGAAGATGCTATAGACTACGAAGAATTTGGAAATAGAAAGAGACACAGACCAGATGATTTTGAAGCTTTCAAACAGGGGACTTTAGATGATGGTGACAGCGCGGTCACAAATGAAGTTACACCAATCGATGTTACCTTAAAAGGCGAAGATGACAAACAAGGTCTTGTACCGAATGCTTTTATGGTCACTTCAAAGGAACATCCAATTGAAGAGCATCTTGACGAAAAAAGACACATTAGTCCAAGTTTACCGGATACGTTTGCACCAAATATATCAGGGGAAAATGCACATACATTTAAGACAAACGATGCGAATAACTTCCAAAACAAGGATTTGAATAAAACCTCGCCAACAGTTATACAGACCGAAACTTTTGTTAAAGAGGGCGGATATAACAAAGACGATATTTCGTCACTCTTTGGAGAACAACCAGAGTCAAGTGACAATGAAGTAGAATATTATGATTTAGAGAGCGAAAACGATCCTTTGCTTAAAAAGGTGCTAGAGGATAAGTTAGAAAAGAGGATAGAAGAGCAATTCTTACCGTTAAAACCAGAATATATCCAGAATCAGGAGGTGCTACCACACACAGGTACAGAGAGAGCAAGTACCGAAAGTTTTGCGAAAAAAGAATTTCATGAGAGTGCACCACAATTAAGCCATTATGGAACTAATGAGGGCTCACCAATTATTATCATTAGTGATGGAGAAGAAGAAAAAGAATCAAGTACGCCCATCTCAATGACAAAGGCGGAAACCGAACGTACAGATTCACAGACTGGAAAGGAAGACAATGAGGGTGATATCCTCCCAGATGAACAAGGAGGTCAACCCCACACCATGGATTTAGAAACTGTGAAGAGGCGTCACGAAATGATACTGGATGACTTGATAAACAAAGAGAGGCGATTTATCGAAGCGCAAAACACTATACGCAACACCAAAATAATTCTTCAAAGGAAGTCACAGAAAAGAAACTTGGCAATCAATGAAGCAGAAAACAAAAGCAAACTTTTAATACAGAGCCTAACAAATAATCATTCCTCTACAAAAAGTTTATTACTGGACAAAGTGGAAGATGACATTCAGCATTTGAAGGAGCAGCAAACCAAAACTCTGCTCAAATTACGCGAAGTAGAAGAGAAAGAACAGAAAAATAACCATGCTTTCAAGAAGTTTCTCGATCAGAAAAATGCTAAACTGAAACAGTCTCAGCTAAACGTACAGATGGCTACTAATAACCAGCACACGAAAAATGTAGTACAGAAGCGTAATCAACTTTTGCAAGATAAGAATACCCTTGATAGGATGTTACATCAGCAATTGATTTCCCCAGATGAATATAACTTTAACATTAGAGAGATTCAAATGCAGTTGAACAATTTGAACTCCAACGTTACCTCACTGAGCAAAACTAATAGTAACAAGGACTTTTTAGATTCAACATTGTACTTCAAGTCAATTTTGATTGCCAGAAAACTGATAGCTCAGAATAAAACGCGTACCCAACAAAATAAAGAAACCATGAATAATTTGTTAAATGTTCTAGAAAACTTTAAAAGATATATTGACGGTGGGAGAAATTTCAACGAACTAATGAAGGAAAGAGTACAAGGTGCTACAATAGAATTGATTAAGCACGGTGTGAAAATGCCTGCTGTTTTTAGGGCTTTGGAGGAATTAGGATTAATCGTAGATCCAAAGGAATACGAGATGAGCCACCGAAAGCGTAGACGAATACTGGACCTCAAAGGAACTGATGATTTCGAAGAGGTTTATAGTAGTGATGGCGGTGATGAATTTCTGAAGGCTGTTACACATTCTGAACGTGAGGGAGAATATAACTCACTACAAATGTCGAACATTTACAACGTGCAGGACAATGAAAGTTTGCGTAACTTGCTAGAAGGTTTAAAGCAGCATGAAACGGAAATTGAGGGTGAAGAACTAACTCCGGAGGAGCTAACGGTAAACCTATTAAAACACCAACGCCGAGGTTTACATTGGTTATTAAACGTTGAAAAATCCAACAAGAGGGGCGGTTTGCTAGCAGATGACATGGGTTTAGGAAAGACAGTACAAGCAATTGCTTTGATGATCGCCAATAGATCGGAACTAGAAAGTTGTAAAACCAACCTGATCGTAGCCCCTGTGGCTGTACTACGGGTCTGGCAAGCTGAAATCCAAACCAAGATAAAAAAAAATGCTACCTTCAAGGCATTCATCTATGGCGGCAACAATAAAGTTGTTAGTTATAAAGACTTATTGAGATACGATGCTGTACTGGTATCATATCAAACCTTAGCTAGTGAATTAAAGAAACATTGGCCGAGGAAACTAAGAGAAGATGAAGACTCGGAGGGGCAGCTGGTAGATGTACCTGAAATTCGCGCTATGAACTCTTTGAAAGAGAAGCATGGTGAGTACTGGTCACCTTTTTTTTGCGAAGAATCCCAGTTCTATCGAGTCATCCTGGATGAGGCTCAAAACATCAAAAATAAACAGACAAAAGCAGCCAAGGCATGCTGTACCCTCAACTCATTGTACAGGTGGGTTTTGTCGGGTACCCCACTACAGAATAACATTGGTGAATTGTATTCCTTAATTAGATTCCTCAGAATTCCACCCTATAATAGAGAAGCAAAGTTTCAGGTAGATATTGGCCGTCCCTTGAGTCGAAAAGATACAAATTATGATGATTTCGATAGAAAGAAAGCACTAAAAAAAGTACAGGTTTTACTGAGAGCCATTATGCTTCGTCGAACTAAGGATTCAGAAATCGATGGAAAGCCTATTTTAGAACTACCCCCCAAAAACGTCAACGTCGAGGAGGATTCCCTAGACGGCAAAGAGCTTGGGTTCTACCTAGATTTGGAAAATGAAAACCAGAAGAAAGCTGCTAGATTGTTGGCCACAAGGGCCCGTGGTAATTACTCCGGCATTCTCACACTTCTACTCCGTTTACGCCAAGCGTGTTGTCACCCAGAGTTAGTTTTAATCGGTGAGCACAAATCTGAAGATACAAAAGTGGTTAACGGTCAAAATTTTGAGAGAGACTGGCTGAGATTATACGAAGTGGCCTGCAAGATTCCTGCTCAGGGTAAGTCTACTGTGTCTGATGGGTTAGACATAATGTCTTGCCCCTACTGTATGGAACAAATGGAAATGGAATCAATGTGTGTCTTGACCCCTTGTGGGCACTTGATATGTGATAGTTGCGTGGAACCATTTTTAGAGAATGCCAGACTAGACAACGGTGCTCGGAAGGGGCTTAATGGTTCAACTTTTGTTTCATGTTTGGTTTGCAAGAAGTCTATCAATGACAGTGAAATTATAACTTACAGATTGTACGACCAAGTGGTGAACAACGGTTTTTCAAGGAGTGACTTGCATCAGGAGTTTGCCAAGGAGATGGAAGCTCAGAAGAAAAGACTGAAAACTGGGTATAAGCCTGATTATGCCACGTTAGAACCTTCCCAAAAGATGGTCCAATGTATGAAGATTATCAGAGATGTCTTAACTAGAACTACTGATGAAAAGATCATTGTCTTTTCGCAATTTACTTCGTTTTTTGACATCTTCCAGCATTTTATTAAAAAAGATCTAAAAATACCTTATCTCAGGTACGATGGATCTATAAATGCTAAAATTAGGGCTACAATAATTGAAGAGTTTTATCGCAATAGCGACATGAGACTAATGTTAATATCTATGAAAGCTGGTAATTCTGGGTTAACTTTAACATGTGCTAATCATGTCATCCTTGTAGATCCCTTTTGGAATCCTTTTGTGGAAGAGCAGGCAATGGATCGTTGCTACAGAATCAGTCAGACACGAGAAGTAACGGTACATAGACTGTTGATCAAGAACTCTGTCGAAGACCGTATTATGGAGTTGCAAAAAAGAAAAAAAGAATTGGTTGAAAGCGCCATGGATCCAAATGGTATTAAAGAGGTAAACAGTTTGGGTCGTCGCGAATTGGGTTTCCTATTTGGTTTGAACTCTTTAAATGAAAACCCACCTACAGGCAGTGGGTTTGCCAATTAAGTATCAGGGGAATACCCATACCGTTTAGAAGATCAGAAAGAGTTAAAGTCGCTTAAAACATGTAGTCTTCGCGAATCCAGGTTAAAAACCAGGAATGAAAATCGGAATAAACAACATCCGATCGAGTGCTTAAAATTATAACTCTCTCCATGTACTCTTATATATATACATATACATATTTTTGAGATTGTTGTTTCGTTTTTAATTTGTAGATCCGCGACGTTTTAAGTGTCATCTTCTGCCAGCGGAAAAACCGTAGAAGATGCTTGCCGAAAATCCAACAGGGGACTTTCATCAAAATCAGGTGGTCCGTAGTATGGATGAAGCCTACCATTCCACAGTCTAAGCTTCTCAATAACAAACCATCTTATTAACTTTAAGATTGTATTATCGTGTAACGAAAAACGAAAACGAAAAATCAAAAGAATATCAACTGACAATGGCTAGCTTACAAAAGAGAATGTTATTTCAGGTTTTACCAAACCCTCCTAATGAAAGAACTTTGACATTGTCTTCTACGACCAAAAACGGCCATTTTATTTCTATAAGACCATTCATCAAACCATCTAATGATGAAGAAAAGGCCTTTCCCTTCGAATGGGCCTTCGCTGGTACTTCGGCCAGTGCAAAGGCAACTAAGGAAGATGAACGTACCGTCGGAATTAACTTCAACTTCCAATTTGACACAAACGTTTATTTGCAAATCCCTAACACCCATCGTGGAGAAATCAAGACGCTTTGGAAAGATTGGGACTCTGGTTGCGTAGAGGAAACTGGGAAGGTGTATCCATTTGGTCCAGATGGAGAGGCCTTCAGCTTTCTAGAGCTATGGCAACCTGTTGATCCAACAAGGGATGAGTTTGTTATATTACCAAATGGTTCCAAATCCGATATCAATGCCAAGTCAATTGCCCTTTCTTTGAACAATGATGAATTTGAAGGTTTAATCATCATCGTTGGCAAGTGGTGTCAGGGTATCCTGTTCAAGAAGAACGATGGTACCGTCAAGGGTATAAACTTTATCAGAGCTATACAGAGAGAAAATGGCAAGTGGGAAACTTTGCTCAAGTTTGGCCCTGATTTTGACAAGTTCCCTTCTGAATTTCACGCCAAAGAAGGCTCTACTGTTGTTTCTGGAGGAGTCTCTTGGGAAGTTATCGAATCTAACTTGTAGATGAGACATGTAATTTTCCGTTTTTAAATAACATATGGATGTAATTCATTGTTTTCATTCATTTTTTTTTTTTTTATCCCGTCCTTTTTTTGCGAAACTATTTTAACGTATGAAAGTATTGCCCTTCATAATTCTTTACAATTCATACCTGTTATCCCATAAGCACTTCACCATGTTTGTTTTGGCGGAACAATTATCAACGTCAGGATAATTCACGGCGAATGTGCATTACGTGTAAAATATTCAATGTAATTTTTGGGAATTAGAAGCGGCCCGGATAATTCTTTGGAGAATACTGGCATGTTTCCATCGTTGTAAACACTACAAGACATGTATTTTGGCAAAATATTACTTGTATCATTACATAATTCCAATGTTTCATCAGCCACATATCAGTTTCGGAATGCCGTTTTCATCAGCTTCCGAGGCATACATAGCGGCCCGATTGTTATTCCGGTTCCGACCAATAGTGAATAGGCATTGGCTGCATAACGAATGAAAAAACCCACATGGTTTACACGGTAAAAAGATAACTGAGGTAGGAGTACTGCTGCTAGTCTACAGACGTTCTGACGTAGGCGTATTTTCACGTGCTTTGCTTTTCCTAAGGTATCCCTTAATAGATAGGGGCGTTTCACGTCAGCAGGCAAGTGAATTTAGAAGATCGAAGCATCTTTTGTTGTTTATCGTCACAGAAGTACCGTGGAGCATTCGAACCATAAGTGTGCAACAACTAAGACAGACTTAGGCCTAAAAACAAATCATGCAGCCCGTGTTCTCCACTCGTGTCTCAATGAAATGGTCGAAAGACAAGGAGCCTACGGAAACTACTTCCACATGGGTGTTTACTGCCTCTAATGGAGAGTTCGTTGACATAAGGATTGATGCGGCTAGTAAAGAGCCCCAATGGCTAATAACTGGTAAAGAAGTTGAAATTCCGACAAAAACAGGCTACGAGTTTTCAATCGAATTTCAACATCAGTTGGACTCTCTCGGTGGTGATAGTGGAGCAGATGTGGGTAATTTCACAATTTTGCCCGATGGTGACAGGTTGGAAGCTGGTGAGATGTTCAATCACGACATTGGTGAAGTGATGGGTTATGAGGAGGTTTGGCGTAGTTTGGATCCTGTGAATTCCACCCCTACCGAGTTGGTACGTGAGAATGGTGGAGCTGTCGCGTCTTCTGTCTGGGAATTTCTAGAAGGGCATGGCACAAGGAGTGGTAAATTTGTTACCATTGGAAGTTTTGGCCAAGGGGTGGTGTACTACGCAGGGCAATATCAATGCGTTCGATTGTTTGGGGGTAAAATAGTTTATCAGTACGGCGAGGATGCGCCAGCTATTTTTGCAAAATTTACAAACGATCTTGATAGCAAGTCTGATTTCAAATGGGCAGAGACGTTCAGAAGTTGAATCTTCTATTGCAGGTTTTTTTTCTTTTTTTTCTTTCTTTCTCACCTTATATGTAGCATGCTATCGTGGTGATAAGCTTTACCGAAGTAAGAGAGGAACCAAATGGGGATATACAGCTCTCGATCGTGCAAAAAGGACACCTTTTTGCATTCCAAATAAACTTTAAAAGATGTTCCAGCTTCCACGGTGTGCTAATTCACTCAGAGTTGTCTCCAGGCGAGGAGCTGGATCAGGTATGAGAGGCATGAATCCAAAATTAAAGCTCAAACGATCATCAAATTGGTATCGAAATTTCATGCCAGTTGTAAAAAGTTTAAAGACACCTGAAGGTATAGCCCAGGTTATGTTCCAAAGACGGAATAAAGCTATCGAGTTACTAAATAGGTGATTTCCAAGACATGTATTGTGTATGCATTCGGGTATTGAAAGTTTTACCGTCTGGCAAAGGATTTCACGTCGGTACTCCCCATGTACTAGTATTGGCAAGTAGCATATTACGTAACCGCACCTGCAAATAAATTGTTTCACTTCTCAGAAAAAGGAAGCCAGCGGAGACCCAACCATTGAATATTTCCTATATCCAACCTAACGGGTCTAAACGTTCAATCACTACCCCGTGAACGATGTACAGCATGTCCGAATCTGTTTTAAATATGCAGACACCTTGGCTGTTACCCGCATTATAGGCATCCGCATTAATGAGACAGTTTTAAGCTTTCAACAAGAATCCATCACCAGGTTTCAGTGCTCTTCAGAGTATAACCTGCGCTACAAACATATGGAACTTATAAACACAGTATTTCCAATTATCAGTGGCTTCGTGACAATTTACCAAGAGATTGAGGGTTTCGAAAACACAACATCCACCAGGTATTCCGACGTGACAAAGAAAGAGATTAAAACGTCAGGCCAATTCCCAAAGGACAGACTGAAAACACACTGGGAGAGATTACAACGAGTGTCCGAAATTTCAAAAGTTGTTGTGTACGATCGAGATCAAAATGTTTGTTATTGTAAATTGAAATACGTCAATCCCGTTACGGCAGTGGAGTTTTATGAGGACGAATTCATGACAGTTCCAAATCGTCCTGAAACTTGATCCATTAGATAGTCACGGATCAAAGAATTTTGTATCAGGTGACATGGTGAACTCTGACTCAACCAAGCAGTAAGCCCGAGCACGGCTCTCTTAATCGCGACTCGAACGGCTTTTGTGTTTTTCAAGATGAATGCATAAGTACTAAAAACTTAAATACAAACAGCACCTGAAGCGGATCCAATCAGATGCGAGCATGATTGCTGCAAGTGAATAAAGGAAAACGAATAATGAAAAAATAAAAAAAAAAAAAGAAAAAAGACAGGATCATACTACCTGCCCAGAAATGTGCTCGAAAGATGAAAGGGAAAACTGGGAGCACCTAGATGTGTATTTGAAATTTTGCGCGTTATCCTGTTTTGTTTAGAAATATGTGCGAGTTTAAAGAACGTCGAAAACGCACAACCTCTTAGGCATAATTCAGTAGGCAAAGCCATAGGCGCGTTGAATTTCTAGGCAAGGTTTGACATGAAACTGAGTGAGGAAGGTAAAAAAACAAAAAAACTGCCACTATACGGAAATATTGTAATCTTCAACTGATGGCTTGTGTTTCGTTTGTAAATACGGTTTCGCCGTTATGAATCAAGCGCCCGGCTGGACTTGCAAGGGTGCACTTCTAACTGCTGGGCCCTCGAAAAAATTACATCATCTTCATATTTATCGGCCAAATTAGTAAAGGTCTTTATTTGTGCCTGACTTGTGTGCGACTCAAAAAAAAAAATGCTGGCGGAAACTATGAACCGGCTAAATCTGATGAGCTCAGCAGATGCCATTTCTACTTCGTACTGTCACATTTGACAGAGCTCACTGGTCGAGATGTTTGTCAGCTATTGGTTGCAATAGTGAATTCTCGATAGAAGTACTTGATTTGCCAGAACGGATAAACCAGTAAATATCCAACGCATTGTAGATCGACAGGTAAGACCTTGGGAACTCAGTGTGGGAAAACTGGGAAACTCAAGTCATCACAACGCGTACGGTGCTAGCGTGTTTAGAGAAAATCTGGATAACCGATGTGGAATAACAACCAAAGAGAGCTCGAGGGCGACGTAAATGAACACGTATGTACTTTCACTTGTTCCACTTGATCCACTTTACTCCTTGGTTCCGTGTTAATATTCCGGTTCCATATTATGTTCGGGTAATATATTATGTGGCTCCCGGTTGTGCCTTCCCGTAAGACAAGTCAAAAAGACAGAGATTGTGTAAGGCTGGATATATAAAGATGCCGGAAGTATGTAAGCTAGAGAAAGGGTTCTTCATAAGATTTCATGAGTCAGTCAAGAAGCACTTATATTTCCAAAGATGCCAAGTGAGCAGGGAGCTTTGCTAAGCTCGAAGGTTGGGTCCAGTGTCGACTACTCATCGGTTCCCCCTACCCCTAGAGGAAACTTTGAGCCGAACGTCCAAAAACCTTGGATAGACAGGTACAGAATTGTCTTTATCGAGACAGCTCTCTTTGCAAACGTTTTCTTATCCGGGTTGGATGGAACTATAACAGCTTCGACCTATCAGCTTATCGGTAATGAGTTTGATAATTTTGAAATATCTAACTGGATTACTACAGCTTATTTGGTGGCCACCACTTCTTTCCAACCTCTTTACGGTTCATTTTCCGACACTTTGGGAAGAAGACACTGTCTTTTCTTTGCCAATACTGTGTTCGCGTTGGGTTGTCTTGGGTGTGGCTTGGCACCGGGCATCCTCTCCCTTATTTTTATGCGAGCCCTGACCGGTATTGGAGGGGGCGGGTTGATAACCTTGTCGACAATTGTAAATTCTGATATAATTCCACCAGAAAGCCGTGGGATATACCAAGCTTTCCAGAATGTCTTATTGGGTATTGGCGCCGTGATTGGTGCGTCGACTGGTGGGGCGGTGGCCTCGTACCTTGGCTGGAGATGGTGTTTTCTGTTACAGGTCCCAGTCTCCGTGGGTGGCACTATCATGGCTTATATGTTTCTCGAAAATCAAAAGGGTTTCGTTTCGGAGTCTGAGTCTAGTGGACAATTGTTAAAGAACAGGTTTAGCAAAATAGATCTCAAGGGTTCGCTTTTGTTGATTGTGGGGTTGGCATCACAGCTAATGTATCTGACGGTCAACAGTTCCATGGCAAGCAGTGGAAGCCAATGGCTTAGCAAAGAATCAATTGGGCTCATTCTGTTGACCGTTTTAAGTCTGGTCATGTTTATACATACTGAAAGAACAACCCAGGCCAATCCAATTATACCAACAAAACTCTTGTCCCAATCCCACAGCACTATGGTTCTTGTAATAAGTGTTTTGGTCGGTTTCGTCAGTTATGCATATTTGTTCACGTTGCCGTTGTTCTTCCAGATTGTGGTGGGAGACTCGGCTGCAAGGGCTGGGTTCCGTTTGGCGATTCCCTCCTTTTGTACTCCAATCGGAGGTTTGATTACAGGGCTTTCCATGAGAATTCCCAAGACGTTGCCCTTTTTATTGAGTTTTGGTATGGTGTTAATGATGATAGGTAATGCCTTTTTTTTACTGCTCAAAACTACTACACCGGAATGGTTAGTCTGTCTACTCTTAACCCCAGCAAACGTGGGACAAGGTGTAACGTTTCCTGCCACTTTGTTCTCCTTTTTATTCTCTTTTCACCCTGAAAATCAAGCTACCGCTACCTCCACCTTGTATTTATTCAGAAGCATAGGGTCCTTGTGGGGTGTCGCCGGTACGTCTGGCTTAATTCAATTACTCGTTGGCAGGAAAATACGTGAAAAGTTGCATGGAATACTCTCTCCCGAAGAGATTGCAAGATTGCGATCGAAAATTGGTCATAAAACGTCTTACATCGAAAAGCTACCATCGGAAATCAAAGAGGCTGTTGTAGAGAGTTACGAATCCGCCATTAAATTCGCGCACATCCTCTCAGTCTCCTTCTGTGTAATTGCAATTGGTATTTCCATCGTTAGACACTTTTCCAAGGGGTACCGGAACCTTAAAGAACATAATGATCCTGATCTCGAAAGTCCGGACCGCAGAAACAGTGTTTCGTTGTTGTGATGTAGTGGCTGTCAAGCTAACCCAGTGTTGATAGAGGTCGCAGCGCCGACACTAGTAGAGTTTCCCCTCCACATAGTATATTTGATTTTTGTCTGTATAAAGAATTAATTACCAGTATAAAACTTTTGTTTTCAGCTGTTATGCCACGTCTGTCTAACCCGATCCGAAAGGCTAGGTTCTACGATCATACTGGGGCAGTGCCAGTTCCCATAGGGTAGATCACCGTTACTCTTACATGGTCCTATAGATTGATGAAAAAAAAAAAAACAAAAAAAAAACCCCCTGCTTACACCATAACGGGTGCACTTTGCAGAACAAATCCAGATGCCCTGGCCGTGACTAAATTTCTGTGCCCAGGTATACTTTCAAAAAACTGGCACACCATATATACATATATATATACACAGCCACGGAAAGATCAACACTTGTCAAGCGTACATCCGAACATTATGTTGGAACGAAATTCAATTATCATCTATTGACTAATATTGATGCTATTAGTATATTATCACAAACGGTGTTAGATGACAGAAGAATGAGAAACAGTCATCTAAGTTAGTGGAAGCTGAAACGCAAGGATTGATAATGTAGTAGGATAACGAACCAAAACATACAAAAGGAAGAATATTTGTATATAGAGTTATCGACTCTCTTTTCTGGATTCCTAGAAAGATGAGGAGAACTTCTAGTATAACCATATACCAAATTGTTATAGCCTTAACCAAAAATGGAATCTCAACAATTGTCCCAATATTCACCTATTTCTCATATTGATAGTGTGGCCGATACCCATCACAGCTTTTGTATATACATAAGGCTTACACTGCACTAGAATGTTAGGTAAGCTTGACGGTTAACATAACAGACCATTAACAATGTAACTACGCGGGGATCTAATTATGATAATGGTTTTTGAATACGCGACTTCCATCCGTCTGCTAACCGAGCTGATTCAGAAGAGTGTAGACATAGCTTAGAGATCTGTCGAAATTGAATATCAATTATTGATATAATCAGAGTTATAAGAAAGTAGTCCATAGGGAAACAGTCTAAACTGACATGGTCCCAGGCATACACTGTTGAGCGTCTGATCACTAACAAACCTACACTAAAACTCAACATCTCAATTACTATTCCGATATAGTGTAACGGCTATCACATCACGCTTTCACCGTGGAGACCGGGGTTCGACTCCCCGTATCGGAGCTTTATTTTTTCAGCACATTTCGGGCCGGACACATCGGAGGACATGCTTTCCGCCAATGGGAAAATAGGGGAGGAAGGGAGGTGTGGTTACAAATCATGTAAAACGATTGTCGTTTTTTCGCAACAAAGACAGTAAGAGACATGGAAAGAAAAAAATTTTCTTTTTCCTTCCGGCGAGAAATCTCTTAATCGAAAGGGATCATCACATTTGCTAATCTCAATCGCGACTTAGTAGATAGAACAACAGAGTTGTGAAAGAGTGGTAAAAAAGTCTTCACAAACGCACATTCATAACGCTATAAAAAAAAGAAATATGGGTGCCTGGCTATTTGTATTCGCAGTTGTTTTAAACTGTATCAATCTATTTGCTCAAGTTCATTTCACAATTTTATATGCCGATTTGGAAGCCGACTATATCAATCCCATTGAACTGTGCAATAAAGTCAACAAATTGATTACACCAGAAGCTGGTCTACATGGATTCATCACTCTCATGTTTCTGTTGAATGGCTATTGGTTTGTGTTTTTGATCAACGCACCATTATTTGCACACAACGTGAACAAGATTTACAAGAAGATGCAACTTTTGGATGCTACTGAGATCTTTAGGACTTTGGGGAAGCACAAGAGAGAGAGTTTCTTGAAGTTGGGTTTCTACTTGTTGATGTTCTTCTTCTACTTGTACAGAATGATTATGGCTTTGATTGCTGAAAGTGAATGAACGCATCAGCAGGGGAAGGGGGCGAGAAAATGGTGCCACCACTTCTTTAAAACGCTTCGTCCTATCTTTTGAAAGAGCGGTACACATGCAATTTTTGGGAAGTATAAGTAAACCAGAGTATGTGTGTGTGCGTGTGTGCGCGTGTGTGTGTGTGTGTGTGTGTGTGTGTTTTTCTCCCTCCCTCTCTCTCTCTCTTTCTCCATTTTACTTTGATCGTCATTACCTTTTATTTTTTTTTTTTTATTTTATCTCTATTAAGTAGGAACCAGATGTAAAATTAACATACAATTTATTCTCATAGCCGCCGCCGCCGCCGCCGCCGTCGCTGTCTTTCTTCTTCTTATTCCTCTGGCTACAGAGCAGTTTTCCTTAAGGCGTCATTTAGTCTTGAGATGCGAGCCAGGACACCGTTGTAAGGATCCGTCAATTCGATAAAACGATCGAGTTCGTATTGGTTCGGAGACGGCTGTACGTGTTTAGATTTCAGCTGTTGAGGCAGTTGGTTCAAAAGTTGGTTCAGTTCCAGCTTTCGGCGCAGATCTTGTACTTTATGGTTGTTGTCACTCGATAGAGTTTCTGCTTGGTGTAGCTCATGCAGGGTTTCCCTAGTAAGCAATAACTCTTCGCTTAGATCGACTTTTGTTCTAAGAATTTGTTTAAGTTGGTAGCAGAGTTCGTTGTTTGAAAGGTTGATATCCAAAATGTCCTTAAGATCGGCAACGATTTTGTGCAAGAAAGTTTCGAAAAGTTTCAAGTCAAGTTTGTACATGATTTGTTCTTCTTTTGACTGGGAATCGTGGAAGTTTTGATTTGCTTGAGGCATCAGCTCATCTTGAAACAGTTTTGCGAACACTTCTATGAGTACATCGATGGAAGTTATCGAGGTGATGGAGGAAGACAGTCTCGATATGGGTGTGTCGGTAAAGTTGTAGTGGGGGAGAGCTGGTGAATGATAATCAGCGTCGGCATCGGCATCGACATCGACATCGACATCGACATCGACATCGACATCCATACTGTCACCGGCACGGGCTTGATTGTCAGGAGAGGAGTGTTTGAAAGAATCATGTTCATGTTGTTCCTGGTCTTCTTGGTCTTCCTGGTCTTCCTGTTGAATATTTGGCATGTCATCATAAGAGCCCTGGTCTTCCTGATCCGAAGCACGCAGACGTACATCCTGATCTACATCGTTGTCGAGTAGGATTTCCTCAGGAAAGAGCTGTTCTTCGCCCACGATAGTGACTTCTTCCTGAACCCTCCTCAATGCACTGCCCCTCTGCCTATACAAAAGCTTGAGATCCCTCTCCATATGTAGCAAACTTGTCTTTGTAGCTGTTGTTGTTGTTGTCACGACGTACATAGGGCTAAATGGCCTTCCTTCAGTAAACCGGTATAGAAACAGGGCACCGCTTCCCACGTCACAAGTGATAAAATACCTCCCCAGAGCACCGCCGTACCATACACATCCTAGCACGTGATCAAGATTTAGATCATGGCACACGGACACCCTACCCAGGGGTCGTCGGGCCTAGAATCTAGTTATTCGTAAATGCAGGACCACCTCACCGAGGTGAGGTGTGTTATCGTACGAAAACGAGTAAAAAGAGTAGCGCAGCAAACGCTATTGGAGCTAACGTTAGGTTCTCTGCTCGGAAGCCCTTCCGAACGTCTCTCAGAGTCCCAGGTAGCAGTAGCGCCGCCAAGCCACCGGCGTGCCGGAAAAGTTGCTAGTGTCCGGGCGCGTACACTCTAAATATAGTAGCTTCTATATAGTTCCGGACGTGTAGTGTCTGGGTTCTGACCATCTACCATCGTTCTGCCACCTGGCCCTGTGCCCCGCACGCGCACAAGGCCGTCTGTGACGATTGCTCTAGATCGCTGTCTATTCCAGCGTTCTGACATTTTGGTCTTTTTTTCTGTTCCTATAGCCTGTTCGTGTGTGTGTGTGTGTGTCACATACAAAGTGTCCGAAAAAGAATGATGTGCGAAGGATTCCATGCCAGGCTGCAGAACTGAATTTCTTGCGTCCTCTTGAGTGAATACATCATCTATTCCTGTAAATTCTAGATATTCTTGCTTTTCCCCTTTTTTTTTTTTTTTTTATTTTTTCAAGTGTAAGGCTTTCCCTTCGCTCGCCATATTTGCCGTATATCAGCTCATCTCCAAAAACCCGAAAAAGGAAACGTCAAGGTCTTCAGTATGTATAAAAAAAAAAAAAGAGAGAATGGTAAAGGACTCTTTCTTCTTCTTTTTTTTTTTTTTTTAAAACCCAAAACCGAAGAATCGTGGAACTATCCTGTTTTTTTTTTCTTTCCGTTTTTACTCAGTCTTTTCCCGCCTGCTAACCTCCCTCTTTTCCCGCCCCAGCTCCCTTAATACTTGGTATTTTTGCTGTGTTCTACTTTCTTCCTTAATTCTTTTCTGTTTAATTTTTTTCTTCTTCGTTAGTTCGCTCATCTTTTCAACTTCCCATACCCAGTATTATTTTTCTTTCCATTCATCTTTGCAAATTCTAAAATCTTACCATCACCCTTCGTTTTTACAAAGTTCTTTTCACACTTTGCTCTTACTCATCATCCTCCTCCTGTCCATCTAAAAGCTTTTGCTTCAAAAAAAAAAAAACAATCAAAAAGAAAAAAAGAATAAGACTCAACTAGACGGAACCTCAACAATGCAGAATATTGATAATGTTCATCCGGCACGCTTAATACCTCAACCACCATCGTCCACCATGCAAACTTCCAATGAACCCCCAAGAACTCTATGGATGGGTGATCTCGACCCAGCCTTTGACGAATCCAGTATACAACAGATTTGGGCTGCCTTGGGCAAATCGGTTTCTGTCAAATTGATTCGAGCCAAGAAAAACTTGCTAATCCCATGCAGTACAAGCAGTACGTTCAATGCTGGAGAAGACGCCTCAACAGCTCAATTGACAGATCCTCAAAAAATCAAAATTAACGGTGTATCGTTCATCGATCCAAACACAACCCAGTTGCACCATGCCGGCTACTGCTTTGTTGAATTTCAGAAGTTAGAAGATGCCCAATGGGCACTCACTTTGAATTCTACTCCTTTACCAAATATCCTGAGCAATTCTACCCACTCACAAACAAATCCGACTTTGCAACGTAGCTTCAGGCTGAACTGGGCTTCTGGTGCAACTTTGCAAAGCGCCATTCCATCAACCCCCGAGTTTTCTCTCTTTGTAGGCGATCTCTCCCCATCCGCTACCGAAGCCCATCTCCTTTCTCTTTTCCAGAAAAACTTTAAAAGCGTCAAAACGGTTAGAGTTATGACCGACCCGATAACGGGCGCATCCCGTTGCTTTGGTTTTGTCAGATTCGCAGATGAGCAGGAACGCCGGCGGGCGCTGGTGGAGATGAATGGTGTTTGGTGTCAAGGCCGCTGTCTGAGGGTTGCATATGCCACTCCAAGAAATAACATGCTCTGGCAGATGACTCAAAACCCAAATCAATCTTCAACAGTGGAAGCAACCAACACTTCACCGCCACCGCCGCCTCCTACAGCTGCACTTCTTTCTTCTTCTTCTTCTTCTTCTTCGTCGTCGTCGTCGTCGTCGTCGTCGTCGACGTCTCACCATCCGCACCCGCACCCACACCAAAAGACATCATTGCTAGTAGATACCGCAAACGTTCTGGTTAGTAACAACATGATTTCCATTCCCATGCTATCACAGTCCTCGTCACAATCCGCTTCCTCAATACCCACATCAATTCCTAAAAATAGCTATACGAATCCTAAAAACACCACCGTATTTATTGGCGGATTGGCCTCCCAAATCTCAGAGCCACAACTCTACTCCCTTTTCCTACCATTTGGAAGCATCACAAATGTCAGAATTCCGCAGGGCAAAGGCTGTGGTTTTGTAAAATTCGAGAGTAGAATCGATGCCGAAGCTGCCATTCAAGGAATGCAAGGCTTTATCGTGGGCGGCAATCCGATCAGATTATCCTGGGGCCGCAGTTCGGGAGAGAAAACGCCGACTCAGCAACACATGTGGAATGCTGGTACTTCATATAATGCTACGGCTTTTGTTCCACATTCTATCCAGCAGGCACGTCAAAATAGCGGCGAAAATAACACTATTGTCCCTCCAGTCCATCCATCTCTGCTACAGTAACGTGGTATCACCTTTGAGAGGGCACGCGAGAAGAGAAAAACGCATGCACATGTGCTAAATTTTTTTTTTTTTTGATTCTTTCTCTCTTTCTCTTTCTCTCTCTCCCTTTCCTTTCCTGATTGATGTT
>CM000687.1:0-47500 GCA_000149225.2 Lachancea kluyveri NRRL Y-12651 | reverse complement strand
CGTACATTCAACTGAAAAACGTAATTTTAGCTACATTCCCCAGCAAGATGCTAGTCCCCGACCCCTTTGATCCAGAGTTGGTAATGGAAAATGTTGAGTTATGCCAGCAACCACCCGCTGTATTTTACGATCCAGTTCAGGACTTGAAAGGCTTGAAGAAACCGGTTGACAATTATTTGAGAATTCCATCTAGCTCTTTGATGAGAACAATTTCTAGTGGAATCTATAGAAGCGAGTACAGAAAGGAAAATGGTTTGGATTATGATATAACTTCTGTTGACACAAAGCTTTTGAACGCTATCGTCCTGCATGTTGGTATTGAAGCTGCGATCGAGAAACAAAAAACCTCTGCAACCGCAATTTTCAACACTAAGTCCTCATATTACACTTTGCTTGAAAATCTGATTAGTGATGGTACCACCGAGGTTAAGTTTCAAGTTATTCAGGCCATGGTCAATCACTTGAGATACCCAAATGCTCATACTTTATGGTTCAACTATGTTTTGAAAAGAATGTTTATCTCAGATGCCTGGGGAGAGCAAACGTTAGAAGTTCAAGAAATTATAGTGAGAAGCTTGTTGGAGAGAATCATCACAAATAAGCCTCACTGTTGGGGTGTCGTTGTTACATTCACAGACTTTTTGAAATCTGAAGAGTTCAAACTGCTTGAACTACCATTCGTTAAGGAAATTCCAGAGATTGAGCTGATTTTCAAAAACTTGTCTAAATACGTGGTTCTTTCTAAACAAGCTCAAGACGGCCCACTTGAAAAGGATAATCAGATCCCAAAGTTAGAGTCCAGAGCGTGAATACCCGAAATTAGTTGAACAGACAACCAACTCAAAGTCTTACTAAACCATCTCGTTTCTAGTGATATATAGGTTTGGAAAACTTCGCCTCCATTAATTGAGCGAAACTGAAGTATTGTGTAAAAGGGTCGCTACCTGCTAGTTTGATACATCGCAGCAGAAGAAAGCAATTATTTTAACTAAAAGTTGAACAATCTTTCAGACTTACGTCATGGCTCTATTCTCAAGAAGCAGAAGCAGAAGTGATTCGACAGATTCTAGTCAGCAGAATTTGACAAAAAAATCTAGGAAGCCACCAAACACTGCCTTCAGGCAGCAAAGACTTAAAGCATGGCAACCGATACTTTCACCACAATCAGTACTTCCATTGTTGATTTTGGTGAGTGCCATATTTGCGCCAATTGGCGTTGCTTTGATAATTAGTGCCAACAATGTACAAAACCTAATTATTGATTATAGCCAGTGCGAAAAACTGGCCAACACGGATTCATTTACCACTATACCATCGAAGTACACCAGTCATCACTTCAAAAAAAGCTTATCTTTCACCCCTACGTGGAAGCTTTCAAAGGATTCCGACGAAACTAACTGCCAGATCCAGTTTGAAATTCCAAATGAAATAAAACAATCAGTCTACGTGTATTATAGATTAACCAACTTCTATCAAAATCACCGGAAGTATGTTAGCTCATACGACTTACAACAGCTAAAAGGAAATGCGGTCGATCCCGATGATTTGGTAAGTGAATGTAATCCATTAAGAAGTGAGGATGACAAGGCAATTTACCCATGCGGCTTGATCGCGAATTCCTTATTTAACGATACATTTTCTCAAGTTCTGAAAGGTGTAAATGATACCGCCGATTACCATTTGACCAACAAGAAAATTGCATGGAAGACTGACCGCGAGAGATATGTGAGAACGCAATATAACGCTTCCCAGATTGTACCACCTCCTAACTGGAGAAAAAAGTATCCTGA
Source organism: Lachancea kluyveri NRRL Y-12651 (assembly GCA_000149225.2). Lineage (NCBI taxonomy): Eukaryota > Fungi > Ascomycota > Saccharomycetes > Saccharomycetales > Saccharomycetaceae > Lachancea > Lachancea kluyveri. The sequence goes on along the minus strand of CM000687.1, from coordinate 45,710 downwards.
TGGTTATACCGACGAAAACATCCCCGATATTTCAAATTGGGAAGAGCTACAAGTCTGGATGAGAACTGCAGGTCTTCCGAAGTTTTACAAATTAGCTTTGAAGAACGAAACCACTACGTTACCTAAGGGTAATTACGTGATGGAAATCAGTTTAAACTATCCTGTATCCATTTTCGGTGGGAGTAAATCTCTAGTATTGACTACAAATAGCATCATTGGTGGCCGCAATATGTCACTTGGCGTAGTTTATTTGATTGTGTCTGGTATCGCAATTTTATTCGGAATAATTTTTCTGGTGAAAGTTGTGATTCAACCAAGGAAATTAGGCGATCACTCCTATCTAAATTTTGGTGAGCCCGAAGAACCAGAAAACACTAGTACCCCTGGTACTGCTCCTGGCACTGCTCCTTTGAGGGAAATTCTGTAGATTTAGAATTCATATCGTGGTATTCCATTTTGTATAATTATTACTATAAACGCAACGCTATTTAAGAATATCGCACACCTAGAAGGCACTTGATTAAAAAACTTTTAACCCACAGAAGCGTGTATCCTAAAAGTAAATGTTTTGAACACATAACCTCTGGACTTGAGATTGAACATGTTTGCATGTATTCCATTCAAACTACCCTTATACATGGTACCACCATATGAATAGTGTCATTTACCGGGGCCCTGGGTGACAAATAGAGAGCCTTACTGTAGTACTTGATACTCGTCTTGATAGGACAGATGTTTGAATTAGTATACAAGTGAGCGTAAAGCTACAATCTTAAACTACTATTCAACTGGCTGTCTCAAATCCAATTAATGACATCATTTTAAAAAGGCTTTCGACGCTTACTAGCAGCTATAATTCATGGTTTTGAGTTGAAACCCATGTGGGTATAGCTTCATATTATATTAGTTTTATCTAAGACAGTTCTAAATATATCGTTGCACTATGAATTGCTGCACTATCGCATTATTATAATGGTTTACGAACCATTAAGTCTCACTGTCTTAATATTCGCAACATTGGTGTTCACCAGCCATTGGTTTCCTGAGGTATCTAAGCTATCATATAAAGCAGGTTCTCGAGATGTTTCTCTGGGAAATATCAGACAGTAGGCAATTCGAAACTGGAAACTAGGTGATTTCTTTCACTATTCTTTGTACTGTAGTGGAACCAGTTGGATAAGTATTTATGCAAGAGCCCACCTGAATTAAGAAGCAGGCAGTACTTTCCCCATAATTCTTTAGATTCAATTTGTATAGCAGTCGTCTTGCTTTGGGTTAGTAGAGAAATTTGGTAGCACTTTGTCTTTTTTGTCACGTTTTAGCGTTTACCGCAATCATGTGTTTCCGGGGCTTCCTTACTTTTCTGTCAACCGCCCTTCTGGATTACCTTGACCAACTAAAGCTGTAAGTAAAGCAAACAAAAGTTAGCGAAAATGTCTAGAGCCAAGAGAATTATAAAGGAAATCCAAGCCGCAAAGGATGACCCAGAAGCTAATATCACCTTAAGCTTCGTCAGTGAGAGTGACATTCATCATTTGAAAGGGTCTTTCTATGGACCACCAGGTACCCCATACGAAGGCGGAAATTTCATTGTGGACATCCAAGTGCCATTGGAGTATCCTTTTAAACCACCAAAGATGCAATTTGACACCAAAGTCTATCATCCCAACATCTCTTCAGTCACAGGTGCTATATGTTTGGATATTTTGAAAAACGCTTGGTCACCAGTCATTACTTTGAAATCGGCACTAATTTCTCTACAGGCTTTACTACAATCACCAGAGCCAAACGACCCGCAAGACGCTGAAGTTGCCCAGCACTTCATTCGCGACAAGTCATCCTTCGATAAAACTGCTGCATTGTGGACCAAGTTATACGCTCCCATGAATGAGGTCGAAGGTAGTTCTAACGTAGACCAAGCTGAGCTATTTGGCATAGACAAAGCATTGGTAGAACAGTTTACTAACCAAGGGTTTAATGAGGAGAAGGTTATCGAGGTCCTGAGGAGATTGGGTGTCAAGTCTATGGATCCAAGCGATAATAAACTGGCTAATGATATTCTGGAAGAGCTTTTGAAGTAAGGAGACATCTACACGAGCATCGTGCTTGATTTCTACTAAACTTCCTACTGTAGCTATTTCCTTTTTTTTTTTTTTTTTTTTTTCTACCACAGTTTCTTTATTATTTATTGTATCTGAGAAATCTGCCTATACCATATTAAATTAAAATATAAAAATGTAGCCTTAAGCCACTTTGAATGCCCGCTCTCTATAGTGGGTAAACAAAGGCCTCGTTTTCTAAATCAGTCAAATCCAATAATGCTACATTAGCTTTAATTTTTTCACCACCGCGATCAATGAAACCAATTACCTTAGTGTCCTCATCCAGGTTGGAAATTCTACTCCTGTTCCTACGGCTCAAAATAAACCAAATGACCAACGCCAACAGTGGTGCAATGAAAAAGGAAAGAACGATTTGTACTATCCAAGCAGGAATATAACGTGGCCCATCTTTGGCCTGCCATAATTGTGGAGAAATGATGTTTGCAATACCGAACCAGAAAAGGACCATTGCATTTCTAGTCAACTTTTTGCTGTAACCCGAACAGCTAGTAGAGTTCCAACTGAACATTAAAATCCATGGGACTCCAAAAACTGGGGATGCTAAACACAGCATTGCTAGTAAAGCGATCTTTTTCTCCCATGGAATAGTAACTAGAGCAATAGAACCTACGAATGATGGAATTGTCCAGAACACGACAGAAAATGCAGTATAATTTTTGTGGTATGTTAGAAATACAGTTGCAATAACCGCGCATATAGCAGCAAATCCACCAGCAGCTACTGAGACCAGTGTAGAGTCTAAATTTGTGATACGGCCAATACCCTCAAATAGTAGGGTTTGTTGATATGGAAGGTTATTAGCCAATTGCTGAAGTAAAAAAAAGCAACAGAACAGCCAGGAAATAGGGTCCCTTAGAGCCTCTCTCACCTGATATTTCTTAATCACTTTTTGTTCAATAGACGATCCAGTCGTTTCTTGAACTCTTCTGATAATCCAAACCTTTTCTTCAGTCGAAAAAAACTTGGCATCGGTTGGGTTATTAGGGTAGATGAAGGCCACCAAAATTGTTAACAAAAAGGTGAAGCCACCAATAATAATCATGAACAATTTCCAAGTAGGAATGTGTGAATTTGCATATAAAATACCGTACGCAATAAAACCAACGGGGATAGTGACACCAAGACAGGTTGAGTAGAATACCGGTGCAGTAGCAGCTTTTTCTTCAGCTGTCAAAAATTGACTCATTGTAGTGTTCAAACATGGGACAGCAATAGATTCAACAAAGCCTAAGAAAAACCTCAAAGCATAAACACCTTGGTAGTTGTACGCTGTACAGTGCAGAAAGATAATAACCGTCCATAGAAATACCATGGTGGTGACCACTCTACCCAAAGGAAGTTTTTGTACAAATATCATGTTCACTTGACCGACAATGTATCCGACATAAAAAAGCGTGTTTGAATTGTTGTATTTGTTTTGATCCAAACCAGTATCCTCCCAAAATCCAAAGATGGATGCGTAAGAGGCCGTGGCTTTATCCGCATAAAGGATCAAGTTAATAAAAGCAGTTAATGAGACAATGATCCAGGTAACTTTCCTAGACAGTTTACGTTCCTGCTCGGGGGTAATGGGTGCAACTTGTGAATCATGCTCTTCCAAAAACTTTAAAGTGGTATCCGCATCCCTCGAGCTAACGACCTTGTACCCATCGATATTCTTCAATTCTTGCTCATCTGCATGTGAAATAACATGGCCTGCCTCTATAAAAGGAGATGAGGTTGAATGAAAGTTCTTATCCTCGACCTTCACGATCTGATCCTCTACCGAAGAAGACGAAGCGTTTCTGTCAGTGCTTACACTCATTGTTTGATGATGATGCTAACATGTTACATAATTGAGTCTTATTGTAACGCAAATTACATTTATTTATATACTTTTATCGTGATCTTGATGAAGACAAAACGACACATAGCAATAGGTGCAAATGCCACACTTACTGTCAGCACCGAAGATTGAGTGCCACATTTTTTCTCGCTTTCTCAAACTACTTCTTTCCAGTTGAGACTATCCCGAAACTAAGTCCAAATTGTATCTTAAATCCGGCACCCATCAAACACCTAGACACCGCATACAACTCTCGAATTAGTAATAGCTGCCTTTCTCACAATGCCAGCGGATAATTCGCAAAATATCTAAACCCAAGGATAAGTTAACGCGGCAATTTTTAGGTATTGGTGGTTTGGAGGCAATTTTCGGCAGCAACAGAGAGAGAACCTGGCGTTTAGTGACCTTTCGACATAAGCGGCTGACTTCTTTTCGAGAGTGTCGCAACTTACAAAAGAACCCCGCTCTGCTTTCGAATACTCGGCAAGGCGCTCGAGCATACTTTTCACTGCATCCGAGTCTTTACTGACAATAGAGCCGCAATTTTAGTACCTGTATGCTTTTGAGCTACGCAGACCAACTGCGGCTTAGGAAAGTCATTGAGCCTTACTTAGTACTCACTTTTAGACGGGAGTAATAGAAAAACGTGACGGTTCTACTTACCCACCTAACGAAGATCTGACGGTTCTGGGCATTTGTATACAACTGATGTTGTGCTCAAGTATACTTAATTTTGCAAGCCTTGGACTAAAATGGTGTAAGTCTTTTTGTTGCCGACATAATGGCGGGGCTTCCTTCCTCATTTCTTCTTTAACAAAGGCTTGAGGTTTAGACAATGACTTTTTTCGTTGGAAGCAGTTTTCCCATGTTGTAATTCCTCTCTTGAGCTAGACTCTTGAGAGAGTCTCAGATTTATTTTTGCCTTTTGAACTAACGACAAAATGCTTTTTGCATTACAAATTTACAAGAAATACTACTTTAATGTGATATTCTATACTACGTTGCTTTTTAGGTCACAACTCTTTCTACCTTTCTGGCTGTCTTACAAAACTGTCAGTCATATAACACGAACCACCAAGACCCTTCCATTCAACGGTCGCTTGTAGAAGATTGAACTTCAACTTTGAGTTAGTTGGATGGATAGTCTGCCACCAAGCGTACGGTAGTTTGTTTTGTGCTGAAGGATAATCTAAAGAGTACTATTTTAGTGCAACTACAGAACGCCTCAAAGCTATATGCATGAATGATAGACAGCAAGGTTGTATTGTACAAAACAAGCAAGCCGTACGTATGATTAATGACCATGCGGAAACTCTTGTTTCCTACGAGTTCACTGCGAATACGTCCATATCTCAGATGCAACAAATATTATAGGGCTTTAAATTAATTCACAACACTCCAACCTCACTTGATTTGTTAACCTAAACTTAGATTTTCCAGCACACCTAGAATTGAGCGCCTGACTATCTTTATTGAGTGATAGAGCATTCTCAGAGAGGATTATATTTTTTTGAACAGTATTCTAGCTTTACAATATTTCCAACTAATTAAGCCCACAGTATTATGCCCCTAGTAATACTTTTGATGATGACGCTATCTTGGAGCATCTGAAAACAAAAGAGAAAACGAATAGTACAAAGCTACAGCAAATAAATACTAAATTCTTATCCATACAATTTCTCACTACTGCTTTTATCACAATAAATTTGTACATTGTGAGCTGGATGCAAACAAACTGTCCAAATCCCCTTTTTTTCTTGTAAAGTAGCTAACGAAATATGTTAAAGTCTATGTTAAATCAGAGGTTTACTGTTATTCATACACATCACATGATGTATTCTCAATTATACTTTAACATTGACGCAGCATTATACATCGCAGAGTAAAGTCGGTAAAATAGTATATCATTTGATTTTCCTTATAAGCTGATAAAGCTTTTTTTTTTAAGTCAACAATAGTTAAGTCGGGTACTCGTTTCAAGCATCTTTTCGCCTTAAGTAATATTATTACTCTTTCAGATCTCAATTACTACTCTCCATGCACGTGATTCGCGTATTAGGTGATATGAAAATTTTTTTTTCGCTTCGTCACTCGACGTTCAAAAATGAACATTAAATCTCGAAGTTTTCCAAAGGGAAGTTTAAATAAACCGCTAACTCGAATCGTCTTTCTGCAGAAACTTACTGTTGACATAACCGGGGCATAATCTGCATTTTTTTGTTATTTTCTTTTGGCTTTTAATTGTTATCATTTTCCCTGATTTGATTTACACAGCATGAGTACCACTACCAATGTCCACGATATAGGCTATGCTTTCTTGAAGACATACTATCAAAGGATGCATTCTGATCCTACTAAGCTTCATCACTTATACTCTACTACTGCGGAATTGACACACATCAATTATCAATTAGATGTTGATACAAAGTCAGATATCCTACCAACTATAAAGCTGATTGGCAAAGAAAACATTAATAAGTTCTACACAAGGAACAACAAGCGAGTAAAAGATATCAGAGTTAAAATTGATGCTTGTGATTTTCAATCCACAGGCCCTAGTAACTCAAGCATTTTGATCATGGCGTTGGGTGAAATGTGCTGGTTTAATACTCCAAGTTACAGATTCTGCCAAACCTTTATTCTAAGTCCTGTCACTAATAACCCTAAAATGTATGATGTCACAAATGATATAATCCGTTTTATTCCTGATGTTTTCAAGGCTACCTCAAAGCCATCAGAGGAAAACGAGAGTAGCACAGCAGAAGAGCAGATACAAAAGGCGGTAAACGCAGAACCTAAAACAATGGTGGAAAACGGCGGGGAAAATCAAGTGACCAAGATTAATGATGAAGATAAAAAGGATGATGTAAAAGAAGAGAAGAAAGAAGAGAAGAAAGAAGAGAAGAAAGAAGAGAAAAAGGAAGAGAAAAAGGAAGAGAAAAAGGAAGAGAAGAAAGAAGAGAAGAAAGAAGAAAAAAAGGAAGAGAAGAATGAGGAAAGAAAGAAGGAAGAAGAACTTAAGAAACAGGCTAAAAAAGAGGAATTGAAAAAACAAGAGAAGAAAGAAGAGTCCAAAAAAGAAGAGAAAAAGGAAGAATCTAAAAAGCAGGAGAAAAAGGAAGAGATAAAGAAGGATGATAGAAAAGAAGAACAAGTTGATGAAAAGTTCCAGGGTGCCAAAAAGGATGATGCCAAAAAGGATGACACCAGAAAATCAGAGCTTCAACAGCCAAAAAAGCTAAACTGGGCTTCTAAAATTGCCAGCACAGATTCCAAAGAGGTTCCTAACGTGTCTACCAACTACATCAGGGCAGAGCCTCAGCCTATTCAAACTTCCAGAAGATCTATAGAAAGAAAGTCTTCATCCCCAAACGGCCAAACTAGAGATCCTAAGCAAACATTCAAGAAAAAGCTAATCAATTTCGTCAACAAGGATGGCTTTTATCCAGTGTATGTGCGCGGTACTGGTGGTGTCACTGACGAACAATTAATTGGCGCTTTCGAGAAAGAATTTGGCACAGTCAAGAAAATGTCTTCTCAAGCAACCTTTGCTGTAGTAGACTTTGAAGATCAACATTGTCAGTCAGATGCTATCGAAAGAGGCACGCTGAGGATTAACAACGTGGATGTTCACATAGAGCCAAAGACTTTAAAAAAATCAGCATCTTCAGCATCATCATCTTCTTCCCCTTCGCCATCTTCTGCTCAGCGTTCTGGTAGAAAACACACAACCAAAAAAAGAGATTAGGATAGAAACAGCAAAATTAGTAATCTTCTACAGGCAAATTAGAAGAAAACAAAGTCCTGATGGGACAACAATTCTTTTAAAAAAAATAAGAGTTATCAAAAAACTAGACGAAAAAACAGAAAAAGAGAAACATAACGACTGCAATAAAATAGACTACTAAGATGAATTTAAAATGCTCATCGAAAATCCCCACCTTCTCGCATCAATTTATATAGATTATAAATTACCGCCTAATTCCAATAACCTAAAGTGTATATAGTGTACCAATAATTTTCCTGATAGTTTGTTCTCATTTGCAACTTCTATTAGTATCATGGAAAAACCGTAAAGGTAGTCTTTTAAAACCTCTGCCAATTTTCTAACAACAAAACAGGGCCAGGAATCTAAGTTAGAAAAACTTGCTAAAGCACCAAAGCTGCACATCTAATATTTATGAATTAAAATATGTTTTGTAAATCGGGTCTGGGGTAAGGTACTTGATAATAAAAACCAATTGTAATTCTATCAGCGTAACCATCAAAGCGGATCAAGGTTAAATTCATAAAGCTTTTCGAGGTACTCCTTGTTGGGATATCAAGAGTATGCGTATTTTCTGTGTTTTGTTTGCATCAAAGATAGTAATTAAGGTGCCTTAAATATTCAGAATGTTCCTTTCAGATGTGCTCTTTGCGTGCCCTCGTATGTAACGCAAGTACGGAGATATTGGGCTCACTGTATTTGATGGAAGCGCTTTCATGGTCTCACCAATAGACTATATAATTATACAGAATACAGCGCATCAAACCGAAATAAAAACTGATCTTTTCTGCTGAATGCTCTGGTACAAATATTATCGTCTTTATACTGTAGCTTCTGCTGATACCGTAGAGTACGCAGTTAAAACCCCAAACCACTTCATCATTGATTCTAAAAAGTACATTACCTGTTTTTGTACATGAATTTTACCAGGTTCTGGCCTCTTTAAATTGAAGTTGTGAATATTCTCCAAGCAATCATATATTTTAAAATTCAATATTACGACTGAAGCACTTTATATATATATACGAATTTAATATCTATCCGTACAATGGAAGCCAATTACATTATAGTTTCTAATCCTTGCTCCTAGTTCTTTTTCCGGAAATTCACAGCTTTTGAATCACGGTCTGATACCACTGTGGAGCTGCTCATTAGGTGACGAGAATACGATAGCGTGCCCTTACTTTTAAATGAGAAAGACTTCTGTGCTAACCTTGGTAGATCAAATTAACAGTCTAAATTACTAGATATACCAATAGAAGAACTTGGTCACATATTTTTCTTTCTCAAGGCTTTTAGAAATGAGAGTTGTATCACTATTTCGACATACAACTTGTATAGCAGTCATTATTTTTAAGTCTTGTTTGGAGCCAAAATGGCCATCTTTCCCAAATATCGTGCAACATGGAGACATTCTCACACACTTTTGAAGCTAATTTAAAAACGCTGAAATAAATATCTCCAGACTACGAGAGTTTTCTTATTCTCATCTCGCATTTCTTCAAACCCAAGGTTTCCATATAGGATTACAGAGCAGAGATAATACTGCTTCGTCTTCAACTCAAGGTCTCATTCTGCCCAAATTCAATGTGAAAAGCGATACAAAACCATTCATAGGCAGATTCGACATTTCATCATGTTTCTGCGTCCCTAGCAATAGAAAAGACGCCGAGGAGCATCTTTTGCGCTAGATTTTTACAACAAAAGATAAAGCAACAAATACTCCTTTATTTCAGGCTATGGACCCCAAAACATGACTGATTCATGCAATTGGGTTGACTTTTCCTTGGCTCTACTCTCTGGACCTTTAGCGTACGAACCTGGCTCTGCAAACGCTTTGTGATATTTAGTGTTTTCACATAAAGAGCATCTGGACTATGTACTGCACCATACATAGAGAACTGAATCAAAATTTTACTCTTATTTGTTCATAGCAGCAGTACATAAGACGATCTGGTTTATGATACCGATTCCCACTACAGTGTTTGATAGACACGGGGGGAGAATCGCATACTTTTTACCTCGTAGTGTATGCGTTCTTACGATTTTGTTGTTTTCCAGACAGTCATGTGGTTTTCCGTTGATAGGAAAATTGACTTGTGTAGAAGCCAATCACAGTATTCAACTTATTCACGTTAGCATTCGTCCTGTTATACCATGCTAGTTCCACCAGCTAACTTTGGGGTTGCGGAAGACGGCATATGTATGTTAGGTTGTTTCAAAAGCCACTTCAATTGCTAATCGATGGTACTAACTATACTCAGACCGTTGTTCCAAAATAGAAACACTTAATTTATCGTTTTTAGAGACCCTAAACCTGAAAACGGTTATTATTGTTGGTGGCCAAGAGCCGTCTAAATTTTTTAAGGAATTTTTCGAACAATGGTGTATAAAATGTCATGTTGTCAAAACTACAGATGTCTCTTCTACTTTGGCTCCAGTAAATATTGGACCTCACAACGAAAAAACAGTCGAGAATGCTTCCACAAAAAACAGATCCCGTAATTCAGATGTCCAGTACGAATTAACGGACAACGACGACTTGATGCTTATTAAAGTGAGGAGTTTGAAAGTGATTTTCAAGCTTTTACTGGATACCAAGAATTACAACACGTTGTTGGTGGATAAAACATCGATTGTTGTGGGAATGTTGAGAAAAATACAGAAATGGAGCATATTCTCAATAGTGAATGAGTACAGGCTATTTACTGGAAAGAATAGTAGTTATTTTGCAGAGACATTTTTGGAACTAGTAAACATAAAGGTCGTGCAAGAGCAGGAAGACAAATTGATAGAGGACGTGAACAATCTGAGCAACAACCAGAATTTAATGCCAGCAGATATGGTTAGACGAGCTTCTACGCAAGAAATTGTCAATGAAACAGATCTATACCTGTCTCCTACTTTACCGCGACACATTATCCGCGTACTTGAAGAAGCTGAGGCAGAAGCAACGACCTCCTCTGTCGCACAAAGGATGGAACTACTAAAAAGATCGCAATCCAATCTCGGAATATTTGGACACAAGTATAGACTGGCCTTTAACAAAAGAGAAAGATGCGATTATGAATACTATAAATCCAGAGGCCAGAACTCCTTAGAGCTCAACATTCCTGGAGAATCGTTTTTACCAACATGGTTTAAATTTCAAAGAGATCTATGGGAACAAGAAAATACCGAAGAGGAGCATAACTTCTATAAAGAAAGTATCTTCGTGTGACTAAATGTATCACATCTTCAAAATGGAAAAGGTGTTTGAGAAGTTGCGTCACGAGGACTCAACTGCATCTAGTCCACTCTGCAAAAAGTAACGTGAAGTAACTTTATGGGATTCGTTTACTACAACTACCTAGATGATGGCATAGCTATAGAGATAAATTCCCAATGTACTTTTTTAAAAGAGAAGAAAGAGCAAGACCAAGAGAGAGTTATAAATTCTGGAGAAACGTTTTTATACCCAGAAAATTTTCGTTCTTTTTCGCGGAGTCACGTGCAACAGCATAGCTCCTTTACAGTTTTAGGGCTGGTTAGGAGGTTTTTATGGCATCAATAGACTCAAAAGTAAAGATAAAGATCTCTTCTTTGGAGGCAATCGTACAAGAGTTGTATGTGCTGTAATCGTCCATAGCTTTCGTGCTTTTTTCCATTGGAAAATAATCTCACACCGAAACTCCACCTACAAGTATCATAATTCAACAGCCGAGGTATCTAAAATTCCGGGGGAAAATCGATTTTTCCATAAAAAGATTCATACCATCGAAATTCCACCGCTATTTCATAAAGTTTTGAAACTAATCCTATATAAATGAGTACATTTTTTTTCAGTTTATTCACCTTGCCACTCCATTGGCCTCCAGTACTTATCTCCTTTAACCACAATATTATAGATTAAAATGGTTAAAAACGTTCTGTTGTTAGGCTCTGGTTTTGTCGCCCAACCAGTTGTAGACGTTTTGTCTGCCACTGAAGGTATCAATGTCACTGTTGCTTGTAGAACTTTGTCAAAGGCTCAAGGTTTAGCTAAGGCCTCTGGTTCCAACGCTATTTCCTTAGATGTTTCTAACGATCAACAGTTGGATGCCGCCTTATCTCAACACGATCTTGTTATCTCTTTGATCCCATACACATACCATCCAAATGTTGTCAAGAGTGCTATCAGACTAAAGAAAGATGTGGTTACCACTTCTTACATTTCTCCAGCTTTGAAAGAGTTAGAACCACAAATCAAGGAAGCTGGTATTACTGTCATGAATGAAATTGGTTTGGACCCAGGTATTGATCATTTGTATGCAGTTAAAACTATCGATGAAGTTCACAAGGCTGGTGGTAAGATAAAGTCATTTTTGTCTTACTGTGGTGGTCTACCAGCTCCAGAAGATTCAGACAATCCATTAGGTTACAAATTTTCCTGGTCTTCTAGAGGTGTGTTGTTGGCTTTGAGAAACTCCGCCAAGTACTGGAAAGATGGCAAGATTGAGACCGTCTCTTCTGAAGACTTGATGGCCTCTGCTAAGCCATACTTTATCTACCCAGGTTACGCTTTTGTTTGCTACCCTAACAGAGACTCCACTTTGTTCAAGGAGTTGTACGAAATTCCAGAAGCTGAAACTGTTATCAGAGGCACCTTGAGATACCAGGGCTTCCCAGAATTTGTCAAAGTCTTGGTTGACATGGGTATGCTACAAGATGAACAAAACGAGATTTTCTCTAAGCCAGTTGCTTGGAATTCTGCTCTCGCTCAGTTCTTAGGTAGCAAATCTTCTTCCAAGGAGGATTTGGTCGCTTCTATCGACTCCAAGACCAAATGGCAATCCGATGAAGACAGAGAAAGAATCTTGTCCGGTTTGGCTTGGTTAGGTTTGTTTTCTGACAATGTAATTACACCAAGGGGTAACGCTTTGGACACTTTGTGTGCCACTCTAGAAGAGTTAATGCAATATGAAGAGGGTGAGCGTGATATGGTTGCTTTGCAGCACAAGTTCGGTATCGAATGGGCTGATGGCACCACTGAAGTCAGAACTGCTACTTTGGTCGACTACGGTAAGCCAGAAGGTTACAGCTCCATGGCCGCCACAGTCGGCTACCCAGCTGCAATTGCTACCAAGTTTGTCCTAGATGGTACTATCAAAGGACCAGGTTTGCTTGCTCCATACTCACCAGAGATCAATGACCCGATCATGAAGGAGTTGAAGGACAAGTACGGTATTTACTTAAAGGAAAAAACCATTGCTTGATCCGGGTCGAGTAATTTTTCCTGTAATTTCATAATCCCTGAGAAACTGGTATTTCTCAGTAAATATATAGTCTTTAGCAAATTTAAATTATTACTATATTTCAGGAGACATTTTACAGGAAACCTACAAGAAGTATCCTGGTCCAGTAATGGTTGGTATTTAAATTTCAAAGATTTTGAAGATTTCGCGACAGCATATTTAGGACTTTAAGACGGACGGTGTTACGAAAATTCCGTGCGCATGTCCATCACCTAGAAGCACAAGCTTAGCACAAACTGATCATTATCTAGCATATGATATTTAGAGTGGAAATAGTGGCATCATGCAACAGGACCAAGTGTTGTTCACATGCATTGCGACGATATCTAGATGGGAACACTAGCTATATATGATACAAGATATGGATGCGTCTGTGAGCCTAATAGACGTGTTAATACACTAGACATTTGAACATTAGCTTTACTACTCGAACTCATTGAAAATATTTAATGAAATTATTGAAAACCGTTGCAGAATATCTATAACGTCCAACGGGTTGTTAAAATAACATTTCAGTACTTTATGATCCGCCAAAGCACTACGAAATCAGTTAAAAAAATCCGGATACTTTGAGAGGTGATTATTAACTAATGGGCAACAGACGATATGATCGATTAAAAACATTCTGAACTTTACATTATTGAAGATGCAACATTTTTTTTTAATATTAAATATTCTTTAAGTTCAAGAGTCAATTATAGCTATGGCTGTAATTAATGTATTTTAATTGCTAGAGCCAACATATTTTTATGGTTTTTTCTTAATTTAAGTCAGAAACATTGCCAAATTTGTTTAGTCTTTACATTATTATTCGTCTGCTAAAAATGGTTTACAGAAATATCTTCCAAATTTGTTTTTTTTTTTTTTTTTAATTTTGATATTTATCTATAACGACTTTTATAACTGCTTTTTTTTTTTTTTTTTTTTTTTTTTTTTTGAGTACGTTTAGTTGTACATGTCTAAATACATTCTCATTAAACATCATAGTCTCTATTTTAATGCCGTTTGTGCCTTGAAACAAATCGTGACACCTCTTTTCTAAATTGTGTATCAAATTTCACCAATTGCAAAGTGCTGTATAGGAATTGTAGCGTATGCGCAATCGTTATCAGATGATACCAAATTGGGTTTCTAGCCAATGCTGTATTCCCCAAGAGTACCAGTTAGAGCGTATCTATTGTTCTCACCTTCTAAAGGCTCCTTACTAATATCGAAAAATTCTATCTATGGCGTAAATTCTGAAAACTTCCTCTGCTTGAATGTGTTCCTTCGTCAAGAACTCCTCCCGGATTACAGGCTGATTAGGAATAAATCAGACCATGCTTAAAAAGTAACTTCGATAGTCACCGCAAGACCATATATCAAATAAAGCGTTTACGTTTGTTTGTTTATTTTTTTTTTAGCTTTTCCTTCATTTGAAGCTCCAACTGACTATGATATTCTAACTTTTTGACTAATCCTTTAGATGAGATGGAAATTGTCTAACGTATAAATCTGCAGCTCCCGGAAATCCACGGAATGCGGATGATTCAGCGGTGTTGAACGATACTATGTTCTAGATAAGCATGTTGAGCTGTTTCAATTTGAGCCCGCCGGCTTGCGAAACAAGATATCAGTTCTTTTCTCGACAGGAAGGGCTTCCTTTTCAGTGACAACAAGTTGCCCAAATCTGTTCAAGTTTTTTTGCATCTTTTTGAACTATTTATCAAACAGGATAGACCCCTGTCTCTGATTTCCTCCGCAAATGCTTGGTTATATTGGAATACTTGGACGCAGACTCGTACTTATCCAAATCCTGTTCTGCGATGTATTATTATATACCTTTTTACGAAGACTATCATTTTTACTTGAAGTCCCAAATTATTATCATCAGATATTGATATTCCACGTCAAACAATTCTTCAATTTACGGAACAGTGACCAATTGAAACGGCATAGTTAAAAGATACAATTAAGGAAATCTCAGAAATGTCTAATACCCACGAATCTGGCGGATTTTGGAATAAATTCAAATCTTCTACAAAATCATTATCGTCATCTCTTTCACAACTTTCACTAAAATCAGAGCACGATGGTGACACGCCAACTTCAACCTTGGTACATAAGGCTCTGGTAAAGCATTATACTAAACAAGAACCTTTTCAAGGATACCCAGATTGGCTGGGTCATAAAGAGGAGCTACCAAATGAAGAAAAAGTGTTACGGAAGCAAAAGGGACATGTACATGACCCAAGAGGAGCTGGGGCAGTACGGGCAACATCTTCAACAGAGCATCAAACAAAGATAGCACTAGAATCTGCTCCTGTTAAAAAAACTGCTGGTATGTCTTTTCAAAGGATTTATACTAGCTCGACTTCAGTGAGTCAAAACTCCCAAGAAACTAGTTTCGAACATCGAACTGTGAACTGGGGGCAGAGCAAAACAACACAAGCAGGAACACAGCAGTGCCAACAAGTGTCATCATCAATGCTTATGCGGGAGCGTTTAAAACGCAATAATCAAAAATCTTCATTTGACTTTTGATTATTGACAATGGCACGTTACCATTTATCCTGACTTTCAGTAGTTTTATCACTACTTTGTCACTTTGGCGAGCCTTGAAACTATTGGTGTAAAAACCGTTGCTACAGGTGTACATTCAACATAAAAAATTTGTGTGATCTACTGATTCTGTGTCTTAGATATCATGATAGGCAAATTTATGTACCTTTGGTTTAACTATGTGCAAGCTACGGGCGGGTAGATTATCAAATGGTCAGGGAGAATTACAGTATCACTTCAAACCAAAATTGACTATTCTGTGAGCTGAAGCATTTATAAAGGTAAACCAAAAACTGAACATATAGATATTTACCCAGACACTACTGCATACTAAGTCATGGTTACATTTTGCAGATGAGCAAGAATAAACGATAACATCTAGCTGATGTAACCAAAATTGAAGAAGATAAAAATATAAATATATTGCAACGTACTAGTTCTTACAGTGGGGTTTATTTCAACTAAAATCAAGCATAAAATGCGATAGACCTTTCAAGGTACTTACACCAGCATAGGAAAAGCAGCCGAGCATCTAGTCAAGGGTATTCACAAAAATTCAGTTACACTACTTTCTTTAAAAAAAAAGAAAAATCAACACTCTCCTTTCTAAACTTAAACTTCAAGTATACCGTGGAACGAATGTGTAGTTAATATTGTGTAAAATGTTACAGGTTCTTTGGACATATTTAAGTAAAAACGTTACGTTTTAGCAGATTCAAAGTCGAAGATGGGGTGAAAGGCTAAACATTCGAATGATTCTCTGCCTTCAAGAAAATTGAATGTTATCTTGGTAAGCAAAAAATATTTGTTTTCTTAGCGCATAGTGCGGTGAATATTCTGATTACGTTTTCCGTCTAACAAGAACATAAATACTCAAGTGTTCTACTGGATTTAAAAACCCAGGTATAAATATCTACCAAAAAAGCTGCTACTTGACCTGTTGTATTTCAAGTCTTTTAAAGCGGGAAAACGCAGTTGATATTTCTGTTTATAACCAACTATAAGATAATTATCCGGTTGTCACACATAAGTTTCCCGCTTCTAAGAATTCTGCGGGCTTTGCTACTTTTTCCACGTAAAAAGATATCAAGATATCAATCCACGTTGACATATAACACCATGTTATAGGTCAGCCATACCATAGAACATGGGTGGCATTAAAATTGCGATTGACAGAGGCGGTACTTTTACAGACTGCATAGGTAATCCAGGATCTGGCAAGCCTGAAGACGATGTCGTAATCAAGTTGTTATCAGTGGATCCAAAGAATTATCCTGATGCACCATTAGAGGGTATCAGACGTTTATTAGAGATTTTCCAAAAGAAGGCAATCCCTCGTGGAACAGTTTTGAATATCTCTGATGTTGACAGTATTAGAATGGGTACCACCTTAGCGACCAACTGTGCCTTAGAAAGAAATGGTGAGCGCTGTGCCCTAGTAACCACAACGGGTTTCAAAGATGCTTTGCTCATTGGTAATCAAACAAGGCCCAAGATTTTTGATTTAGCTATAAAGAGGCCATCACCTTTATATGAAATGGTAGTAGAAATAGACGAAAGAGTTACCCTAGAAGATTACTCCGAGGATCCGAAAAACGAAAAATCTACTGCTAGCATTGCAGAAGGTACTGTAATTGGTAAGAGTGGCGAAGTCGTCAGAGTGCTCCAGAAACCCGATGAAGCTGGAATTAGATCCACACTGCAACTAGTCTATAACACTGGCATCCGGTCAATAGGTGTTGCCCTCTTGCATGCCTACACTTTTCCAGATCATGAAAAACTGGTCGGTAAAATTGCCCGCGAAATTGGGTTCACCCATGTCTCGTTGTCTTGTGAAGTCTCTCCCATGATCAAGTTTATTCCCCGGGCCAATAGTTCCATCGCGGATGCTTACTTGACTCCTGTTATCAGAAAGTATCTGGACAACATCGAAGCAGGTCTATCGTGCGCCCAAAACACGAACATACAGTTCATGCAATCAGACGGTGGCTTGGTCGACGCCCACAGCTTTTCTGGTTTGCGTGCTATCTTGTCAGGTCCTGCAGGCGGTGTCGTTGGATACTCTTCCACCTGTTACAACACAGAAAACAATATTCCACTAATTGGATTTGATATGGGTGGTACATCGACAGACGTCAGCAGATTTGGTGACGGTAAACTGGAACATGTCTTTGAAACTACCACTGCTGGTATAGTGATCCAGTCTCCACAGCTGGACATAAATACTGTTGCTGCTGGGGGGAGTTCTCGTTTGTTCTGGGAAAACGGTCTATTCCGTGTCGGCCCTGAATCTGCAACTGCAGAGCCAGGTCCAGCTGCTTACCGTAAAGGTGGTCCGTTGACCATTACGGATGCAAATTTGTTTTTAGGTCGCTTGGTTCCTGAATTCTTCCCCAAAATTTTTGGCCCAAACGAGGATGAATCTTTGGACTTGGAGATCACGACTAAAAAGTTTATGGAGCTCACCAAAGTTATCAACAAAGATTTGGGCACCGATATGTCTCCAGACGAAGTTGCGTATGGTTTTGTCAAGGTGGCAAACGAGGCTATGGCTAGACCGATCAGAACTTTGACTGAGGCAAAGGGTCACATAATCTCTCAGCATAGATTAGTCACCTTTGGTGGCGCTGGTGGGCAACATGCTGTTGCCGTTGCTGAATCTTTGGGTATCGACACAGTGTTGGTTCACAGATACTCTGCCATTCTGTCGGCATATGGGATGTTTTTGGCAAATGTCGTAGAGGAATCCCAGGAACCATGCTCCTTTGTTTTGAGTGAAACTGGCAGCAAAGCCAAACTTTTGGGCAAGTTTGAGTTGCTATCCTCCATCGCGGCTACAAAACTTCATAAACAGGGCTTTGCAGATAGCGATATCACTTTTGAAAAATACCTAAACCTAAGATACGAAGGTACAGAAACTAGCTTGATGGTACTGCAGACTACCGAAAATGACAGTTGGAATTTTGAAGAAACTTTTAGCCAACTGCATAAGCGTGAGTTTGGCTTTTCTTTCACAAACAAAAGTATCATCGTAGATGATATTAGAGTAAGGGCAGTTGGGCAATCAAACTTCAGAAAAGAAGAACCTGTCGACAATCAGCTTGCTAGGCTTGGAAGAAGGCACGTTGACGCTAGCTCGGAATCCAGCTTTTTCAAAAAAGTTTACTTTAATGACAAGCGTGTCAAAACACCGGTATATAGGATCGACGAAATGCCGTTGGGAAGTGTTATCGAAGGACCTGCTATCTTGGCTGACGGTACCCAGACAAATATTATCCCACCAAATGCAGAGGCTGTTGTGTTAAAGTCGCACGTTTTCATCAAAGTCATATCAAAAACTGAGGAAAGTGCCGGTAAAGACAACACGACAGTCAATCCTGTATTATTATCGATTTTTGGCCACAGGTTTATGGATATTGCCGAGCAAATGGGTAACCAGTTAAGAAAAACTTCAGTGTCTACTAACGTTAAGGAAAGATTAGACTTTTCGTGTGCTTTGTTTGATCCAGATGGTAACTTGGTCGCCAACGCGCCGCATGTTCCAGTTCATCTGGGCTCTATGTCAACCTGCATTTCTGCGCAAGCCAACCTATGGAAAGGCAAACTAAAAAGCGGCGATGTTTTGATCACCAATCATCCAGAAATTGGAGGTACGCATTTACCCGATATCACAATTATTACTCCCGCATTTTCTGAAAGTTCTAACGAGTTGATCTTTTACGTGGCATCTAGGGCTCACCACGCAGACATTGGTGGTATTCTGCCAGGCTCTGTTCCTCCGAATTCCAAAGAACTATACGAAGAAGGCGCCGCCATTTATTCTGAATTGGTTGTTAAAGGGGGCGAATTCGACGAAGCTCTGGTAAAAAGAGTACTATTTGACGAACCAGCTCAATATCCAGGGTGTTCTGGTTCAAGACGGTTAAGTGATAACATCAGTGACTTGAAGGCCCAAATTGCTGCCAACACCAGAGGAATACAACTAATCAAGCGCCTAGTTGATGATTTTGGTCTGGAAGTTGTAGTGAGGTACATGAAGGCTATTCAGGACAACGCGTCTTCTACTGTCAAAAAGATGCTAAAACTTTTAACCGAACATTTTGGTGCCACGGAATTTACTGGTGAAGATTACATGGACGATGGCTCGCTCATTAAATTAAAAGTCACGTTGGATGTCGAGAAGGAATCATATGTTTTTGATTTTGAGGGCACATCTCCTCAGGTTTATGGAAATCTAAATGCTCCAGTTGCAATCACCAACTCCGCTATTCTGTACTGTTTGCGGTGCTTCGTTGATGAAAACATCCCACTAAATCAAGGTTGTCTGAAGCCAATCACCATCAAAATCCCGAAAGGATCTATTTTGAGCCCAACTAAAGGTGTTGCTGTTGTTGGTGGCAACGTCATGACGTCCCAGAGAGTAACAGATGTGATTTTGAAAACCTTCAAGGTGATGGGAGATTCCCAAGGCGATTGCAACAACTTCACATTTGGCACAGGCGGTAACGATCCGGAAACCGGTGCATATACCCAAGGCTTTGGCTACTATGAGACAATATGCGGCGGTCACGGTGCTGGCGGAGACTCTTGGCGGGGATCTGGTTGGAACGGTACGCATGCAGTTCACACCAACATGACAAACACTAGAATGACCGACGTTGAGATATTTGAAAGAAGATACCCAGTTATTTTAAGAGAGTTTTCGATCAGGCAAGGCTCCGGGGGTGGTGGTAAATATAAGGGTGGTAATGGTGCTATTAGGGATGTGGAGTTTCGTGTTCCGGTCCAAGCTTCTATATTGTCCGAACGTCGTGTTAATGCACCTCATGGTATTGAAGGGGGTGGAGACGGCGCCCGTGGCATAAACTTGTGGATTCGTCAGGACACCGGTGCTGTTATCAATATAGGTGGAAGAAATACTATAAACGCCAAACCAGGTGACCGTGTTATTATTATGAGTCCAGGTGGTGGTGGGTATGGTACCGTTTAACATGTCCGTAATCAAGGTTGTAAATAGTCGTATACCATGTTATTCAAAAAATCTAAACATCCTGTGGTCTGGTATTATGTTCTAGATATGGAAAAGTAAATTTAAGCAACTCACTACTGGCACTTTTGCTGAGGAGGAAAGCGATTTCCTAGATGGCAAAACCTTCTCTGCTAAGAAGCATTTTGCGGGGCTTGAGTTTCAACAAAAAAAAATGCACCACAACTTTCATAGTGTTCCTAACGTTGTGGGTTGGCTGCTTCTTTGACGCATGCCACTAAATACCAAGGAGCTAGTAGTGAATGACCAATTGAGAAGTGTTGGCATAAGCGTATGTTAATATATATGAAAAGCCGTTGCTCTTGTCCAGCACACTATATCTCAATTATTATTCTTAACCAGGTAAATTGGCAGTTATTCCGTTAAGTGGATGGATACTGTATTAACTATAGAAAATATTACACTTGCGGACAGCCCATGCTATCTATTCACTAGTGATACCGTAGATGAGATTCTTGTAATTGGCAAAATCTACCCCATTTGGTAGTTTGTGCATGGACATTTTACAAAGGTAGGTAAAAGTCAGCAATGCTAATAAGCTCTGGCCACCCGTTGTAGAAAATAATGGGAAGCGTGGAATTCCAAGCTCGTCAGCCATTGATTCCAAGCTATACTGTTGCTGTTGCTGCTGCTGTTGCTGCTGCTGTTGAGATTGTTGCTGCTGTTGGGACTGTTGTTTAGTTATATCCTGGATGAATTTGTTTATTAAGTTCAAATCGTAAAAATTTGGCATAAATTTCTGGACCCAAGATTCATAGTCCTCTTTGTTGTTGGGCATAGAATCATTCATTAAAATGTTAACCAAAAACCCAAAGTCATATGCTGCATGATAACTCAGCCATGTAGTTTGGTCTGAAAGCAGTAGACCAGAGTCCATCATTAACTGCGCAAATTCAAATGGATCAACTCCCATTGTTTGATGTTTCTCAAAATTGATTCCAGACTTTTTTAGTAGCTCCAGCGATTCGGCGGAAACCATTTCCTTTGTGACGTCAAACTGGAAATTAAACTGCCAGGTAGATGGCACATTTTCTGGTTTACTACCAGAAGCATCACTTAAAGATATACCAATTTGTACTGGGTTCAAAAAGTCAACATTTGTACGCATGGTCTGGTAGTGGTAATCATTTTTAGATCTAAAGTTGCCAATTGGTCTTGCTATGGTTCCAACAAACTCAGTACTAATAGAAACATAGTTGTACTGGTCAATTAATTTACGAATGGAAGCAAACTCAGAGCTTAAATTATTACTCCAAACATCGCGCACTAACAAGTGGTTTGGAGGTGGAACCATAGATGGGCCCACGACGATCTGTGGTGGTAAAGTGCCTGGAGGTGGCGCTAAGCTCGATGTACCTTGCTGTAAAATGTTGACGCCTGGAGGGACACCGGTGGTCCTAGAATTCACGTTATTTAGTATTCCTGGTTGTTGAGCTTCTTGTTGACCAAAGGCCGCGTTAGCAGCATCTAACTTTTGCTTCAATAAGTAAACGTTTTGTAAATCTTGGTTATTTTCAACACCATGCATACCAGAAATCATACTGGCCTGTTGCTGCGAGAGCAATCTGGCTTGACTGATCTGTGGTGAGAATATTTGAGGACCCAGTCCTGGTGGCTGCTGCTGTTGTTGTTGTTGCTGCTGTTGTTGTTGTTGGCCTTGTGGCGGAAAAAAATGTTCCCCATTGGTAAATCCATGTATTTGGCTGTTTATTGATTGCATAATCGATACTCAGGTATCTCTATTTGCTGCTCTTCTTTCTATACATTGGAGTGGTTGTCTCGATTAAAAAATTAAGCCATCAAATTTTCCCCTGGTCTTTCAAGACTATTTGTCGTAAAAGCGTCGCGCCAGCACAAATTGTCGCCAACGAACTTATCGACAGAAGAAAATAATGGCAAGAAAAAAAGTTAGCGTATACTTGACACAAATAACAGAGCTTGGGTTGTCTAATTGCTTTTGTTAGGTCTTTTAACCTTGTGTAAGTAACCTTGCTCTAATCGTGCAAATCAATACTGGAAATGCTTGGAAATAATAATGAAATACCCTGTCTAGCTAGCCCATAGAGCCTATTCTAGAAGTAAAGGAACTCCGAATGTCAAGATATTATGATTGACCGTGTTTTTCAAGGCCTTTCTGGCGCCCCTTTAGCAGTAGCACGATAAAATAACCCTATAAAATCTAATTTACATACAATGCAGTAAAGTTACAAAAAAGGAATGAATATGTCTAAGCCGTGGACTTCTTAGCCTTTTTGGAGACCTTTGTGTTTTCCTTTTGCTCTTCGTTGTCATCTGCGCTCCTTTTTTCACCAGCCTTCTTTTTCTCGCCATCTTCAGCTTTTTGGTCATCCTTTTCTGGTGGTGGAACAAACCATGGGATTTTACCTCTGTTGAAATCGTTTAACACCTGCTTAGCAATACCACTTTCATCTGGTTCACCACCTTTAAGTAATCTACCATGTTTCCTGGCCAGTAGTTCTATAAATTCGGTAGAATCTTTCCAACCGGATATTTCGTATGTTCTTTCTAAGTGCTGCACTTTACAACGTCTTAATACGCCCGGAATATACTGCTCTGGATTAGAAACATGCTCAACTCTGACGACACCTCTGAAAAGAATATCTTCCTCGGTATCCTTACTTGATGGTGGGACAATACCCGGACAATCGATAAGGAAAATTCTCTTCATTAAGGTAATATATTGCCAAACCTTGGTCTCACCAGGAATTGGAGCTACTTGACAAACCTTCTTTTTTCTCAAAGTATTGATAATAGATGACTTACCAGTATTTGGGTAACCAATGAATCCAACGGATATCTGCTTCCTGTCAGTGTGCAACTGGGCAAATTGACGCAACAGTTGAATCAGAGAACCCTTACCAAAAGAGTTAGTGATAGAGGCGTGGAAGGCTAGAGTTGGACGATCTTTGGACAAATGTTTAACCCAAGCGGCCTAAATTTAGTAAAGTTAGTATTTTGAAACTAGTTTCACCTGTTTCAGGACCATCAAACGAAAAATAACTATAATTATAATGTGAGGTTCATTACTACAAGCAATGGAATTATCTTGAAGGGGTGTACCCATCCAAAGCTTAACTCTGAAGATCCTCCTCACTCTAAAAGCGGTGGCATACCACCAAAACGGTGGTTACCCACCTGTTTCTACCCAAGTTCTCCCAGAACGGGAGAAAAGTAGAAGGCGAGTGGTATTAATCTTCCAAAACTGTAACAGACCTTTTCGTTGATGAATTGTATTCTCGGTGGAATAGAAAACGCCCTGACAAAGAGTTTTGGTGAATCATAAGTTTGAATGTTGTCCTGGTCCTGATTAAAATGGTGAATAAATTGGAGAAAAAAAAAAACATACTGCAACCCAAGTAGGAACCAAGTCACACTTATTTAAAACAAAAATTAGATGTTTGTGTGGAGTTTCCTTCTTCATATATTCCTCGACAGATTTGCATCTTGTACCCATTGGATCTCTGGCATCTAGGACATGAATTACAACATCCGAGGAGTCAATAACTTTGTACAATTCATTCCAAATACGTTTTGATTGACCCTTATGGAAAATGGCTTCTTTTGCAATTTGTGACCAACCGTCTTCTTCATCTGTACCGTTACCCATCAACCCTAAAGTGGCATTCAGCTCCTGTTTTTCCTCATAAACCTTGTTATCAGTTTCACTGGCCTGAGCCAACTCCTCTAAACTAGAGGTGGCAACTCTAGGCTTTTTCCTTTGAGCCTTTGGGCCAAAAACTTGTTGAAAGCTTTCAGTTTCCAAGATTTTCGCAGTAGGAGATTCAGTAGTATCTTTTTCCTCTAGCAGGGACATTGGAAGCTTATTTCTTTTTAGTAACACTTGGTAGTTGTCATGTTGAGTTTCACCTAGTGCATCTCTAAAATGTTGCAATGCATCTTGTGAAATGACTCTTGTATTACCAAACCAACGGCGGTCGGGTTGAACTCTAGCAGATGGTAATGCTGTATCCTGTAAGGGGGCAGCTCTAATTAAATCACCATTTTTATTGCGAATGGATTTACCACCCTTATACATGTTCAGAAGTTGAACTTTCTTGGCATCTCTGTAAAAGTTTTCACCTTTAACTCTCAAGTTACCATCTCTAGTGTCACCTTCACGAACTCTTCTTTGCTTTTCCTTTTTACCAGTACCCATTTTAACAGAGAAGAGTAGCTATATTAAAATATTAGTGTTTAATTGAGCACGTAGAAGTGTTATAGAGGAAGATGAGATGCGATGAGCACAACGAGAAAATTTTTCATGGTGAAAAGAGCTGAGAAAAAAGAAATTCGATGAACAAAGCAGTGAGGGCTGTTTACGTACAACACGATATATATTTAGAATAAACTATGTAGGACATTATCCAAATCTTTAGAAGACTTCTGTTTGAGCTCTTCAGGGCCATCTGCTCTACTAGTCGTTACCTTACGTTGCTTGAAAGTTCTATAAATATCTGGATTTTCTTCTGCCGCTTTGCTGCCTCTCTTTTTGGATTTGATTTTGTTTATCATTTTACTCTTCTCAACATTTCTGATAAATTCGGCATTTAACTTGTTGGCCTGTGAGATCTCTAGCTGCAGCTTGGACTGTCTGATGTCGTTCTCTCTAGCAATTTGTTCGGTTAGGTCAGCCCATTTAAACCCTGAAAGGTATTTCACGTTCATGATATCGTCGTGATAAAAATTGCCCTTCTTACCCCCGATAATATTACCGTTCAGAGTCGAAGCGCATAGCTTCGCATCCTTCTTTTTTATGAATTCAGCCCAGCCTTCTTCGAATGAGGTCTTCTTATTACCGCCACTTTTTACTCTTTGCTTGTGTTTTTGGTCATCTTCCTTCTTCAAAAACAGCCGGTCGACCTCCCCAAAACGTGACAAGATTTGTCTCAGTTTTGCAGGTTTCATGTAAGGTGGGATTTTAGAAAGATATATAACCCCCGTTTTGTGTTTAGACTTCTTAGCAGCCTTTAATTTTTTTAATCTTTGCAACTTTTCTTGCTTTACTTTATCTTCGTCAATCTCCCGCGAAGTACGATCGTCACTATTCAGCTCAGATAACTCGGTAGCTTTTGCTGCAGCTTCTTTTTGGGTTTCAGATTCGGAATTTTCCTCGGCAATCAGCTTATCACTGTAGCTTTCTTCCTCTCCTTTGTGCTTTTCATCGTCTAAATCTTCGTCATCTGAGTCCTCATCTGTGATGTGCTTAGAAAATGCATCGTTTTGCTGATTTTTTTTTGAGGCAATCAAAATACCATTATCCTCTTCATCAGAGGAAAAATCCTTGAAGTCACTTTCATCACTATTCATCTTTCAACTTTGGTTTGTCTGGTTAGTTATTTCATCTGTATTCTAGGAACTCATCGAAAAAGAAGGTTGAAAAGTTTTGATTTTTTTTTTTCCGAACCTCTTCACGGAAAACTCACATATCTGCCAAAGAGGATCAAGATTAACCTGTAAACAGAAAGCTCGCAATTTCTCAAAAATTAAAGGATAAGCATATCTTGGTTTTTTTAGCAATTTTATCTTAATAGGAGGCTTGTATTCTGTAAATTTTTATTGGTTCTAGCCGGGCTAGGTGTGTGCAAACAGATGCAGAGTTGAAGCCCTCGTTTGTATTAGAAAAGCTACAGCTTATTGTCATTGCTTGACACAGCACTCGTTTGTTAGATTACTATTGCTTTCCGAGAACTCAAGAAACCAGCTATGTACTTCAAGAATTTATATTTCTTGAGGTTAGCTAAATTGATCCGATCCTTTCCATAAGTAGAGAATCTTGAAATCGATTGAAAAGATTACTTTATAGGGCTAGCGTACAAATCTCTCAAGTATATTGGAAATGATTCTAAAAGCACTTTCAACAATATGACTTTTATCGAGGGTTTAGGACAATATGAGTGGTGCCTTTTATTTGTTGTACGTTTTTTTCAAATACATAGACATTTCAAGTATGTGCCCTTTTCGATCTACGCTTCTACCCGGGAAACTTTACAAACTTTCCAAGTTTGGCAGTGGTTTGTTCCAAAGTTCTTTGTGTGCTTACGACAACCTTTGATCTTCTAAAGTATAATTCGACGAAGCAGTCAACTGCTATTTTTTATATGCTTTAACCTATGATTTGATTCGCATTAAGGTACTCAAAGATTTTTAAAATAGTTCTAATTTCCATTTAAGTGAAAGCCAGGCCATTTTTGTACTTGATTTTATATTTTAAACTATTTTCGCTGTACCCCTGCTGTATGACATCTGGTAAAGCTTTGCTTTGTTACCATTCAGCAGATTTTCTGCTTTTTTTTAGACTACTTCTCTACGTATTGTCAGGCTTTACAATAGAATGATCAGTAGTAAGTAGATAAGTGTTTATGACTCTCTCACTGGGTGGCAAGCAAAGCAATTCCCTTGAAGGCTTTAGAGTAACTCTCTAAAAGAAAATTGTTAGATTTTGGTTAAAGTAAGAGATCCAATGTTCCTTTTAAAGGGTGGGCTGACTGCAGAGAAGTTTGGGTGGGAAATAATAAACCTTTTTCTAAATAGCCCAGGAAGTGTTCAGAATGCTAACCAAAACTCAGAGGGCGCGTTCCAATATGCAATTATTGTTTGATTAATGACCTTTTAAGTCTAGTCCAGGCTCTTTTAAAGACTCTTTATGTTCGTTCTCTGATAAGTCCAACGTATTTATTGGCTAAAAGTCGGACTTGCATTTCGAAGGTGATGTCGCCTCTAAAGATCACGTTGCAAGAGCGTGTGGTCTTGATAATTAAAGTTGTTCATTGGCCATTGATAAAAATACACTTTATGTGCTATACTATAGTACGTAGTAAACAGGAGCTTGGGCATCAACAGGCGGCTAGGATATCCCTCTTAATCGCAATGCGTCTTCTGTGACTCCTATGGCCTCAGTCAGAAAAAGGGGCAGGTTAAGCCGATTTTCTCCTTTTACACAGCGATTAATTACAGTGCTTACTCATCGTATACACTTATCAGAATGGCTCGGAAGTTGTATAAATAGTATGCCTGGTTCAAAGATTAAGTTATTTACCAGACTGAAACCGATTCCGACCGATAGATATGTATATTCCGAAAGAATACGAAGTTACCGACTTTTCCCAACAGCTTGGTCTCATCAAGTCTTATCCACTAGGCATCTTGTTCAATTTTTCCACGCAAAGTAATGGCTTTTTAGGATTTATGAAAGGCAGTAGCTCAGAGACTAGGCCAAATACCAGCATGTGTGCTACTCATTTACCCTTTGTTTTTGTTGAAGGACCAGATGGAAAACATAAGCTTATTGCACACTTGGCTGCTCAAAACCAACATATTGACCTTTTGGAAAACAATCCACAGTGCATGGTCGTTTTCCAAAGTACTGATTCATATGTCTCTCCATCCTGGTATCCACTAAAAAAAAAGACCCAAAAGTATGTGCCCACTTGGGATTTTGGTGCGGTCCATGTATATGGTAAAGCAAAGATTATTCGCGATGATAAGGAGTGGTTATTGAAGATGTTGAATGAGTTGAGTGATCAAGAAGAAGGTAAAAGGCCAGAAGGATCTGATTACGAACCAAAATGGAGGGTTTCGGATGCACCAGAAAAATATCTTGACGCGATGATGGAAGGAATTGTTGGTATAGAGATTGACATTGGGAACATTGAATCCAAATTTAAACTTCACCAAAGTGAAGTTCCAGTAAACGTCAATGGTGTCTTGGAAAATTATTCTAAAGAAGTCGGTGGTGAGAAAGGTAGCACTATGGCCGAAATGACTAAGACACACTATCCAAAAGATCTTTCGAAGTGAAGGACACAAAGAATTATTTATTCAACACTTATATTTATTAAAAAAGATGCAATAACTTTGACACATAAAAACAGCTTAAATTTTGCAATTTATTATTTGAACACATTATATCTTTCTGTTATTTCACCCGGTTTTTTTTTTTACATTTTTATTGATTGAAATTTATCTCGTGTCGAGCAAATTTTGTAGTGTCAATCTTCTTTTAAAAACATAAAAACTGTTTACCACAGATTATCATGACATTAGATAGTTGAAACGGGGAGCATCAATCCAGCCCCACCAATGCTTGAGGGGTACTCACATTTCTTTTTTTTCAATTTTTATTTTGACATTACCACCAGATAAATTATATATAACTAGACAACCAGCTTAATGTTGTATCTTTTCAAAGTATCTAGCCAATATAATTTTCTCTGGTGTGCATGACGTTGCAATTTTATAAAAAGACTTCGAATAAGCAGATTGTCTCGTAATGTGACTCCCCAAGCGAAGGATTTTCCATTTGAGACGATATCCGCATGGGAAACATCTGTAGTCGCTGTATCCACATCATTGAACCCACTTGGAAAATAAAGCAAAGCATTCCACTGGATATAAAAGTGGTTTCCTAATCAGTGTACATGGCCGTTTGATAATCGTAAGTTTAAGGCCTGTTCTTAGGATAGCAGAAAGTAAGATGGTGTTCTTTGTTACATTGAAGTTTTGGAGAGTTAGAGCCAGGGTATTTGCAAGAAGAAAGTGGGAGTCAAGCCATACATAGTCTTTACCCTTTAAATAGAGTTGAATTTCAAATACGAATTAAATGTTTCTTTAATGGTACCACCATTGCAGTAAAAAAGATGCACTAACAGTTTTTTAGTTCTGCCGCAAACTACTAACTTATCACCAGCATATAGAATGACAGTAACAGAGGATATTTTAAGTTAATAACCCTTTGGCTGTTGCTTAGTGAGGTAATACAAAGCTTAGATCATCAATTGGTGTTTACTATCTAGAAATCCGCCTTTAATTAGGCGTGCATAAAATTTTGCAAATACTTTGAGGTTCCCATTTACAGTAGGCATACTCTTGTAACGCTTGAACAGCTTTAATGGGTGGAAGGTGAGGGAAGCAATTGCTCAAAACTATGCTAAGTAACGAAGGAACGCCAACAGGAAAGAATGGGAATTCTAATGAAAAAGGATGATGAAAAAAGCAAATACGTCAAAGGAATCTTTGAGCATCATTGTATACACATTGCTATTATATTTAACTACAGTCCTTATGGTCTGAAATGGTTCCACCAAAATATGGTACATCGTTCATTTCTCAAGTTTGAAAAGATCAAACTCGAAGAATAGCCGAGTTTCCGACCTGCGATGTAATAGCTGCAACTTTATACATGCGGAAAAAATCGCGGGCTCCGCATTTTCCAAACCTAAGGAGAGAGAGGCCTTCCGCACACTAAAGTTTCTTTCTCGAGAAACCTGCAGGCAGCCCGCCGTATTTCATATGCATGATCTGCTCGACCATTCGGCCGCATCAGAGAAAGCAATACAGACTACTTTACAACATATTATAATGGCGTGGCCGATTGGAGTTCATTCCAGAAGTAAGCATCAAACGGCAGCAGTAGTAGTAGGGCCTACCGTAGTAATTTCCCCCAACTTTTGATGCAAGAGTGGGGAAAGCAGATACGTTTCCCTCTTACATACGTGTTCCCCAGCAGTGTACGACTCTAGCCAGCTACGAAATTGTCATTACTTTTAGAGAATGATGGAATAAATAGAGTTTAAGCGGTTCGGCGTGCGGAGAAAAACTGGGGTGGAATTTTTTGGACTAAACACGCGGAGACACGGCGAATCTCATAATGGGATCAAACCCTTTTCGGAGATTATGGCTTAGGTTACTTATGCCGGTACGTAAACGATAGTTGAGGTTAAACATTGGATACAACTTTTCCACCGTCATAAGAATTTTGCACAAGCGGACTTACTGCATTGCGTAATATGTTGATCCGAAATTCCAACTGATGTATCCATGGGGTGACCGCTTCAGGCCCGAGCCCAATTTTCGAAATCGATATCTGTCAAAATGGGAGGTATATTAAGACAGAGTTTTGTTTCCAATTCTCAAAAAATATGCGTTTCCTCTTTTACTCTTTACCCTTTCTCTTTTTCTTTCTCCTTTTCAACAGGCAGATATACCGTATTGCAACATGACCGTAATTTCCTCTCATCCCGAAACCGATCCAAAGTGGTGGAAAGAAGCCACAATCTACCAGATTTATCCTGCCAGTTTTAAAGATTCTGACGATGACGGCTGGGGTGACCTACCTGGTATTACCTCAAAGCTTGGCTATCTTAAGAAAGTTGGAATTGACGCCATTTGGATCTGTCCCTTCTACGACTCTCCTCAAGAAGACATGGGCTACGACATTGCTAACTATGAAAAAGTTTGGCCTCGCTACGGTACCAATGAAGATTGTTTCCATTTGATCGATCAAGCCCACAAACTTGGCATAAAGATCATTGTGGATCTAGTCTTGAACCATTGCTCCGCCGAACACGAATGGTTCAAAGAGAGCAGAGCCTCGAAAGACAGCCCAAAGCGTGACTGGTTCATGTGGAGAAAACCAAAAGGCTATACCACAGACGGCAAGCCAATTCCTCCAAACAACTGGAGATCTTTCTTTGGCGGGTCCGCCTGGCAGTTCGACGAGGCCAGTCAGGAGTTCTATCTGCGCTTGTTTGCCCCAGGCCAGCCAGACTTGAACTGGGAAAACGAAACCACCAGAAAGGCCATCTACGACTCTGCCGTAGGTTACTGGCTGGACCACGGTGTCGACGGCTTCAGAATCGATGTCGGTAGTATGTATTCCAAGGTTGCCGGTCTTCCAGATGCCCCAGTTACCGAACCAGGCCTTCCATACCAAGATGGTACTCAGTTCTTTGTAAACGGTCCTCGTATTCACGAATTTCACAAGGAGATGCACCAGTACATTCTGGACAAAGTTACGGATGGCAGGGAGATTATGACGGTTGGTGAAGTCGGCTTTGGTCAGGAATCGGTATTCAGGGAGTATACTAGTGCCCGCGAAGGTGAGATTAACATGCTGTTCAACTTCAAGCACACTTCTGTGGGCACAGGCCCATTCAAGTACGATTTGGTTCCATTTACTTTGAAGGACTGGAAACTGGCACTCGCCGAAAGCTTTCTGTTCATCAACGGAACGGACTGTTGGGCCACCGTCTACATCGAAAACCACGATCAGCCACGTAGCGTTAGCCGTTTCGGTAACGACTCTCCACGCTGGCGCAAGGTGTCTGCCAAATTGCTTGCCTTGATGGAAATCTCGTTCACCGGAACATTGTATGTGTACCAGGGCCAGGAACTGGGCCAGACCAATTTCAAGAACTGGTCCATTGACCAATATGAGGATATAGAGTGCACAGGTAACTACAAAATGATTAAGGAAAAATACGGTGAGAATTCTCAGGAGATTAAAAACTTTATGGAGGGCGCTGCTTTAATTTCTAGAGACCACGCCAGAACTCCGTTCCCATGGACCAAAGATGAACCCTTTGCCGGATTCACGGGCGCCAAAAAGCCATGGTTTAGCATGAACGAGTCCTTCAGAGAGGGTATCAATGCAGAGACAGAAGGAGAAGACCCAGATTCTGTACTCAACTTTTGGAAGAAGGCGCTTCAAGTGAGGAAGGAACACAAAGATGTCATGGTGTACGGATATGATTTTGAGTTCATTGATTTGGATAACGACAAGTTGTTTATGTATACCAAGAAGAACGGCGACAAGAAGTTATTTGCTGCTTTGAACTTCAGCGATGAAGAACTAGAATTTCCTGTTCCGGACAAGGGTGCCGAGTACTCTTTGATTTTCGGTAATTACGATTGCGCCGATGGTGCTGTGCGTACTTTGAAGCCTTGGGAAGGTAAGCTGTATTACATGAACTGAGAGGCCGAATCTGTGGTCAGAGCATCTACCAGAGTGCTTAGATTAGTAAGAGTCTCTGAGAATAAGTACCTCAGGAGTTTAGAGGTATCTTCTTCCCACTAACTACTTTCCATGTTGTCCAACCACAACTCTTGTTCTTTTCGCCTGTAAAATGTTTATTTTTTCAATGAGAAATGACTATAAAATATACTTATAATAGAGAATAATTTTTGAATTTGTCTTAATACGGTTTCTGCCATCTTGTATAATGTAATGTCCAGGATTCCCGACGATAACATCAACCCATATGTTTTAAAAAAATGGATTGTGGAGAAAAAATACCACTTACTGAAAACGGTTTTTTGTTACTTTATTGAGTAGCCAACAAATATCGGTGCGTTTACAATCAAATACTAGATGGCAAGATTAAATATATATATAGCAGTTTTTCTCTATAGATGATCACCTTTATTTGTTGAATATCTTGGTAATTTCGTAGCGACAGACTTTTTTTTTTCACCTATAGTTGCCATAGCACGACTATTTTTCAATTTTGTAAAACATACAAAATATTACTTAAAAGTGCCTCAGGAAAATGTACTTTAAATTCTTTGATTATAAAACGGAAGTCATCCTTTATTTCATTACTGCTAAAACCGAAGAAACAAAAAGTTTCCAAGCAGCCAAAACAAACTTCAAAACTGCCCAGATGACAAGGAAAATGCTGCCTTCAACACATTAGTAGCAACAGAGAACAAAGCTTTGAAGAAACGGAAGAATAGGATGGCAAAATAAATTGGTGGTTCGCCTTTTTTTGGAATGAGATCCAAGCTTTTGGATTAGAGAAAATTTATTATCCCACAAGAATAAAAAAAAAAAAAATCTCCAACTAGTTATGAAAACCCTTTAATACAGCTATCAACAGGTTACCTAATATATGTGTCTAGAAATACCAAGAATTTCACTTAGCAACATCGGTAAACTTTGAATTTCGAAAGCCAAGAATTCTGCCTATTAAAAGGTGTGTAATGAAACTAACCTTAAGCTACCAATAGTAAGTTTCCAGCAATACCTTGTTTCCAGCGTTTGCTATTAGTTTGCACAAATTACATCTTTACCTCACGTTGGTTCTGAAAACAGAAATAAGGCACACTTTACATAGAAAAATTAAATACATTAAAAAGTGCAGTAAGTAAGTTGGTGAGTTCCATTCGGAATCATTCGACTATGATGACTACGTCGAATGAGAACTACGTAAGCAAATACTGTGCGGAGATGTTCAACGTTCTTGGCAATCTCTTTTATATAACATGAAAATGCTCCACTACCATAATATGCATTGTCGTATCAAATATCGTTTAGATACTGTTTCAACTGGCACGCGAAATGATAGCATCCTTATTCCATGATGCTCTCTCCTCAAAAGCAACTAAGCATAACGACATCTTTCTCAGGTACGTGTACTTTTCGCCTGAAGGAAAAGGTAAACAAAAATACTTGACGGACAACTATTGCCGAGCAGATAGTAGCGCGCTGTTGCCTGCTGCTCCCTTGAAAGTTGTGCTTTTATGGAAGGACAAATGATAAGGAAAACCAACAGCGCTTCCGTACAAAACTATCCATTTAATTTTTGGGCACTGAGTAAAACTTAGAGTCGTTTAAATATGGAAAGTAGAAGAAACAACTCTAAGAATACTTAAAAATTAAGAGTAAATTATCAGCCAAGAATTAAAACGGTTGTCTCTTTCTTTGATAAGGCCCACTTGATAATACAGATACCACTTTAAATACTATTTTCTCTTCCACCAAAAACCTCTCTTTTGCTCAAATGTAGCACCTAACAAGATGTCACACTTTTGGTGACAACTCCACAGAGAATGAGAATTAAGAGCGATATATAACTCTTTCAGCTTTTCTGTACATAAATTTTTCCCTTTTTGATTGCTCCGTTGTAATTATTGTAGTATCCTATTAAGAATACACAGGCCTTCCTAGTGGTACTTGAATGGTCTTTATACACTTTCTGAGCAATGGTTTCCCAGTTGATATTAACAATAGGCAGAGAAGAGACCTGAAAATGGAAAACGACTAATAATGCGTCGAATGCAATTTTTATGACGAAACTGGATCTCCGTTGGCCTAATCTTTTTCTTTTCAGATTAGCTCATCAGATGAGAAAAAAAGCAGGTTACCGTTATCAAGACACATTATCGCAAAGAAATTGCATATTCTGCAAGTAGAAAATTCTTATTTCCTTATCAGGACTACTTAAAAGTGACAGAAATCTCTAATGTGCTTGCTAGGGTTTACTACTACCGAGTGAAGTAACTTCGGATTCATGAAAAACCAGATACTAAATCCATCCAAGTGCTGTTGTAATTATTCACAAGAAACAATAGAAATTCGTAACAAATATGCATATACCGTCGATAAAGAGAGTAATACGAGTATTGGGCCCTAATATACCGATGGACTTATATGGTATGAAATGTCTCAAAGGAGTTATTTCGAAGTTTTGCTTGAAAGTAAAGGTATTGTTCGACCTAGCATTTGATGCGTAAGAAAAAGGAAGCAATACTGCTGAAAAATACGTTTTTTCAGAAAAACTCTGTTCAGAACACAGAAAGATATAGCAGTTTGCCGTTAGACTAACTATGTTGCCTGAAAGTCCAAAGATAAATATCTCATTAATCAAAAAAAAAAAAAGCTCACTGACAGCATCACTAAATGCTCTAGTCAGGGTGGTACCAGGTGGATCTGAGTAGGGTCTTATAACATGCCACTACCCATCAAAATTGCAAGAAAGGGTCAGATAGAAAGAATTGTTGCAGCATTTTCGAGGATGTTCGGTGCAATGTAGAAGATATGTGTTAATTGCGCCTCGCGCTATGCCCTTCCGATCGGTACGCAATAAGGGCAATCAGTGTGTTGACTTGCGTAGTAGCTATGTTTTGTATCTCAAAAGGTACACCACCCCATGCTTTAATACACAAGCGCTTAACTAGCAACGCAGCTGGTCCCGGAGACATCGCATTACGTGCTGGAATATAGCAGGTGTAAAGATTTTAACTTCTCGATTCGGAAAATCCAGAAGACAATCCGTTAGAATTGATAATACCAGAGCGCAGCGTAAACAAAAAAAGTCGGGTTTTAACTAGCGAATGTGATCACTATCTGTCGAACCGGCAAATAGGCGACCATTTTAGCAGGTTACAAACAGGTCCCGAGAGGATAAAAAGGCTGTAAAATATCATGGAGCAAGAATACTGTAACGGTTGTATAAGTTCTCACCTATGAAAGTGTGGTAACGGTAGTGTCCTTTCAGAAAACGATCCAAGATTATTTAAGTCTCTTGCTAACTCATTCCAGCTACTGAAACAAATCTTACCAACTATCTCTCATTACGCACAATGTCCGACGAACTGACTACACCCCAGGTGGTAGATGATTTAAGTGATGCCCCAGAGTTTAGGAAAGCAATCAAAGATATTATTTCCGGAACTTCAGGGGGGATAGCCCAGGTTTTGGTGGGCCAACCGTTCGATATAACCAAAGTACGCATGCAAACTTCTTCCGGGTCACCCACGGCCATAGAAGTGATAAAAAATCTTGTCAAGAACGAAGGATTGCTGGCATTCTATAAAGGTACTCTAGTACCACTAATTGGCGTGGGAGCATGTGTCTCCTGTCAATTCGGTGTAAATGAGGCGATGAAAAGATATTTTCTCCGCGTTAATGGATATAAAGACCAGCATTTATCATTGCTACAATACTATACCTGTGGTTTCGTCAGTGGCTCAGCAAATGCCTTTTTGGCAACACCCATCGAACATGTTAGAATTCGTCTTCAATTGCAGACGAAAGCTCTTGCGAAAGCCGAATACCGGGGGTCTCTAGACTGTATGAAGAAATTACTGAAGCAAAAAGCATTGATGCGTGGGTTCACTGCCACCTTGATGAGGACTTCTCATGGGTTTGGTGTCTACTTTCTGACATATGAGGCTTTGATAATGAACCAAAACAAGAATGGTGTGCTTAGAAAGGACATCCCACCTTGGAAAGTTTGTGTTTTCGGTGCTTTTTCCGGCGCCTTTTTTTGGGCGATGACTTATCCTTTTGATGTTGTAAAGTCAATCATGCAAGCCGACAGGCTTGTGTCACCAGTTCATGGTAAAAACGTCTTTCAAGTTGCCAAGTCCATTCACGCAACTCGGGGATGGGGTGCATTTGTCAAAGGGTTTGTGCCTACTATGTTAAGATCACTTCCTGTAAACGGTGCCACATTTGCAACTTTTGAGGTAACTATGCGCTTACTAGAAAGTTTGGACAAAGTGGCGTGTACCTGAGCCATAAAGAACACACTAACATCTATGGGATAGAGCCACCATAGGATATATGTTCCAAGAGTTCCTAATTTCGTAGAATATGTATTCAGAAAGCAAAATATAGATAGACGTATGATAATTCCGCAAGTCGATAACATATAAAAAGTACTCATCTTTAGAAACCAAAGACGAGCAGATTAATTTAACCATGGTAAGATTTTTATACCGAGGCAAAGCTAGCTGAACACATAATTTCCAACGTACGTGCCACTTGGTACAAAAAAAAAAATAGAAAGATCTAAAAGATATAATTCGAACAAGGATTATTTAAATCTGTGCAGTATGAGTGATCTACTTAGAGCTCTCTCTAGACAAATCCTTATACGGTAGTTTTTTTTATCAGTGCAAACTACATTCGAACACAAACGAATTGAGAATTATGTAATAGTCAACGGGGCCTATATATATATATAGTTTTCGATCCGTCTAACTCCGTTGCAGAAGTGGATATCTAGTTTCAAAAAAAAAAAAAAATCTTGTTTATATATTACAACTCTTCAAAGACAGCTTTGCCGTAAACACAATTTCCAGCATAATTTCCCACTAAATGGAGACAATATAAGTTTTTTGAGATCTTGTTGCATCTTTTAGTTACAAATCATTTCTTATCAAAATTGAATTTTTCCATCACAAAGCATAAGTTTTCGCATCAAAAGTTTCAAATATATGGGATATTCACCACATTTTGATAGTACTTCTAAAATATAAGTAGTGTCTAGATAAAGAAAGTGAGAATCTCTCGAGATAACTATTCAGAAAATGAAGTTCAACAAGAAATTTTAACTTACTTAGACATAGTGCTTTGTAAAAGTGTTATATAACCTGTTTCTCATAATTGTAAACCCACTATACAGATATGGGACTCAAGGGTTATACTGTCCAGGGAGTACAGAAAAAATGGACATAAAAGTGCTGTTACCAATTTAGCATTAACCAAGGATGATACACTTTAGTATATATCAACTGTTTAAACAAAACATTTTTGAGTTCAGAAATATTTTACCATTATTGATATTTATATATTATAGGCAATTAATACCCAAATCAAGCCCATTTGCCGATAAGAGCCATTACACCTGCACCTAGGTACGTGATAAAAAAAGCGTACAACTTCAACTTAAAGCTATCTGTCCCTTTGAAAAAGTCAAAGTGAAAAAATTCGTATGCCATTAGATCCGCTACACCAGTGTATATCAAAATACCAGATGAAATAGCATCGCAAATACCATTTACCAACAATGCATCTCTAGAGAACGGAGCAAAAGAGTGTCTCACACCGAGTCCAACTGCAATAGCGACTGGTGTACACAGTGTAAATGCTAGGGCAAATAACCAAGGCGTATATTTCCTGTTTCTTGGCCAATCAGTTTCTGCAATTCTGGTACCCAAGCCTAACCCTTCAAATATTTGATGGAAAATTAGAACAACAAATAGAGTTTTAAATTTATCACCAGTAACTGGCAAGGATAAACCTATAAAAACTGAGTGGAAAACGATACCAAATTCCAGGATGGAAATCGAAATCATTTGGTTCAAATATTTTTCTTCAGCACGGTTTTTAGAAATTTCTTGAAGTTTGCAGCAGTCTTGTTGAGCAGTACCATCTATATCCTTGATAGAATTTGACCCTGCATCAGAATTATGAGATAGTTCCAAAACATCTTCTGTTTCTTTGACAGCCTTTTCTTCGTCAAAATATGCGGCATCTTTTCTGTTGTCTTTTTCATCAAGAGATAATTTTTCTGCTTCGTGTATTTTTTCGACTGCCTTGGAAGCATAATTATGCGTCACGATTTCAACAAGAAACAAGGCAAATAAAGACATCAGACAGATGCCAAAGGCCCAAGGATATTCAACAAAAGCACCACCTAGACAGTCTTGGCCTAAAGAGTAAACAAATGGCTTCAACAAGTGAAGAAACCCTGTGACAATAATGACACCTGAACCAAAGTGTTTTGCAGCAAAAACACCAGTCTGGGAGCTTAACAAAAAAGTATTTGGACGCCAATATTGGAAAAAATGCACTTATCCCTGAAGATATTAACAACATAAAGGCAGACAAAATTCTGAGACTATTATTACCATTATAATCGTTTCCAACTGGGCACCTAGTGATTTCTGCATTCAACTGTGGGGCGAGACCGTATTTTCTATATATAGCAATGAAGACTGAAGAGAAGTGGTAGAGGTTACTTAGAACAACTTTTAATTGATGTTAGAAAATATATAAAGAGAGTCGGATGGAGAACATAAAACTTTTGGATACATGATTTATATACCTGAATAAGGAACAGACCACAGATCTAAAATTTGGCTATGGCGTGGGATAAAATACTGTCATGTATAGGGAGGACTGATGCCTTTGGCTCAAGAGAAGCCTAGAAATTTCAACGGCAGTAGCTTCCAATTGTTTTTAGATTGAACGGCTTTTTTGATGTAAATTTATCATATTGTAAAAAAAAAATCGTGCTAACTAAGTTGTTCGTGTGCTATCAAAAGTGGGTGTAATGTTTTTACCATACGCTTGTAGCGAAAAAGGACCCTGGCGCCTTTTGCACAGCCGTTCGATTAGTCGAGGTCGAAAAAAAGTAACGCATCACGGGAAAATTCTTAGGTGCACCCACCCTGCATATTGCGCCTACACAATTCAATTTTTACTGTTCCAGAAAGTCAGGAACACACAGCAAAAGTTCGTATGTGGAAAAATGCTTAGAAACTTGCCTGAAAATGTGACTTTGTTTAGAGAACATGTACGGCACTGCAAAATATACAAACGAATCACATCCAAAGCATTATCGTCAACCCAAATCACCAGCCGGTATCTAGTGTATCTAAACGAATGGTAAAGGGCACATATGTCTAGAAAAAGTTTTATTAGAAGTGGACGTTGGAGCAGCTGGGCTGGAACATACACGATTTTTTAAATGCCCCCACGTAGAGCTTGTATACCAAGTGATGATTTACTCTGTCCCGTCAGCAAAGTTTCGTGATAAATCACTGCATTAAATACTGCCTTGCTCATACATAGCCAAGTCAAATCGTTTAGATAGAACAATAGGTTATAGTAACAAAGGGAAAGATAGTGAAAATAGGGACCACCAGCTGACGTTTTTCACGTATTAGTGTTTCGTATAATTCCCATGCATTTAGAATGTTATGAATGTTATAGTAGTTTAGTTTTTGCCCGTAGAAATATCTTCAAGTAAGTCAAGGATGGTAGATAAAGACTCATGCGTATCCCACATGTAAGTTTAGATCTTAATGACTATATCATTTAGATATGTGCCACTTGTTTAATACTACACATCTATGATCTCGGGCTTACTTCTGATAATTTATTTACGGTAGGCCACATTATTCTTCAACAAAAAAGCTAGAAAATCTCTATGCGATTCCGTATTGCAACAGCTGAAAGCTCTAAACAGGAGCTTTGGGTGGCAAATTGTGTGAAAGTAAAATATTACTGGCCGTATAAACTTTCTAATATATGATGCTTCGATTTCAAGCCTCTCTGAATGACCAAGGACTATCTTTGTAGTCTATGTTTGGCCATAGTAGCATAGTTCAATTATAGACACCTAGAAGGCTTCATAAATACTATTTAGTATTCCATGTACAAAGAAACGCAAAACCGTCGAAGTTACAGGAGCAAATCTGAGAATTTAGAAAGTCCGTTGCTTGCGCTGTATTTTTAAATATCCAGTCTTAAAAAAAAAAAGAACATGGCATATCTAGTTTTACTACCAAAACATATCAATCAAAAATGGTTCTGATATCTAAGTATAGTGTAAACTGGTCAGTGTGCACATTTTTTTGTTTTAAATACAGTGAAAATCCTCTTTATAAAAAATAAAACCCTGCTGTTCAAATGAAATATCGATGCCAGATATGTCTCTTGCTTCATTTAAAGACCTGTTTAAAACCTAGTAATCCAGAGATAAGCATTTCAAAAATATTTAGAGGCGTAGTATTATAATCGAGTCTAAATTTTTGCATAAAAGAAGCAAATTAGCGTGTTGACCTTCCGCATGTTTTCGTAGTTTATATCAACGTCGCTACACGACTTAATTAATCAGGTTTTGCTGCTGTCAAAAAAAAACTTAACAAAAAGGAAGCAATATGTTCAGAATTGTAGTTCAAAATAGGGGTGGTGGCTTTTCCACATATTCCAGGTTTAAAAAGTCTGATGCGAGCAACTGTGATCAAAATGATTGAAAAGTAATGGAAATTAGAATAATAAGATGGAATGATAGACCAAAGATAAGCAGCTATTTCAGAGTATTGGAATACAAAGATCTGAAGAAGTTGACCTGCATGTATGTCTAAAGATTCTTGGAACAAAGCAAATCCAAGGCAAATTTTTCAAAACATATCATGAATCATTAGCAGACACGGCTCGAACTGTAAAGAGTGAATGAAGCAAAGAAAAAAACAGTTAGTATACTCAGTTTCAGAATTCAACCTCTGTATCTTATGGAATAGATTATTTAAATGCCAAAACATGACCTTAATACCTTTAGACCACTAAGACTTGAATAAAAAGCCTGTACCGTTTTTTGCTGCCGGAACAGTAACCCGGAAAAATATTGGTACAAGCTCTCTAAGTATTCCCTTGATATTATAGCAAATAACTATTTCTGATAAGCCAGAAACTTATCAAAAGCTCTTTAATAAAGAATTCACTAATGTGACGTAAAAGTCTAACTTCGTTGGCTTAGGGTTCGCTTTGTTTAATGTTGCTTAGTTTTCAAAGATTTCGATGAACGTTCAAAAATGAATATTTTAACCAGCTTTCAAATGCATTGTTGGTTTGTTCCATGAACGTATGGCTTTATGTTTCATGTAACTGTGCTTAAGCGTAAAAGATAATATCATGCACTGAAGAGAGCTTAAATTTTACGCTTATTAACGACCGGTAAATCTCAACAGCTGTGCTTTCCACTTGGCTGCAAAGTTTATAAAAACATTTGCCATTTTGAGAAAAAAGGCTGTTAATTCTGTGCCTGTCTCTTTTTGTATTCTACATCTAAATGTAACCGTTTACGTGAAAAATGATAAAAAGAAAACTCCTCCCTGGAAAAAGTGATACTGCGTATGTGATACCACCTTCAAATATCCAAGCTAGTAAAAATCTATTCGATTGATTTTCTCACCTCCTGGAATCGAACGCCAACAAAACGTAAATTAAACAGGCTCGGTAAGTAGCTCAAACACAAAAGAATGATTTTTTTTTTCAATCCTTCAGTATTCTTAGGAAGTGGAAGAGGTATAAGAAAGAAGATAAATTTTCTGGCGAATATAGCTTCAGTGTACTCAAGCGGTATTGTGAACGGCATTTAATCTATTTCAATTTGTTCCAAACAGCCATGCAATCGTTTTTCACAAGGTTTAGTACGTGCAGTATTGAGAGAAAAATCCTTAGCCATCAAGAAACTGACGTACAAAGATTACACAAGTGTGGGCAATACGAATACAAAAAGAGTAACGTTGCCTAGAAACTATTTTTCAAATTTTGGTCGTCATCATGAAACACTAAAAGCATGCCTCTATCCGTGAAATACCGATCCTTTGATCACTCTTTCAGATTGGGTAAGCAAGAATGGTAATCTTTTTTAGCAACTCACAGAGCATTCATGGAATGCTTAAGGAATACTTTTCTGCAGGTAAGATAAGTAGAGTAGCGAGTAGATTCGCTGTATTGCCTTAAGGTCAAACCAGATATCTTTGAATACTGAATTTGGATTCATGAACAATTTTTAGTATGTTGCATTTCAGACAAGATGTAAGAAGAATCCGCATTAGAACTTTCTCCTTGTAAGTTTACAAGCCTGCTCGTCGTACAAAGTAGTACAAGATAACCAAAAGTTCATTTTTCGTAGATAGTTATGACTGATTTACTACCTGTCCTCAAAACCTGGGTCGTAAAATTGCGGACCAGGTTAACCCGTTCGCAAGCCCCCGCGGGGCGCAGGGTACTGCTCTAATATTCTATCAAAAAAAAAAAAAAAAAAGCCTTAACTACAAACATCTGGATGTCTTACGGGTCCAACCACTGTTAATTCCCAGACTTTGAGCGCGAAAAAAAAAATGAAGAAAAGTGATACTAGGTAGAGTACATTATACTTATAGATTTTGATGATAAGATACCAAACACGTCGTCTGCTAACCGCTTTATTCCAAGTATCATCCTTTGAGAACATCTCAACCTGTTATCAATATCAAGTTGTCGTATACCCGTAAGATATAATATTTAAACTATTGCCGGGGCACACTCTTACATTATTATCTTATCTTATCTTATCTTATCTTAGCACACATGGTCCCACACCACCTTATCTTATCTCGTTTATACACCTTCACAATCAGGATGAGATAACTTTGTACGGAAATACACCTCTTGTTGTGACGATACTGGTGCGCTTCGAAAGCCGGCCATTCCTGCATGAGGCATAGTGCACCAAAAACTGTACACCAACTCCTCATTATTGAAAGCACTCGATAAATAGGACACAATTGCAGAAAAAACTGGAGTTTCTAGATCTGCGCTCGCTTACAGATAAATTAAATACCATACTTCTTTAAGAGAAAGACGCAGTGATGCTGTCATCATAGGTGGAAGGCCCTAGGGTAAGTCAGTGAGACCCTAGAAGCAATTTCAGAAGGTCTATTAAGATATTATACTGCTGCAGAAATTGAGAATTTGCAGAAACTGGTAAAAGATAAGGCCCTTGTCGACAATTACTCCTACTAGCTTCACCGCTTGGAATA
Source organism: Lachancea kluyveri NRRL Y-12651 (assembly GCA_000149225.2). Taxonomy (NCBI): domain Eukaryota; kingdom Fungi; phylum Ascomycota; class Saccharomycetes; order Saccharomycetales; family Saccharomycetaceae; genus Lachancea; species Lachancea kluyveri. The sequence goes on along the minus strand of CM000687.1, from coordinate 2,230 downwards.
AAAGATTTGTACAGAATAAACTGTGAGATACGTGTATATATGACTACATGCTATTAGCCAAATGTGATGCCACTTAACGGCATTTAGCCTTAATATTTCAATTGTCGGGCGTTTTTTATACGCGTTTGTTTAGAAAGTTGGTATACACTAGGGTCCGCGGAAGTTTTTCGTGTGGCTCAAGTGCCGGGGGGACAAGGAATCTACTGTTACACGAACAGCAAGCAATTTCGAACCAGCGCGCGGCGAACCGACACCCCGAACAGGGGAGGAATTAGATCTGCTTCTGCCGTGGAACATGTCTCGGTCGGTGCACCTATAAAGTGCCATGAACAGCGTTACAGTTACGATGGGAGAGGAGAGTTTTGGAGGGGAAAGATAAATATGAGAGTGTGTAAGACCATATGCTGCTCTACTGGAGTCCATATGGGCGAAAAGCGACAGGCACTAGCCAGTTACGTGGATATTAGAGGGTGTTGGAGGGTGTCCTAGTTTCGAGGGTTGAGTATTGGGTGGTTTCAAGAAGTGGTAGTACATTCTAGGTGTGTAGCTTTTATGTTTAGTAGTAACATCTTGACAAAAAAATGTAAAAATGAAGAACAAATGATTGAGATTTCTGAAAAAAAGTTAAATGGAGGGGAGAGAATGATAGACGACAAAGCAATAGAGGCGGGACAAGAAGTGGTTAGGAGAAAAATAGAAAATACAAAGCATAATAGAAGCGGTGAAAAAAGCACAATACGTGAGTTTGGGGAGTTTAAAGTAGGACTCACAAGACATGCAGGGGGTGCTAATAGTGTTGAGGCCAGTGACGTACGTGGTGACATGTAGGATATGCTGGTCGGTGCGATGTGATATTTCGGAGAGTGGGAAGCAGAGGGAGGAAGCAGAGGGAGGAAGCAGAGGGAGGAAGTGCAATGAGAATACGGTTACATAGAAGAAGCACAAGAGATACAAGAGGTGAGAGGGAATAAGGTGGATAAGAGGATGACAGAGAATATCATTAGATTTACAAGGAGTTTATGAGAGTTTACAAGATGGAGTGATGTATGTGTGTGAGTGAGTGTTGTGGTGGGTGAGTGTTGTGGTGGGTGTTGTGGTGAGTGTTGTGGTGAGTGTGTTGTGATGGGTGTGGTTGGTGGGGATGGTAGAGAGTCGATGAGGCAGGGTGTCCGATGAGCGGTGGTGAGGGAAGGATGTCGGACAAGAGAGGGCAAGGAGAGAGGGCGAGAGAGGAGGACAGAGCGAGGGAGGAGGACAGAGCGAGGGAGGAGGACAGAGCGAGGACAGTCAGAAGGTGTTGACGTAGAAGGTGATGCGTGTGAGGAGTGGAAGGACCGTAGGAGGTGAGATGGTCGTACGAGAAGATAGATGAGGTAGGGTGTGAGAGGGTATTGACGTAGGAGGTGATCGAGGAGAGAAGGGGACGGGCCGTAGGAAGAGAGGTGGTCGTACGAGAAGATAGAGAAGGAGGTAGGGTAGGGGGGTGAGAGGGAGAGAGGATGGGAGGATGAGAGTGGGATGAGGAGTCACGTGGTGGAAAGGAAGAGGGGGAGGGAGGAGAGGGAGGAGGGGGAGGAAGGAGGTGGGTGGAGAGGGAGGAAGGAGGTGGGTGGAGATGGGTACAGTGAGGTGGGGGTGGAGATGGATACAGTGAGGTTGGGGGTGGAGATGGGTACAGTGAGGTCTGGGTGGACATGCGTACTGTGAGGTCTGGGTGGACATGCGTACTGTGAGGTCTGGGTGGACATGCGTACTGTGAGGTCTGGGTGGACATGCGTACTGTGAGGTCTGGGTGGACATGCGTACTGTGAGGTCTGGGTGGACATGCGTACTGTGAGGTCTGGGTGGACATGCGTACTGTGAGGTCTGGGTGGACATGCGTACTGTGAGGTCTGGGTGGACATGCGTACTGTGAGGTCTGGGTGGACATGCGTACTGTGAGGTCTGGGTGGACATGCGTACTGTGAGGTCTGGGTGGACATGCGTACTGTGAGGTCTGGGTGGACATGCGTACTGTGAGGTCTGGGTGGACATGCGTACTGTGAGGTCTGGGTGGACATGCGTACTGTGAGGTCTGGGTGGACATGCGTACTGTGAGGTCTGGGTGGACATGCGTACTGTGAGGTCTGGGTGGACATGCGTACTGTGAGGTCTGGGTGGACACCCGATAGTGTGAGGTCTGGGTGGGTGGATCCCCGGGTACCGAGCTCGAATTCGCCCTATAGTGAGT